>JBBBDQ010001767.1:2935000-2977500 GCA_037127315.1 Ascarosepion bandense
TTTGCAGGGCCTGATCGGGTGGATGACGGAACGGGGGTTACCAGGAGTAACGGGAACAAACATGCTGAGGGCCACAAGGGATAGGGAGACGTGGAGGGCCATGATCGTCTACGTCCTGAAGGGGCAGGGCACATAGAAGAAGAAGACTTAGTACATCAAAACTCAGGTTTTACATTGCGTTCAATGTTGATTTTCTTAAAAAGTAAAAGATCAACCTTCCCACGTTATTAACGAAAAACATTATAAAAGCATTTTAGCCATAACAAAAAACATTACTGTATATAAAAAGCAAGCAAGCAGATTGTTGTGGATTTTCGTTGCCAGTTTGTGGTAGAGTTGTGACGAAACTTCACCGCAATGTTGTAGTCACCGGTTTCTGTCGGAAGTAAGACACGGAACAAGAAGGACGGTTCAAAAGATTGTATTAATATAAGAAGAAACAAGATATTCAAAAGTGTTAATAATAAGTGATATAGGAATAAGTAAGTCCGAATGTGTTATTACGCTGCCTGACTAGTAGCTGTCGTCAACTGCTCTCGTTAACTGCTGTACGTGACTGCTCGTAACTGCAGTATTTATTCCCCTCCCACGTAATGCAAAATGTGACACAAAGCCTTTTTAATGTAGGCAATCCGGACCATATAACCCGGACAAAACTTTATGTCTAATTTTCTCCAAACGAGACTCTATCCTTCGGCGGAGCCTCGACTGGGTTAATACTCTCCGCCCGAAGGCAAAAAGCTCGACAGTACGCCAGTACTGCCGTCAACTACTCTGTAGAAGTCACGCAGGTAATTGATATATATATCAAGGGGAAGCGTTCATTCCTCTCAAGAGGGCATCATAACACAGATAAGCATGCAACAATGGCAGTGAAAATACTCTACTACAACCTTAACCTATTCAAGCCTACAGCAAACCAGTATCTTTCCCACTTATCGGCATAAACTTTTTACTCTGGATCCGTCTACACTGTCGAGCCTCCTACACGGTGAATATTGTAAAAAAAATGGTTAGTGCTTTACCACTATCGGTACATTCTGTTTCCTTAAAATTGATAATTAGTCCTTTCTTCACACTTTCCTTCACTGCTTGAAAGAGACGTGATTGAAAGGAAATATCCATACTAGTACTATCTCTTGTATAGTTTTCATTCCAGCTAGTGATGAATCAGCTGGTACCGCTGAAAGTCACCGGTACTTTGTTACGATAAATCCTCTTGAAGTATCGGTAATTATCTAAACTTATTTATATTTTTTTGTGTGTGTGTCCGTTACCTATAGACTCCAAAACGGCTGAACCGATTTTCTTGAAAATTTACACAGTTGTACTATAAGCGTCTGCGAGTGTTCTTAGCTAATTTTTGTGTCGAGGTACCCCCGATAAATATTGAAAATCGATAATCGAAAACATCGGGTGATAGAAGGAATGGTCCGTTTTTTAATCAAATTTGATACACTCATAGACTAAAACATAAGAAACGATATTCAGACGTTTCAAGGTTGCGGTTCTTACAATAGTGCAGAAAATCGATAATATATATATATATATATATATAAGGCAAGATGTTTCTGTGTGTGTCTGTTTATCTGCCTGTATGTCTGTAATTTTTCAGCCCTTTTATTTTAGTTTTTGCTTCGGGTTTGGTTCTAAGTAGGTGTAATTGTAGTTCTTAGTCTCAGCCATGATACCATTTACTCAGAGAACTTATTTAGCCTTCAAAATTCAGTTTACGACGAAAAAACTTATCGATACCAGGAAATCAAAATTTCACTTACATCCATTCATTTTTCTTTCAGTCTACGATTTCACTTTAACTGGAAACAATTATTGCTTTTCAGTCTTTCGTGCCAACGTCCAAAGAGTCTGAGCTCCAGGACCATGGATTAGTTTTAAAGTTTTCATTACACCCGAGCAGCGCCGGGCTATACTGCTAGTTCTGTTATAAAACTTCCCAGGTATTTAAATTTTTTTACCTGCTTGATCTTAGTTGCCCCCACCTGTACTTGGCATGTGAAGCTGCTCTTTTTGCTGATGACCATGCATTCGGTTTTCTTGCAGTTTATTTGTCGTTCTTTCTTGTCACTCTCTTCAGCTACCTTCTGTAGGATGTCTTACAGTTTCCTTTCCGTGTTTCAGACCATGTTGAAAATTTGGTATGAACGCCACCCAGACCATGTTAAAGAGAGAGGAGCTGTAACAATTTTATGAAACTTAACAATACACACAAACAGAACAATCAAAGGTAATCACCCAGACATCACGACGGAAAAAAGAAAATGTACCTTATTATTGAAATGGCTGCTCCTGTATGTGTGAAGATCTTCAAAAATATATCAAATTACGATGACCTTGAAATCGTAATCTCAAAATGTGTCACGTGAAGATATCAACAATTCCAGAAAATAACTTATAGTTTCGACTGAAGATCAAACGACCAAAATTCTTTTAAAAGATTAGCCAAACGCACTTGAACAAGCAATCATTTCGACAATTTCTACACTCATCAGAACAATTACCATAAAACTACTTACAGAAAAGACACAGGGCGACTATGTTTACACTGCTGGAAAAAGGGACTGAAGCCTAGTTGCCAAGTCAGGACCAATAACAATGCAGATAAGATGTGGCAAAGTAAGTATATTAACATTAGCTATCATCCTTATCCGTCCTTATTGTTATAGATAAAGAGAATAGACAGTGTCAAATTAATGACTTTGCCGTTCGTTATGATACAAGAGTGGACTCCAAAGAAACTGAAAAAATTGAGAAAAAGAACAGAATCTCTTTCGGTAGCTGAAGAGGCTACGAAGCCTGAATGTAGGATTAATTCATGTAGTAAAGAAATCACATAAAAAACTAAAAAATATTTAGGAGGAATTGGAATTGAGACGAAGATTGTAGAGCTCCAGAAAACTGCGATTTTTTTATTCTGCGAGGATTCTCTGAAAAGTTCTTGAGTAATGAGGAGTCTTGTTGACAAAATTCCTCAAGAACAGGATTTTCATCGACTACGTCAATGTGCGATACCAAAATAATTGTAATAATAATTTATCAAAACTTGTCACCATACGGCGAATATACTGTGAGACATGTGACTAATTTCCTCTCATCAGACTGGGTATCGTGATGGGTTTATTGTGATTATTCAAATTCAAATTCGCCCCTGAACTGCAACTGACATTTTGAAGTCAATTTTTTTTTAATAATTATAATCATTTTGCAATATAATAAAAATAAATGATGTTCTTCTACTAGAAAATTCTATTAAACCCAGACTGTGATGAGCGTCCGAGAGCGTGACAGATAAAGAGACATAGAGTAGTAGTGAGGAGTTAAATCATTTTTCGTGATCTAACGATTTGTTGGGCATACATTCGCCGCTGAACTGAAACTGACCTTTTGAAATGAAACTCTTTTTTTTTAATTTTATCTTCGTGTTGTGGTGTCCTCCCTCTAAAGATTCTATGTTTGACTCTTCCGTCTGCTATAAGATTAGTAGGAGAGGAGGCCTTGGAGGAGCAGTCGAATTGATTTCAGTTGCGTCTCTGTCTTCGGGCAGAGTGCGGCTTGGTTGTATGTCTGCCCGAGGACGGACATGCGGCTAAAAGAAATTGGCCTGAAGAGTGACAAAGTCCAGGGGGGCACCCCCAGGCTTTACCTCTCCTTTGGAAGGGGGCAGAGTTTATTGCCTGGCGCCTGAGGCGTCCCCAAATGAGGAAGTGCCCAGGGGGTTCTGGGGATTTTTCAACGGCGCTGCCGATAAACTCCACTAAATACTGACCTTGTGTCGCATTTTTTGCCTGGTGTGTGCAAAAGTAAATACCAACAGTTGAATTGACTGAACACTGGACAACCGACACACGCACTAGTCGTGTAATACTCTTCTGTTGTATTTACTGTTAAATATACATATATATCTATAACACATCTTTTGTTATTTCTTAAACCTTTCACTTGGGTCACAACACTTCGCTAATTTGTTTCAGACTGAGGGAACCCAGATTGTGAGAAAGAGAGAGAGAGACATAATGAGTAAAGCAGAAAGAAATATATGGGTGTATAGAAACACAAAGAGAGTGAAAAACAGAGAGATTGTAGGGGGATATTTTAGATAAAGGTAGTTGTTTGTAGTAAAGGCCTAAATTATGTTTCGTGACCTAACGATCTGTTGAGGACATTTAAGTATAATTAAGAGAGACGATGTTACTCCTTTTATAACCGCCTGGAAATGGTCACAGATTGAAAAATACTGCGGGCCCAGTTAAAAAAGAAATTAATAAACCCGCGTAATATACAAGAGTTCTGCCAGTTATTATGCTTTGTCTAGTATTTCTATCCTCTTATCAGTTTTTACAGTGCCTAGAAATAAGATGTAAAATAGTAGTCCGAATTTCTGTGATCGAACATTTTCAATTAGTATTAAATTATAACTGGACATTTATTTAGTTAATTAAATTTAGATAATTCAATTAATGATATTCCTCAATTTAATTAATTATTAAATTACTTCATTCAATTTACGTAACCATTAGATCTGCTGCTTAGAAGATTGGTTCGTCATTTCGTACTAGACTAATTTTTTTCACCAGAATCTACCTTACATATTTATATTTTAAGCTTTGAATATTGCTGCCACATATGGTCTGATGTTCTTATTATTTATTATTGGTATGATCCAAAGAATCTGCAATGTTATTGGTCTTTATCTGGCATCTCAGCTTCAGCCACTTTGCCCATTGCCATAATGTAGCTCCTATGTGTCTTTTCTATCAATATGTTTATAGTAACTAGCAGTATAGCCCGGCGTTGCTCGGGTGTAATGAAACCTTTTAAACTAATCCATGGTCCTGGAGCTCAGACTCAGCCTAAAGAATATTTGTGTGAAGTTTGGTGAGAATCGGATAAAAATTGCGGATTTGCATAAAGGACACACAGACAGATAAGCAGACACACACAAACATCTTGCCTTTTATATATATATATATATTATCGATTTTCTGCCCTATTGTAAGAACTGCAACCTTGAAACTTCTGAATATCGTTTCTTATGTCTTTGTCTATGAGTGTATCAAATTTGATTAAAATCGGACCACTCCTTCTATAACCCGATTTTTTCGATTATCGATTTTCAATATTTATCGGGGGTACCTCGACACAAAACCTAGCTAAGAACACTCGCAGACGCTTATAGTACAACTGTGTAAAATTTCAAGAAAATCGGTTCAGTCGTTTCGGAGTCTATAGGTAACGGACACACACACACACAGACAAAGTTCCATTTATAAATAAGTTTAGATTGTTCTCGTGAACGTTTTTCTATGGTACCTAGACTTTATCAATTTAAGCGCAGTACTAGATTGGTGGCTAGGTCTCATCATTTTACAGCTGAAATAGCTAGACGTAAACGTAAGTTCTATGCAAAGTTTCTTTTTTTCTCGTTTGTGGAAGTCTTTTCCGGTTTCTTGCTCCCAGTCAACTTTGATCTTCAAAAATTTAGCTGCAATGTCAATCGTTATCTTCTGTCGTCTTTATTCTTGTTCTTTTATTGTTCTCTCTTTTTAATTAAGTTTTCTCCTCGTATTATTATAAGTCCTATGCTAACAGTTTCTTCTCTCGTTTGTAGCACCCTCTTTCGGCTTCTTGCTTTCCAGTCAATTTTGGTCTTCAAAAATTTAAATGCAGTGTTAATCGTTATCTACTGTCTTCTTAATTCTTGTTCTTTTATTGTTCTTTTTCCTTCATTAAGTCTTCTTTTCGCATTATTATACGTCCTATGCTAACAGTTTTTTCTCTCGCTTGTGGAAATCCTTTCCGGCTTTTTACTTTCCACTAAACTTTGATCTTCAAAAATTTCAATGCAAATTCAATTTTTATTTACTGTTTTCGTAATTCTTGTTTTAATTAAGAATTCGTTTCATATTATTATAAGTTCTATGCTAACATTTTCTTCTCTCGTTTGTGGAACTCTTTTTCAGCTTCTTGTTTTCCACTCATCTTTGATCTTTCAAAGTTTAAATGCAATGCCGATCGTTATCTTGTCATTTGTCTTCTTAATTTCTATTATTTTAATGTTCTCACTTCTTAATAATGTTTTTCTTTTCTCATGTTCTCTCACACTTAGTAACCCATTGCGTATTAGTGGCTTTATTGCCTTCTTCTTCCATGTGCCGTTTCCCCTATCCCTTGATCCTAATAACCCTTCTCTTGTTATTCCACTCAATTCCCGCTCCACCATTCATCCAACAAGTCCATCAGGTATGCCGTGCATTGCTTTCCTTTGTCCCTCTTCCCTTCTATCCATCCCGTGAGCATCAAGTTCTCCAAGCCCTCCTTCCTCTTTACATGTCCCAGAAACTTCAGCTGTGTTTTCCTAATGTTAAATATCAGTTTCCTTCTTGTGTCCATGCTCTTCAAAACCTCATCGTTGCTCACACATTCCATCCATTCATTAAGTATGCCATGCATTGCTTCCCCTTGTCTCTGTTCTGTTGTATTCGTCCCGTGAGCATCAGGTTTTCCAAGCCCTTCTTCCTCATTACATGTTCCAAAAAATTCATCTGTCTTTTCCTAATGTTAAATAACAGTTTACTTCTTGTGTCCATCCTCTTCAAAACCTCATCTTTGCTCACACATTCCATCCATTCATTAACTATGTCAGGCATTGCTTTCCCTTGTCTCTCTTCCCCTTCTATTCGTCCCGTGAGCATCAGGTTCTCCAAGCCCTCCTTCCTCATTTCATGCCCCAATAACTTTAACTCTCTTTTCCTGATGTTAAGCATCAGTTTCCTGTTAGTGTCTATCCTCTCCCCAACCTCGTCGTTGTTCAGGTGCTCCGTCCATGCTATCGTCAGCATCCTTCTGTAGAACCACATTCAGGTTGCTTCAAGTCTTTCTTCCCTCTTTGATGAAGTTGTCTACTATTTACAGCCATATTTAAGGACAGACATCAAATGACAATCTCGTACTCTCTTCTTCGTTTCCAGCCAAATTTTCCTGTCTCTTAACACTCTTCTCAGCTTCTGGAATGCGTCCTTCGTATATGCCAATACTTCTTCGGATCTCCGTTTCACACTTTCTGTCCTCTGTTAGAATACTTCTCGGGTACTTAAACTGTTGTACCCCTTTGATTTTCGTATCACCAACTTGTGCTCTTTTTATTAATTACTATGCATCCAGTTTTCTTGTAGTTTATTTGTAGTCCTTTCTTTCCGTTTTCTTTAAATACTTTTATTTGTAGTCATTTCTTTCCGTTTTCTTTAAATACTTTTATTTTTAGTCCTTTCTTTCCGTTTTCTTTAAATACTTTTATTTGTAGTCATTTCTTTCCGTTTTCTTTAAATACTTTTATTTGTAGTCCATTTCTTTCCGTTTTCTTTAAATACTTTTATTTGTAGTCATTTCTTTCAGTTTTCTTTAAATACTTTTATTTGTAGTCCTTTCTTTCCGTTTTCTTTAAATACTTTTATTTGTAGTCCTTTCTTTCAGTTTTCTTTAAATACTTTTATTTGTAGTCTTTTCTTTCCGTTTTCTTTAAATACTTTTATTTGTAGTCCTTTCTTTCCGTTTTCTTTAAATACTTTTATTTGTAGTCCTTTCTTTCCGTTTTCTTTAAATACTTTTATTTGTAGTCCTTTCTTTCCGTTTTCTTTAAATACTTCCTGTAGGAGATCTTGTATTTTTTCCTGTATCTGCTGCAGGATTGCTATGTGATGTCAGTTCTTCAATACGGCAGTGAATGCTGGACAATATCATCAAAGATGAGGACAAAACTAGAAGAAGCGGAAATGTGGTTCTACAGAAGGATGCTGCGGATATCGTGGACTGAGCATGCAAGCAACGATGAGGTGTTGGAAAGAATGGCAACAAAAAGGAAATTAATAGTGAGCATCAGGAAAAGACAACTGAAGTTCCTGGGGCCCGCAATGAGGAAGGAGAGCTTGGAGAACCTGATACTGACTGGCCAGATAGAAGGAAAGAGAGACAGAGGAAGGCAGCGGATAACATATTTGCAGGGCCTGATCAGGTGGATGAGGGGACGGGGTTTTCCAGGAGTAACCGGAGCAAACATACTAAGAGCCACAAGGGTTAAGGAGACGTGGAAAACCATCCTCGCCTACGTCCTGAAGGGACAGGGCACATAGAAGAAGAAGAAGAACAACAACAACAACAACATCAACAAGATCTGCTGTGTATCTATATTGTTTAGATTGCGACCACAAAAACGAATCCTAACAAGACTTCTAGAACTCTCAGAATGGTCTCATTGTATATGTTGAATAAACCCAATGAGAATGCACATTCTTGTCTTACACCCCTTTCAATCTTTGTGTACCTGCTAAATTCGTTTCCTGTCCATATGCAGGTAATTTGCTGCCAGTAAAAATTCTTAATTACTCTCAGGTCTTTCTCAAATCTATCAAGGTCGACAAGCGTCTCTACTAAATCTTTGTGGAGTACTTTATCGAATGCTTTTGCATAGTCGATGAAACACAAGCATACGTGTAGCGGTTGCTATGTTTTTCTTACCCACATTCACTCCAAGTCATTTGCTCGTCTGCGATTGGGTAATAAATCACTACTATTTTTGTATAGGACAATTTAGCAATCGCAGTCAACTTTGGATCTTTCAGCTCTGAAGCAGCTCTTTCATATGTATGTGGTGATTGGTTAACTTTTAATTAATCAGATATTTTTTATGTAAAATACATTTTCCCACGCTTCGTTCTGAGCCACTTTTCCTCGTTAAATACGGATACTTTTCGCAAGTTAGTAGACAAGAGGCAGCACATTGAGGTGAAAACATTTAAAAATTTATTCAGTGCATCTTATTTCTCTTGCTTGTTTACGCCTAGTAATAGTTAAATGTGTGTCTTAATTTGTTTTAATTTTTTATATGAAACATTGTCAATTATTATCCATTATTACTTAAAATTTCGACTTATCTCCCTTTCTTCTTTGCAAAATACGATAATACTTTTAAGTTTTCTCACTTTCTTAGATGAACTTTAATGCTTTCAAAAACGATGTTGCTATCTATTAACCACCACAGACAATCTCTCCTACAACCCATTAGCATGGATCAGGCTAGTATCCCTGAAAACAAAACACTGCGCCTCCTCAGCTTAACTCTCACAACGGACCTCAAGTGGAATGACTATATAGAATCCATAGCTAAATCTGCTGCTAAAAAAGGTCGGTTCTCTGTGTAAGGCCAGGAATATTTTCCTTCTAAAACAATCCTGCACATATATTAATGTACCATCCGCCCGTGCATTGAATACTGCTGACATATCTGGTCGGGTGCTCCTTCTATCCACCTAGGGGTCCTTGACAAAATCCAACGGAGAATCTGTAATGTGATCGATCCCGAATTGGCAGCTCAAATACAGTCACTTTCTCACCGACGCATTGTGACTTCCCTGTGTCTCGTCTACAAATACTTTCACGGGTTCTTCTCCGATAAACTTAGCTCACTGGTGCCCCCTATATATGAATTTACTCGAGCCACAAGATTAACAACTAGGTCCCACCCTTTTGCTGTGAAACCAATAAAATGTAAATGCAAATTCTACCCCAACAGCTTCTTCTCTCGCACTTCCCGCTTGTAGAATTCTTTTCCGTTTACTTGCTTCCCCGACAGCTACAATCTCCAAGAATTTAAATGTAAAGTCAATAGTCATCTCCTATCTCACTAACCTGCATCCTCTCTTTCTCTTTCTCTCTCTCGTGCTCCTTTTTCCGTCTACTCCACTCTCATCAGTATACTCATCCTTCTCTTACCCACTTCCTGACATCCCCTATGACCTGCCAATCTTTTTCATAATTTTCCTCCTATGAAACCCCCCTGCAAAACAGTGGCAGCCAAATACCTTGCTTGTGGCGATGTGATTATTAAAAAAATAGATAGATAGATAGATAGATAGATAGATAGATAGATAGATAGATTCTCCAAGAATTTAAATGTAAAGTTCTCCAATAGTCATCTCCTATCTCACTAACCTCATCATCTCTCTCTCTCTCTCTCTCTCTCTCTCTCTCTCTCTCTCTCTCTCTCGTGTTCATTTCTCCGTCTACTCCACTCTCATCAGTATTATCATCCTTCTCTTACCCACTTCCTGACATCCCCTATGACCTGCCAATCTTTTTCATAATTTTCCTCCTATGAAACCCCCCTGCAAAACAGTGGCAGCCAAATACCTTGCTTGTGGCGATGTGATTATTAAAAAAATAGATAGATAGATAGATAGATAGATAGATAGATAGATAGATAGATATGATATTCTCCAAGAATTTAAATGTAAAGTCAATAGTCATCTCCTATCTCACTAACCTGCATCCTCTCTCTCTCTCTCTCTCTCTCTCTCTCTCTCTCTCTCTTCTCATGCTCCTTTCTCTGTCCACTCCACTCTCATCAGTATTCTCATCCTTCTCTTACCCACTTCCTGACACCTCCTATGACTTGTCACCCTTTCTCATAACTTTCCTCCTATGTAACCTCCCGAAAAACAGAGACAACAAAATGCCTTGCTTGGGGTCATATGATTATAAACAAAAGGTGAAACAATGTTAATTATAATTAATAATTTATATTTGTATTTCTTTTTGAATATTTATGTATTTGATTTACGTCTATGGATTAATGATTAAAAATATATAATAAAGATAAGGTTGAGATGATAAATGAGTAAAGGTTTTATTAACGATGCCACCATTTTTTTTTTGTTGACTCCATAAGGTTACGTCTTTTATTATATGTGAATGGTTGTCATTTCTATCCTTTTTGTATTTTGTGTCTTTGATATGTTTCTTCTAAACCGGCGTTGCTCGGGTGTAATGAAAGTTTTAAAACTAATCCATGGTCCTGGAGCTCAGACTCTTTGTACGTTGGCACGAAAGACTAAAAAGCAATAGTTGTTTCCAGTTAAAGCGAAACCGTAGACTGAAAGAAAAATGAATGGATGTATGTCAAATTTTGATTTCCTGGTATCGATATCGAATAAGTTTTTCTCGTCGTAAACTGAATTTTGAAGGCTAAATAAGTCCTCTGAGTACATGATATCATGGCTGGGACTAAGAACTACAATTATACCTACTTAGAGTCAAACCCGAAGCAAAAAATAAAATAAAAGGGCTGAAAAAATACAGATATACAGGCAGATAAACAGACACACACACAACCATCTTGCCTTCTATATATATATATTTTATCGATTTTCTACACTATTGTAAGAACTGCAACCTTGAAATTTCTGAATTTCGTTTCTTATGTCTTTGTCTATGAGTGTATCAAATTTGATTAAAATCGAACCACTCCTTCTATAACCCGATTTTTTCGATTATCGATTTTCGATATTTATCGGGAATACCTCGACACAAAACCTAGCTAAGAACACTCGCAGACGCTTATAGCACAACTTTTTCAAGGAAATCGGTTCAGCCGTTTCGGAGTCTATGGGTAACAGACACACACACACACACAGAGACACACACACACAGACAAAGTTCCATTTATAAATAAGTTTAGATTAGATGGGGTATTCATGTTAATGTTCATTATTATATATATATTGCTGTGTTCAGGCTATAATGAGTTTTTTTTCTTCCGTATATATATATATACTCATGTCACGGAAATTAACGAAGATTAACGAAATGGTTTAAAAACAACCGACAATTTGAAATTATTTGTTTGAACATTATTTTTGATGGATACTCGTATTTAAGTAGATATTCTGTTTATAATCAAACAGTATATTTATATATTTATTTCTACCGGCCTGATTATTTACAATAAATTTTTGTTACGAAAATGTGTGTCATTCGGCAGGATACGAACCTGCGACCCCTATCCACATGAGGAAGACACCACTTCGTCTGGCGCGTTTTAAACCTCTCGACCACGAATGGCCAAAAGTCTAAACGAAGTCATATATTCATGTAAATATAGCATATTTGTTTCTACATGTGTGTGTCAGGTGAAATGTATTAGGTTGTTGTTTTTTTGTTTTGTTTTGTGTTTTTTTTTTTTTTTTTTTGCTGTGTTATATTATGTTCTGGGTATTCGAGTGTGTGAATCCATTCCTTGGATTCCTTTTGAATCCATTCCTTGGTTTTCTGCATATTCATTTGGTGGATATTATTTAAGGCATTTATTTGGTTGGTTGATTGAATCAATATTGCACGTGTTCACTGTTCTTCTTTTATATTTACTTAACGCCTTCGCGTTTCTAATTTGATTTTGGCAAGAGTATTAGTCATTGGTTGAAATTTGCATGACGCCAGTTGACCACATAAGCTATGTCCAGGTTTATATCCTGATTACCAGAAATATAGAAGAATAGAAATAGGGAAAGGATGTATGTTTTGAGAGAAAATGAGGGAGAAAAAGAGTTTCTCTGGCACTATAAGTAAAGAGGAAATGGTATATTTTAATTAATACCTATCTACTCACCACAAACATTTAATTGATCAGATTGGTTATTCAAAATATTAAATTGACCAGATTTGTTGTATATTTCCATTTAAAAAAATGAAGAGAACTTTTGCCGAGCAATTTTTTCGAATATGAGTAAAATAACCCAGAAAAAAAAATTAAAAAGTAATAGCTTTATAAATATATATCTACTAGGAATGAAACATTTTTAAGATGTTCGAATTTCTTAAATTAAGAATTGGCATTATTATTAATTATTGACTCATTTTCTTCCATCTTATGTTTCTTGATTGTTCACAAATTGTGGTAATAAAACGAAATAGTCGTAAATAGACAGAATGTCTTAGATGAACCATTGTCAATTTTATTCGTTTTTTTTTTTTGTTTTTTTTGTTTTTTTCATTATTAGTTATCTAATTTCTTCTTTCTCTGGTTATTTACATATTGTATTAATAAAACGAAACATTCTTAAAAATTCTGACTGACTTGGATGAATCTTTGTCAATTATTATGCATTTTTGACACGTCGTTCTTTCGTCTGTTTTTTCTTGATAGTTTCCACATCGTAGATATGAAAGGCGATAGTCTTTAAATAGGTTGAATTTTTCAGAGAAAGCTTTATCAATTATTATGCATTATTGTCACGTCTTTCTTTCGTCTGATTTTTCTTGACAGTTTCCAAATCGTAGATATGAAAGGCGATAGTCTTTAAATGGGTTGATTTTTTTAGAGAAAGCTTTATCAATTATTATGCATTTTTGACACGTCTTTCTTTCGACTGCTTTTTCTTGATAGTTTCCACATCGTAGATATGAAAGGCAATAGTTTTAAATTGGTTGAATTTTTATAGAAAGCTTTATCAATTATTATGCATTTTTGACACGTCTTTCTTTTGTCTGCTTTTTCGTGATAGTTTCCACATCGTAGATATGAAAGGCGATAGTCTTTAAATAGGTTGAATTTTTCAGAGAAAGCTTTATCAATTATTATGCATTATTGTCACGTCTTTCTTTCGTCTGCTTTTTCTTGATAGTTTCCACATCGTATATATGAAAGGCGATAGTCTTTAAATGGGTTGAATTTTTTACAGAAAGCATTATCAATTATTATGCATTTTTGACACGTCTTTCTTTCGTCTGCTTTTTCTTGATAGTTTCCACATCGTAGATATGAAAGGCGATAGTCTTTAAATGGGCTGAATTTTTTACAGAAAGCATTATCAATTATTATGCATTTTTGACACGTCTTTCTTTCGTCTGCTTTTTCTTGATAGTTTCCACATCGTATATATGAAAGGCGATAGTCTTTAAATGGGTTGAATTTTTTACAGAAAGCTTTATCAATTATTATGCAATTATGACACGTCTTTCTTTCGTCTGATTTTTCTTGATAGTTTCCACATCGTAGATATGAAAGGCGATAGTCTTTAAATGGGTTGAATTTTTTACAGAAAGCTTTATCAATTATTATGCATTTTTGACACGTCTTTCTTTCGTCTGCTTTTTCTTGACAGTTTCCACATCGTAGATATGAAAGGCGATAGTCTTTAAGTGGGTTGCATTTTTTAGAGAAAGCTTCATCAATTATTATGCATTTTTAACACGTCTTTCTTTCGTCTGCTTTTTCTTGATAGTTTCCAAATCGTAGATATGAACGGCGATAGTCTTTAAGTGTGTTGAATTTCTTAGAGAAAGCTTTATCAATTATTATGCATTTTTGACGCGTCTTTCTCCCATCTTATTTCTCTACCTTTTTTACACCTCATACGAATAATAAATAAGTCATAAGTCATCCGAATTTCTACGATGAAGCCTAGCTATTACTATTCATTATGGACTCATCTTTCTATCGTCTTGTTTTTCTTGCTTCTTTACACGTCGTAGCAATAAGACGTAAAAGTCATAAGTTGTTTGAGTTTCTAAGACGTATATGGAGCTATTATTATTCATTTTCGACTTTTGTTTCTTCCATCGTATTTTTCTTACATCTTTACACTTCGTAGTAATAAGACGTACTAGTCATAAGTTTTTCGAATTTCTAAGATGAAGCTTTGTCTATTATTAATAATTTATGACACAACTTTCTTCCATTTCATTTTCTTTGCTTCTGTACTCTTTCTAGCAATAAAATCGTAATCGTCATATGTTGTCTGAATTTCTAAGATGCAAGCCTTCGCTTTAATTATTCATTTTTGTCTTGTCTCTCTTTTATTTTGTTTCTCTTGCTACTTTACACCTTGTAATAATAAGACGAAGTAGCTATGTGCTGTTCGAATCTTTAGATGAAGCTTTGCCAGTTATTATTCATTTTCATTTTCGTCTCGTATTTTGTTCATATTAAATCCTTTACTTCTATGCACCTCGTAGCAATAAGACGTAATCGTCATAAATTTTCAAATTAATTTCTATGAAAAAACCTATATAAAAATATTATTATTCATTTTTGATTCGGCTTTCGTTAATTTTATTCCTCTTGCTTCTTTACGCCTACAATAAGAGAGTTTAGTCATAAGATGTCTGCATTACTAAGATGAATGCTTAGCTATTATTATTAATTTTTATTTGGTTTTCGTTCATTTTATTCCTCTTGCTTCTTTGCACCTACAATAAGAGAGTTTAGTCATAAGATGTCTGCATTACAAAGATGAATGCTTAGCTAATATTATTCATTTTTTATTCGGCTTTCGTTCGGTTTTCGTTCATTTTATTTCTCTTTCTTTTTTGCACCTGCAATAGATTTTAGTCATGTCTCAATTACTAAGATGAATGTTTAGCTATTATTCTTCATTTTTGATCCGGCTCTCGTTCATCTTATTCCTCTTGCTTCTTTGCACCTATAATAAGTTATTTTAGTCATAAGATGTCTTAATTACTAAGATTAATGTTTAAATATTATTCTTCATTTTTGATCCGGCTCTCGTTCATCTTATTCCTCTTGCTTCTTTGCACCTATAATAAGTTATTTTAGTCATAAGATGTCTTAATTACTAAGATGAATGTTTAGCTATTATTCTTCATTTTTGATCCGGCTCTCGTTCATCTTATTCCTCTTGCTTCTTTGCACCTATAATAAGTTATTTTAGTCATAAGATGTCTTAATTACTAAGATGAATGTCTAGCTCAATTTGACATGTCTTTCTTCCATGTTATGTTTTGCAATTTTTCAACTCCTTGAAATAAGAGAGAATAATCATAAGCTGTCCCAATTTCTAAGATGCAATCTTGGCTCGATACTTTTCAAACTTATTTCCTTGCTTCTCTAAACCTTGCAACAATAACACGTAAGTCATAAGTTGCCTGAATTTCATATACGAATCTTTAGCTATTATTGTTATTCATTTTAACTCATCTTTTGTTCATCATATTTTTCTTACTTCTTTCAATCTCGTAGCAATAACACGTAATAGTCATTCTTTGACTTTCTTAGATAAGGGTTTGTCAATCATTATTTATTTTTATTCCTCTTCCGTCTCTCTTGTTTCTCTTGCTTCTTAACACATCGCAGCAATACGGTGTAATAGTCATAAGTTAGAATTTCAAAGATGAAACCTTGTTCATTTTTGACTCGACTTTCTTCCATCTTATTTTTCTTGCTACTTTACACTTCGTTGCAATAAGACGTAATAGTCATAAGTTGTCCGAATTTATAATATGTTTTCAAAGCTATTATTATTAATTTTTGACTCGCATTTTTCCATCTTATCTTTCTTACTTTTGTACATTTAGTAGCAATAAGACATAATAGTCATAAGATATCCGAATTTCTAAGATTAACTACGATTCTTTCCTTTTTGACTAGGCTTACGGCCATATCACGTTGAATACACCGGTTCTCGCTCGATCACCGAAGTATAAGCAAAGTTGAGCCTGGTCAGTACTTAGATGGGTGACCGCTTGGGAAATACCAGGTGCTGTAGGCGTTTAGTGACGGAGGTGCGTTGTGGTGCAGTGGATATCGGCTCGGAAAGAGAAATCGGTGAGCAGATTTCGAATTCCAGTTGAATACCCTGCATTCACTTAAGCACTGGTACCCTTGGGAAAGGTATTAATCCGTCCCTTCCCTCCAGTTATGGGTTAAAAAAACAGGGTAGGACTTCGGACCCTGTCCTTAAAAGCAAATCACAATGAGCCGAAACTACGATTCTTCATTTTTGACTAGGCTTACGGCCATATCACGTTGAATACACCGGTTCTCGCTCGATCACCGAAGTTAAGCAACTGGTCAGTACTTAGATGGGTGACCGCTTGGAAATACCAGGTGCTGTAGGCGTTTAGTGACGGAGGTGCGTTGTGCTGCAGTGGATATCGGCTCGGAAAGCGAAATCGGTGAGCAGATTTCGAATTCCAGTTGAATAACTTGCATTCACTTAAGCACTGGTACCCTTGGGAAAGGTATTAATCCGTCCCTTCCCTCCAGTTATAGGTTAAAAAACAGGGTAGGACTTGGGACCCTATCCTTAAAAGCAAATCCCAATGAATCCTGATAGCCGAAAAGAAAAAAGTATTACTAGACACAAAACTTATATAAAAACAACAATAAAATTGTTGAAAGAAAAAGGTATTACCAGCAATAAATAAATAAAAATTTAGTTGGCAATAAATGGCAATAAATGACCCGCCGAGGTTGATATGCCATAAAAACAAAACAACCAATCATTTTTGACTCGTCTTTCGTTCGGCTTAATTCTTTTGCTGTTTTACACACCGTAGCAATAAATGGAAATAGTCATAAGTTTTCCGAATTTCTAAAATGAAGCCTTCAAAATTATAATTCATTTTTCACTTATCTTTCTTCAATCTCATTTTTTTTTCTTCTGTACTCCTCCTAACAATAAGTTATAATAGTCATTAGTTGTCTGAATTTCAGTGATAAAGTCTTAGATATAATTATTCATTTTTTGACTAATCTTTCTTCCATCTTATTTTTTTTACTTCTTTACTCTTCGTAGCAACAAGAATTAATAGTCATAAGTTGTCCGAACTTCTAAGATGTTTCCAGAGGTATTATTATTTATTTTAACTCATCTTCTTTTCATCGTATTTTTCGTACTTCTTTAAACTTCGTAACACTAAGAGGTAATAATCATAAGATGCCTGAAGTTATTAAATAAACTTCGTGATTTATTATTTATTTTTGGCTCGTCTTCCTTCCATCTTATTTCTCTCACTTCTTAAAACACGGTAGCAATAAAACGTAGTAGTCATAATTTGTCCAAATTTCTAAGATGAAGACTTACCTATTATTATTCATTTTTGACTCGTCATTCGTTAATCTTATTTCTCTTGCTGCTTTACACATCGTAGCAGTAAGACGTAATATTCATAAGTTGTCTGAATTTCTAAGATGAATCCTTAGATATTATTATTCATTTTTGACTCGACATTCTTCCATTCTATTTTTCTTGCTTCTTTACATTTCGTAGTAATAAGACGTAATATTCATGAGTTGTCTGAATTTCTAAGATGATGCCTCATCTTTGTCTCGTCTTTCATTCGTTTTATTTCTTTTGCTTCTTTACACCTCGTAGTAATAAGACAAAGTAGTTATATGTTGTCTGAATTTCTTAGATGAAGCTTTAACAAATATTATTTATTTTTGACACATATTTCGTTCGTCTTATTTCTTTTACTTTATACACCTCGTAGGAATAAGACATAATTTTCATATGTTGTCTTAATTTCTAAGATGAAGTTTTAGCCATTAATATTCAGGCTTAATCCGATATTTGTTCATCTTATTTGTTTTACTTCTTCATAAAAGTAATAAAACGTAAATGTCATAAGATGTCTGAATTACTAAGATGGATTCTTAGCTATTATTATTATTCATTTTGGACATGTCTTTCTTCCATCTTATTTTTCATGCTTCTTTACACATCGTAGCAATAAGACGTAATAGTCATAAGATGTCTGAATTACTAAGATGAATTCTTAGCTATTATTATTATTCATTTTGGACATGTCTTTCTTCCATCTTATTTTTCATGCTACTTTACACATCGTAGCAATAAGACGTAATAGTCATAAGATGTCTGAATTACTAAGATGGATTCTTAGCTATTATTATTATTCATTTTGGACATGTCTTTCTTCCATCTTATTTTTCATGCTTCTTTACACATCGTAGCAATAAGACGTAATAGTCATAAGATGTCTGAATTACTAAGATGGATTCTTAGCTATTATTATTATTCATTTTGGACATGTCTTTCTTCCATCTTATTTTTCTTGCTTCTTTACACATCGTAGCAATAAGACGTAATAGTCATAAGATGTCTGAATTACTAAGATGGATTCTTAGCTATTATTATTATTCATTTTGGATATGTCTTTCTTCCATCTTATTTTTCATGCTTCTTTACACATCGTAGCAATAAGACGTAATAGTCATAAGATGTCTGAATTACTAAGATGGATTCTTAGCTATTATTATTATTCATTTTGGACATGTCTTTCTTCCATCTTATTTTTCTTGCTTCTTTACACATCGTAGCAATAAGACGTAATAGTCATAAGATGTCTGAATTACTAAGATGGATTCTTAGCTATTATTATTATTCATTTTGGACATGTCTTTCTTCCATCTTATTTTTCTTGCTTCTTTACACATCGTAGCAATAAGACGTAATAGTCATAAGATGTCTGAATTACTAAGATGAATTCTTAGCTATTATTATTATTCATTTTGGACATGTCTTTCTTCCATCTTATTTTTCTTGCTTCTTTACACATCGTAGCAATAAGACGTAATAGTCATAAGATGTCTGAATTACTAAGATGGATTCTTAGCTATTATTATTATTCATTTTGGACATGTCTTTCTTCCATCTTATTTTTCATGCTTCTTTACACATCGTAGCAATAAGACGTAATAGTCATAAGATGTCTGAATGACTAAGATGAATTCTTAGCTATTATTATTATTCATTTTGGACATGTCTTTCTTCCATCTTAT
This sequence comes from Ascarosepion bandense, assembly GCA_037127315.1. Lineage (NCBI taxonomy): Eukaryota > Metazoa > Mollusca > Cephalopoda > Sepiida > Sepiidae > Ascarosepion > Ascarosepion bandense. The sequence continues at coordinate 2,954,391 of JBBBDQ010001767.1, forward strand.
TTTTCTTGCTTCTTTACACATCGTAGCAATAAGACGTAATAGTCATAAGATGTCTGAATTACTAAGATGGATTCTTAGCTATTATTATTATTCATTTTGGACATGTCTTTCTTCCATCTTATTTTTCTTGCTTCTTTACACATCGTTGCAATAAGACGTAATAGTCATAAGATGTCTGAATTACTAATATGGATTCTTAGCTATTGTTATTATTCATTTTGGACATGTTTTTCTTCCATCTTATTTTTCTTGCTTCTTTAACATCGTAGTAATAAGACGTAATAGTCATAAGATGTCTGAATTACTAAGATGGATTCTTAGCTATTATTATTATTCATTTTGGACATGTCTTTCTTCCATCTTATTTTTCTTGCTTCTTTACACATCGTAGCAATAAGACGTAATAATCATAAGATGTCTGAATGACTAAGATGGATTCTTAGCTATTATTATTATTCATTTTGGACATGTCTTTCTTCCATCTTATTTTTCATGCTTCTTTACACATCGTAGCAATAAGACGTAATAGTCATAAGATGTCTGAATTACTAAGATGAATTCTTAGCTATTATTATTATTCATTTTGGACATGTCTTTCTTCCATCTTATTTTTCTTGCTTCTTTACACATCGTAGCAATAAGACGTAATAGTCATAAGATGTCTGAATTACTAAGATGGATTCTTAGCTATTATTATTATTCATTTTGGACATGTCTTTCTTCCATCTTATTTTTCTTGCTTCTTTACACATCGTAGCAATAAGACGTAATAGTCATAAGATGTCTGAATTACTAAGATGAATTCTTAGCTATTATTATTATTCATTTTGGACATGTCTTTCTTCCATCTTAATTTTCTTGCTTCTTTACACATCGTAGCAATAAGACGTAATAGTCATAAGATGTCTGAATTACTAAGATGGATTCTTAGCTATTATTATTATTCATTTTGGACATGTCTTTCTTCCATCTTATTTTTCTTGCTTCTTTACACATCGTTGCAATAAGACGTAATAGTCATAAGATGTCTGAATTACTAAGCTGGATTCTTAGCTATTATTATTATTCATTTTGGACATGTCTTTCTTCCATCTTATGTTTCTTGCTTCTTTACACATCGTAGCAATAAGACGTAATAGTCATAAGATGTCTGAATTACTAAGATGGATTCTTAGCTATTATTATTATTCATTTTGGACATGTCTTTCTTCCATCTTATTTTTCATGCTTCTTTACACATCGTAGCAATAAGACGTAATAGTCATAAGACGTCTGAATTACTAAGATGAATTCTTAGCTATTATTATTATTCATTTTGGACATGTCTTTCTTCCATCTTATTTTTCTTGCTTCTTTTCACATCGTAGCAATAAGACGTAATAGTCATAAGATGTCTGAATTACTAAGACGAATTCTTAGCTATTATTATTATTCATTTTGGACATGTCTTTCTTCCATCTTATTTTTCTTGCTTCTTTACACATCGTAGCAATAAGACGTAATAGTCATAAGATGTCTGAATTACTAAGATGGATTCTTAGCTATTATTATTATTCATTTTGGACATGTCTTTCTTCCATCTTATTTTTCATGCTTCTTTACACATCGTAGCAATAAGACGTAATAGTCGTAAGATGTCTGAATTACTAAGATGGATTCTTAGCTATTATTATTATTCATTTTGGACATGTCTTTCTTCCATCTTATTTTTCTTGCTTCTTTACACATCATAGCAATAAGACGTAATAGTCATAAGATGTCTGAATTACTAAGATGAATTCTTAGCTATTATTATTATTCATTTTGGACATGTCTTTCTTCCATCTTATTTTTCTTGCTTCTTTACACATCGTAGCAATAAGACGTAATAGTCATAAGATGTCTGAATTTCTACAATGAATCCTTAGCTATAGTTCTTCATTATTCATTTTTGACTAATCTTTCTTCGTTGTCATTTTAATGTATTTGTACTCTTCCTAGAAATAAGTCGTAATAGTGATTAGTTTCTGAATTTCTAAAATAAAGATTTCACTATAACTATTCATTTTTATCTCGTCTTTCGTTCATTTTCTTATTTCTTTACACATCAAAGCAATAAAACGTAATAGTGAAAGGTTGTCTGAATTTTGTAAGAGGAAGCCTTGGCAATTATTATTCATTTTTGACTGACCTTTTTTCCACCTTATTTTTCTTGCTTCTGTACTCCTCGTAGCAATAGAACTTAATAGTCATAAGTTGTCTGAATTTCTAAGATAAACCCTTATCTTTTATTTTTGACTCGTCTTTCGTTCATTTCATTTCTCTTGGTTCTTTACCCCTAGTAAATATTGCTTCTTACTTCTTATTTTTAATAACTGTAATAATAAGTCGTAATTACTTTTTTCATCTTATTTATCTCGTTTTTATCAGTTGTCTCAAATTCTTTCTTAATTATTGCTGATCCTTCTCTCTTCTTTCTTTCATCGTATTTCCTCTGACTTGTTACATTTACTAGTTATTTACTACGCATTAGTTAATTAAATTTTAAACTCGTTTTAATTTCATCTTATTTACCTTTCTTTTGTGTACCTACCAGTAATAAAACGTAGGAAAGTATTGTCGTTCTTATTAAATGTTTGGGAATGTTTTTTTATCTTAATTTCTGTTACTTTTTAATAACTGTAATAATAAGTAATAGTAATGATTTATCTTGTTTTTCATCAAAACTCTCATCGCATAATAATAACAGTCATAAGTTTTCTGAATTTAACAAATTTAATGTAATAGTCATAAGTTTTCTGCTTTTCTAAGATGAAGCCGTCGGTATAATTATTCATCATTATTCGTCTTTTGTTTTTCTTATTTCACTTGCTTCTTTTCAATAAGCAATAAGACGTAATAGTCATAAGATGTCCGAATTCCCAAGATGAAGCATTTCCTAATATTATCTATCTTTGATTCGTCTTTCTTTCATCTTATTTCTCTTTCTTTTTTATATCTCGTAGCATTATGTCGTAATAGTCATAAGCTGTCCGAATTTCCAAGACGAAGTATTAGCTATTATTATCTATCTTTGATTCGTCTTTCTTTCATCTTATTTCTCTTACTTTTTTATATGTCGTAGCATTATGTCGTAATAGTCATAAGCTGTCCGAATTTCCAAGATGAAGCATTAGCTATTATTATCTATCTTTGATTTGTCTTTCTTTCATCTTATTTCTCTTACTTTTTTATATGTCGTAGCATTATGTCGTAATAGTCATAAGCTGTCCGAATTTCCAAGACGAAGTATTAGCTATTATTATCTATCTTTTATTCGTCTTTCTTTCATCTTATTTCTCTTACTTTTTTATATGTCGTAGCATTATGTCGTAATAGTCATAAACTGTCCGAATTTCCAAGATGAAGCCTTAGCTATTATTATCTATCTTTGACTCGTCTTTCTTTCATCTTATTTCCCTTACTTTTTTATATGTCGTAGCATTATATCGTAATAGTCATAAGCTGTCCGAATTTCCAAGATGAAGCCTTAGCTATTATTATCTATCTTTGATTTGTCTTTCTTTCATCTTATTTCTCTTACTTTTTTATGTCGTCGCATTATGTCGTAATAGTCATAATTTGGCCGAATTTCCAAGATGAAGCATTAGCTATTATTATCTATCTTTGACAGCTGCAATCTCCAGGAATTTAAGTGAAAGTCAATAGTCTTCTCTTATCACTAATCTGCATCCTCTCTCTCTTTCATGATCCCTTCTCTGTTCACTACACTCTCATTAGTATTCTTATCCTTCTCTTACCCACTGCCTGACACCCCCTATAACCTGTGACTTTTTCTCATAACTTCCCTTCTATGTAACCCCCTGCAAAACAGTGGCAGTAAAATGCCTTCCTTGGAATGATATGATTATACAAAAAAAAGTCTATACTATTTTAATGTGGATATAAAATGGGGGATCAGTTCTACATTACACCCCATATACAGATTGATCTCTCACTTTATGGCCACATTCATCCTTCCCTTACAATCTTCCTGACAACCCTTATAACCTGTCACTCTTTCTCATAACTTTTCTCCTATGTAACCCCCTGCAAAACAGTTGCAGTAAAATGCCTTCCTTGGAGTGATATGATTATACAAAAAAATTCTATACTATTTTAGTGTGGATATAAAATGAGGGATCAGTTCTACATTACAACGCTTATACAGACTGATCTCTCACTTTATGGCCACATTCATCCTTCCCTTACCATCTTCTTGACAACCCTTATAACCTGTCACTCTAACTTTTCTCCTATGTGACCCCCTGCAAAACAGTGACAGTAAAATGCCTTGCTCGCGGCTATATGGTTATAAACAGAAAATATCTGAAATAATTAGTCGTAATTATTTATCTTGTATTTCATCAAAACTCTCATCCTCATTGATTAAGTTAGCTGACTTCCTCAGATGAGTAACTTTTAATTGTTATTGTCAATTATTATTGTCAATTGTCATTGTCAATTGCTATTGCCAATTATGATTCCTAATTACGATTATCAATTGTTATTGTCAATTTTTTATGTCAGTTGTTATTGTCAACTGGTATCATCAATTTTTAATGTCAAAAGTTATTGATAATTATCGGTTATTCTTATTAACAATTATTTTTGTCAATTGTTATTGTCAATTATGATTGTAAATTATAATTGTCAATTGTTATTTTCAATTGTTATTATCAAATTTTTATGTCAATTGTTATTGTCAATTTTAGAACCAATTGTTATTGAATCTTTGCCAATTATTATTGACAATTATTATTGTCAGTTGTTATTGTCAATTATGATTGCCAGGTATGATTGTCAAGTATGGTTGTCAATTGTTATTGTCAATTTTATGTTAATTGTTATTGTCAATTGTTATTTTCAATTATGATTCTTAGTTATGATTGTCAATTGTTATTGTTCATTTTTTGTGTCAGTTGTTATTGTCAATTTTAATGCCAATTGTTATTGATAATCATTGTCAATCATTATTGACAATTATTTTTGTCAATTGTCATTGCCAAGTATGATTGTCAAGTATGATTGTCAGGTTTGATTGTCAATTGTTATTGTCAATTGTTATTGTCAATGTTATGTTAATTGTTATTGTCAAATTTTAATATCAATTGTTATTGATAATTATTGCCCATTATTATTGACAATTATTATTGTCAGTTGTTATTGTCAGTGATAAATTGTAAACTGGTATTGGCATCATCTCAGTTTTTGTGGCGTGTTTGCTCTTCGTAGTAATCTAAGTAATTTACGACCACAATACCGCAACCTGTACGGTCACCAAATTTAATCAACGTCTAACCTGGTTAGTATCAATATAGGTGTTCTTCTATCGGACGCCCACACGAGCAGTGAATGGCCCCACAGTGGTTGATATGCCGTAAAGCCCAAAACAATCAATCAATCAATATATCGGACGTGCTGGTGGTGTACCTGATAATGGCTCGGAATTGTTAGTCGAGTTTCAATCCCAGTTGTGCCCGTCATATTCACTTACGTGCAAATACCATTGAATTAATCCATCTCTTCTCCCCCACCTTCGGGTTAATTATTAAGACTTGTATCACTCAGTCATTATTATCTCAAAAAAAATTCTTACAATCTAAAATATTTTCTGTCTTTAACCCTAAAACACTAACTATCAGTTCAAGTTACACCACCACTAACCATGGGTATATCATACCCGATTTTGAAAATATAAAATAATTATTAAATATAAATCTTTATTTGAAATATTTTGCATGAAAGCAACTCAAAATGTTTATTTATTTCATTTTATTTTGGTCTATTTTCAAATAGAAACCTTCTTATTATGGATTTTACAGCTCTGAACGCTGTACATATTGTTGACATCACCGTTTAACTGTGTTCACATACACTATTTGGTCTCTGTAAACATTCAGTAAATTCGTATCAATGATTGTAATCTTTTTAGTATGGGTGAATTCAATATCACAATTTTCATTACTTTATTTAATAAAAAGTCTTATTTTCCCATCATTACTGAAGTATTAATTTGCTTAATAAAAAGTCACAATTCTCCTACTATTAATAGGAACTTAAAACATATTCTTTAGGTAAGAAAATCAGGTACTGAAAATTTAATTAAATTTTAATTAAAATAGCGTCATTTGCGCTGGGTACTATATAGTCATGGTTAGTGTTCTCGGGTTAAATAACATGAAAAGGGTTGATAAGACCTATAAAACGATTGAATCAACTAATGAAATGCAGAATAGCTACACAGGCATGGCGTTTAGATTTATTTGCATATAAATGTATAGAAATTACCGTGACCAAAAACATTAGGGATCAGTTTATATATTGTTTGTCGTATAGAATTGATCCCTTACTTTATAAAGCACATTATAATTTCTTGTTTATCAAATTCTGATTACGTATGCTTCCACCTCTTTTCCCCCAGCTATAGGTCAAGTAGTAAAGTCTTGTATCACTAAAGCATCAAAATAATTACAATCTAAAAATATTTTCTGGTTTTATTTTTTTTATTCTAATCATTTCACCCCAAGTAAGGTAAGACGACTCTTAGTGCGCACATGGTTACAGTGAGAAAGAAAAAAACAGGATACAAGAGGTGTCAAAAAAGGTTAAACGGTGGATATAATTTAAGAGATAGAAGATAGCAATTGACGCTGCATTTAAACTTTTTTAGATTGTCGCTATCAAGGAAGCAATTAAACGGAAGAGAGTTCCACAAAAGGAAAGTGCGAGAAAAGAAACTGTTAGAGTAGAAGTGTTTCTTAACTTAACTCAGTCAGTCAGTTAAGTGCCATACGTGATACACGCTTGGGCGATCATGTCTCGAAAGAGACATGACTGACTGGGCAGAAGATTATCCCGCAGTAGGTTGCCATTGCTTTCTGCGGTAGACTGGTTGCCGACCAAGGCTATAGAACCCAAACTGTCCTGCTAATTTAACCCATAACTGGAAGGAAGAGACGGATTAATACCTTTCCCAAGGGTATTTGCGCGTAAGTGAATACAATGAATTCAGCTGGAATTCGAACTCGGCTCCCCGATTTCTCGTTCTGAGCCGATATCCACTGTACCACAACGCACATATTCCGACTATAAAAGTGTGTTACCTTGATTTCAATCTAGCAGCGCGCATAAATACATGCAGTCGAACACTAAGGAAAAAAGCTATTCAGAGCAATAGCTATGAAAACATTTCTAGAGAAGACAAATAGAAACCCAATGAAGTCATTGAAAAAGTAACTGAAGGCGAGCTGCCAAGTCAGGATCTATTATATTGCAGATCCTTCTTTGGATTTTGTTTAAAACCTCAAAATAAATAGCAACATAGCTAGAAGTAACCGTAAGTTTTATGCTAACAGTTTCTTCATTCACAGTTCTCGTTTGTGGTACTCCCTTACAGCTTCTTACTTTCCAGCCAATTTTGATCTTCAATAATTTAAATGCAATGTCAATCGTCAATGTCAATCGTTATCTTCCGTCTTCTGAATTCACGTTTATTTTATTGTTCTCTCTCCTTAATTAAGTTTTCTTCTCATATTATTATAAATCCTATGCTCACAGTTTCTTTTCTCGTTTGTGGAACTCTCTTCCAGCTTCTTGCTTCGCGTATAAATTTGATCTTCAAAAATTTAAATGGAATACCAGTTGTTATCTTCTGTCTTTTAAATTCTTGTTCTTTTATTGTTCTCTTTCCTTAATTAAGTTTTCTTCTCATATTATTATAACATCTATGCTAACATTTTATCTCGCTTGTGGAACTCTCTTCTGGCTTCTTCCTTTCCAGTCAACTTTGATTTTCAAAAATTTAAATGCAATGTCAATTACTATCTTCTGTCTTCTTAATTCCTCTTCTTTTATTGTTCCCTTTCTTAAATAATATTCTTTGTTTTTGTCACATATTCTTTCACATTCAGTAACCCGTTGCGTGTTAATGGCTTTAATGATTTAGAGTGCAAGTGATTCTAAAACAATCAATCTATCTATCTATCTATCTATCTATCTATCTATCTATCTTTAGTCAATTAAGTGCCACACGGGATACACTCTTTGGCGATCATGTTTCGAAGAGACATGACCGACTGGGCAGAAGATTCTCCCGTAGTATAATGCTATTACTTTCAGTGGTAGACTGGTTGCTAACCAAGGTTATAGTACCCAATGTGTTTTGCCTTTTAACCCATAGCTGGAGAGAGAAAAGGCGGATTAATACTTTCCTCAATAGTATTTGTGCGTAAGTGAGGGCAACAAATTCAACTGGAATTCGAACTCAGCTCTCAAATTTCTTATTCCGAGCCGATATCCACTGCTCCACAACGAACATCTCATTTAGTCTGTTTAAATCTATCTATCTATCAGATAGATTTCGTTTTAGTTTGGTCTCGTCTTTCGTCATATTTCACAGATCAGAATTATAATGGACTTTTACATGCCACAATAGTCAGGGAAGTAGCATGCATCAGAAATATGAAAATAACCCCTGACAAGATTCGAACTCACAGCCGGTGTTTCTAACCAATCCCAAAAATACATCTAACACAATATATACAAGGGGTTTTATAAACGTAATGCCTCCTTTTTATTACTAAGGTAACTAGAACAGATACATGCGAACAACATTAGATGAGTCAATTTGCAGCTACACAATCTCTATTTTATGCAGAAATACCATTGGCAATGCATGCTTTCAAATAGAAACCTTCTTATTATGGATTTTACAGCTCTGAACGCTGTACATATTGTTGACATCACCGCTTAACTGTGTTCACATACACTATTTGGTCTCTGTAAACATTCAGCAAATTCGTATCAATGATTGCAATTTTTTTAGTATGGGTGAATTCAATGTCACAATTTTCATTAGGCAAAGTAATACTTCAGTATTAATGAGGAACTGTGAGTCACAATTCCCAATCATTACCGAAGTATTACTTTACTTAATAAAAAGTCTTATTTTTCCATCATTACAGAAGTATTACTTTCATTAATAAAAGGTCACAATTTCCAATCATTACCGAAGTATTACTTTACTTAATAAAAAGTCTTATTTTTCCATCATTACAGAAGTATTACTTTCATTAATAAAAGGTCACAATTTCCAATCATTACCGAAGTATTACTTTACTTAATAAAAAGTCTCATTACAGATGTATTAATTTGCTTAATAAAAAGTCACAATTCCCCATCATTACCGAAGTATTACATTGCTTAAAGACACGTCACAAATCCCATTATTTCAGAGGTATTAATTTTTTGCCAAATTCTCACTTACCTGCTATCCACTAAAAAAATTATTAAAGCAAAAAAAAAGAAGAAAGAAAAAGTATGGGTTATTGGCGGTATGGATCAGCCTCTGCTGTCTTATTAAAAACATCCGCTTTTGATAGGAGGCAATATATTCGGATTGACCCTCATAGGTATAAGCAGATCTTCTTTTGCACGATGTCTCCCTTCAGGACGTTTGCGATCATGACTCTTCACAGTTTTCTGTCCTTTGTAATTTTTAATAATTTTCTTTTGTTATCTCTCCTAATCCCTGTTGCATCAACCATTTACTCAAGCACACTAAGTATGTCGTGCGCTGTTTTACTCTGTCCCTCTTGCTTTCAATCTGTTCTATGAGTATCAAATTTTCCAAGCCCTCGTTCCTCATTATGTGCGGTAGAAATTTTCCAAACCCTCTTATTTTGTGCCCTAAATATTTTAACGTTTCGTCCCGATGTTAAGTACAAGTATACCTCACAGGTGCTACGTTGGTAATTTGTTCAAGGAAAGGCGACTTAAGTCGAAAAATGACTAAAGTCGAATTTAATTGTCACAAGACTTAACCACAAATAACCATTTCCAATTCTATATTTTATTTATAAATGCATTTTTTAATAATATATGATCAATAAGAATCTATTTTAAGCTTGCAAACAAATAAATTTTAGTTTTCAATATAGTACAGAAAAAATAATCTAAATTTACCAATACGTGTACGTGCGGCGATCTTTACAGTAAATTGCGGACTTTATTTGTAAATGTGGTTTGCTCTGAGATATTATAAAATAAAATGATTTCGTAAGGTTAAATAACAAAAACAGTTATTAAAATTATTTTGCGATAGTAAAAAAAAAGTAGTTTATGTTAAGTTTACTAATATTTACAGTCAATTTGTTTATTTACATCAATGCTATAGCAACATGATTTTATGTGCTTTTAACTCTTGTCTAATGATCTTACGATTTTAATATTTGTGGCGAACAAACGTAAAGTTGAATAAAATAACTTAAATTTGGATTTTATTTTTCCATATATATATATATATATATATATATATATATACTTTTAAATATAAGAGACAATGAATGTCTATTTTGTTTAATCATGAGCCGTTCTAAATATCGTAGTTTGGCTTTAATTTCAGGTGAAAATAAAGACAAAAAATTTCGAAGATTTGGATAATTTTTTATTAAGTTGGTTCTAAGCTTTCAGCTCACTGGAGTCATCTTCAGAGAGGTTACAAGGATGTTAACATAAAACATCCACCATCAGCGATGATTTTATCTTATGTTGACATAAAATTCTGCTAAGCAACGATAACAGTTACCAAATTGCAAACGCAGTTCGTAAATTTGTAATGCGGTTCTATGACATCACACCGCGTGAGTGCTCGAAATGATGACAAAACCATATGTCTAAATGCAATGTAATGTGTTATGACCAGATTTAACCGTGAGTTTATTAAGTGTAGGTTGTTTTGATTTAATGTGGATGGCCTCCAATATCAAAAGGTTCTTTTTACTGTGTGTATGAATGAGGATTATTGTATTGTTGACTAAAATCTGACTGATATTACCTACATGGCTACTATATATATATTGACAAACGAAGTATAATCGAGAACGGCTTAACTCGAAACGACGTCACCCGAGTTTTACCTGTATCAGTGTCCTTTTTCACTAAAACTCCGTCATTGCTCACATATTCGGAGCATGGTATCCTCAGTATCCTTCTGTAGAACCACACTTATGTTACTTTCCACTTTTTCTTTAACCATAGAGGGGAGTTATATTACGTAACTGTTTAGTACTCTTGTTTTTGTTTCTGTTGCTTCAAATCTCTTTACATTATTTACATTGTTCGGACTGTTGTCCTCATCTTTATTGCCATGTTTACGAGGTTTCGACCGTTGTACGCTCCGGTCTTCTTCAGATGCTAAGCATTTTGAACCGAACGCTTTATTTTGACCACTGGAATAAATTGTTCTTGTTCCATGTGTGATGCTACTTCCAGAAGCCATGTAGTTATCTCACTTTAACTCAATTCTCTAAGTTCACCACTGCTATAGCCGGGTATTGAACTCGCAACTCTTTGGGTCAAATCACTGGAACTAACTAACCCCTATATCTAATGAGACATGTGTCCTTGAATCCGAACAATGTAAATATTGTAAATACTAACTCATCTTAGGGGTATAGACAAATTCAAATCTCTTCTTCTGTGGGAAGATCGTACAGCATGCGCTGCTGTAGAGGGGGATGATATTACGTTCAGTACTCTTGTCTTTATATTACGTTCAGTACTACATGGCTTCTGGAAGTAGCATCACACATGGAACAAGAACAATTTACTCCAGTGGTCAAAATAAAGCGTTCGGTTCATAATTCTTAGCATCTGAAGAGGACCGGAGCATACAACGGTCGAAAACTCGTAAACATGGCAATAAAGATGAGGGCAACAGTCCGAACAATGTAAATAATGTAAAGTGATTTGAAGCAACAGAAACAAAAACAAGAGTACTAAACTGTAAAATAATATAACTCCCCTCTATGGTTAAAGAAATACTTTATTTCTGTTGCTTCAAATTTCTTCTGTGAAGAGACTGTCCAGCATTCGTTGCCATATAAGGAGGACAGACATCACGTAAGAGTTCAAAATTCTTTTATTTCTTTCTAACGAATCTCTTTCCTTTTTGTTTTTTGTTCTTGTTTTGAAAGAAAGAAAGAAAGAAAGAAAGAAAGAAAGAAAGAAAGAAAGAAAGAAAGAACTTGGAAAATGAAAAGAAAGAAAGAAAGAAAGAACTGGGAAAATGAAAAGAAAGAAAGAAAGAAAGAAAGAAAGAACTTGGAAAATGAGAAGAAAGAAAGAAAGAAAGAAAGAAAGAAAGAAAGAAAGAAGGAAAATGTATTGATACAACCGGAGCATGTTAGTTAGTCAATCAGGTACCATACGTGATACATGCATGGGCGATCATGCCTCGAAAGAGACACGACTAGCTGAGCAGAAGATTTTCTCACAGGAGGTTGCCATGACTTTCTACGGAAGACCAGTTGCCAACCAAGGCTAAAGAATTCAATTTGTCTTTCTATTTAACCCATAGCTGGAGGAAGAATAAATGGATTAATACCCTTTCCCAAGAGTATTTGCACGTAAGTTAATGCAACGAATTCGAAATTGGCTCTCCGATATCCAATGCATCACAACGCACATCCCAATTCGTTGCATTCACTTACGCACAAATAACTTTAGGAAAGATATTTATCTGTCTCTGTTAGAAGACTGTCTATCATTCGCTGTCATATAGAAGGACAGACATCACGTAACAATTCAACACTCTTTTATTTGTTTCTAACGATTTTCTTCTGTTTGTCTGTCTTTATAATTTACTTAGCTTTTGGAAAACATCTTTCTTTGTCGCATTTCGCCTTCGGATTCTAGTTCCGCACTTGTTGTTCCCCATTACAACATCTCCCAGATATTTAGAAATAACAAAACAAAAAAGGGAAAAATGTATTGATACATCCACATAATATGAGTCGAGATAAGAAAAATGATTTCGATAAAAAATTTTTTTTTTAATACTTAAAAAAAAAAAGGTTTTACTTACCTGAGCATATTTTGACGAAGTCGGGTCGTTAAGAAAACTCCATATCCGGCCTTGGTATCTTGTCCAATTCGACAGACGCCTTTCATTGGCCAAGCCGTTTTGAGGTAGCGACGTCTTACGAAACGATTCCAGTTTCTCGAGAGACTTGCTCTGTGTATTCCATGTATTGTACTGGGTCCAGCAACAACGTTCAATGTCGTGTTCCTCGATGCCCCAGAATTCGAATTCCGTCTTTATCGAAGGCCCACACATGCACATTGGCACGTGAAGCTCCCCCGTTCGTAGATAATTCAGGATAATTCGAAAGGCCTCCGAATCCCGGTCAAAGAAGTACTCTCTCCGGTCGGGCCGGTAGTGGCGTTCCATTTCGTGCGTCTTGGCCAGTTTCATTGTAGGCAGTCGAAAGAGAGTCGCTCGTTTCGTCTCAAAGATCTTGCCCCCTACATTTAGTATGACGGTCTCATCGTGTGATTGTTGATCGTACATGTGATACGTCTGGTAGTAAGGTTGTTCCGGTTGGGTTTGTTGCTGCTGCTGTTGTTGCTGCTGCTGCTGTTGACGTAGCAGGTTATTGTGCGTAAGCAAAGATCCGGGTCCTATTGAAGGTTTCCTTGTCAAGGAATTCGTCGTGGCGGTGTTTGCAACCGCAGGTCCAGCTCCAAAACCACCAATACTTGGAGTATAACCCCCAATGCCATATCGAGAACCCCCACTGCGACGACGGTTGTCTGTAAAGCTGGTACCAAACCCAAAGCCGCCATCAAGAGATGATAGCTGCTCGGCTGAGCCGGTGTAAGGTTCGTCACGAACTGACCGGAAGCTTTCAGTGAGGTCACTGTCTGCTTCCGGTGTAAGTAAATTGCATGATGCTGCAGCATTGTTGATGCAGTCGTTTTGAGGTTGGAATTGGTTGTAATGGTGGCTGTTGTTCTGCTGCTGTTGCAATTGGTTGTTGAAACAAGAACCTTCAACAAGCTCGGCGGCATTGGCAAAGGATGCTGCGCTGGCTGCCATCAACCCCACAACCCCGGTGCTGACTCCTTGACTGGCCGGGTTTCCGACCGTCGAATTGTGGCGTCGTTCGTTTATCATCTCGCTGGCGGTCGACAACCAAGATGTAATAGATTTGGAAGCCCGACGACCGAATTTCGTCTGGTATCCCGACCCGTGGAAGCGTCGGGTGTTCCGTTTCGCAAGCAAAGGGGTTTGGTACTGGGAAGCCTTGTTGTTGCGCCCAAATCGCGAATTGGGCCGATGGTTGTAATGATGCGGGTGGTGAAACTGATCCCGAAGATCAGGACTTGACAGTAGGGGCTGCAGGTGCTGGTCGTCACCGTGCCCTCCACCGCTTCTTCCACCGCCTCCACCACGGGACTTTTTCTTCTTTTTACGACAGATGACCCCTCCTCCTCCGCCGCCACCGCCTCCTCCACCTCCACTGGAACTTTTGCTATGGTCTTTGCTGCTGTTGCTGTGGTAGTGATGGTGGTGATGGTGGTGATGGTGGTGGCCGCTGTGTAACAACTGCAATTCCTCTGTTTCCTCCTCTTCCTCTTCTTCCTCTTCTTCCTCTTCTTTTTCTTCTTCCTCCTCTTCTTCTTCTTCCTCCTCCTCCTCCTCTTCGTCTTCCTCGTCGTCCCCGTCGCTTTTATCTTCTGCTGTGACGAATACGTCGTTGTCAGCCTGTTCCCCGTCTTCTGAACTTTGCTGCAAGGACAGGTTTCGAGATATGACGGGTTGGGGTGACGGGAGCAAACGAGGGGCTTGTTGTTGTGGTGTGGTTTGAGATTGTTGTTGTGGAGTAGGGGGTTTCGATTGGCTTTGTTGTGGGGTAGGTGGCTTTGATTGGCTTTGTTGTGGGGTAGGTGGCTTTGACTGGCTTTGTTGTGGGGTAGGTGGCTTTGATTGGCTTTGTTGTGGGGTAGGTGGCTTTGACTGGTTTTGTTGTGGGGTAGGTGGCTTTGATTGGCTTTGTTGTGGGGTAGGTGGCTTTGATTGGCTTTGTTGTGGAGTAGGTGGCTTTGACTGGCTTTGTTGTGGGGTGGGTGGCTTTGATTGGCTTTGTTGTGGGGTAGGTGGCTTTGACTGGCTTTGTTGTGGGGTAGGTGGCTTCTGTTGAACTTGTTGGTGCTGTAGCTGACTGTAATAACTCGGATAGTGATGATGATAATGATTGTGATGCGGTGGAGTAGTTTGAGACAAGGGAGTGGTCGACCTCGCAAGAGAACCAGTACTAACCAACCCCGGGGATGACTGCGGATAAAAACAACTACGATTGTTAGCGCTTTTGCAATTTTTCGGATCGCTTCCAAGTGCGACTCCACTACCGCTAGACCCCGTGCTCTGACGGAGTGGCAGAAGAGCCAAGTATTCTGGATGTTGCGGTTGGGGTCGATGGTGATGGTGTAGTGGAAAAGCGAAGGTAGAGGCGGCGGCAACGGCGGACGCTGATGTACTCGTTGAAGAAACTGAACACGACGGATGGGGAGCGAACGGATCGTCGGTGCCAAAAACAGAAGACGAGTCGCTTGTCGGTTGGGCAGACGAGGCCGCCGAAACCGCCGATTGGGTTGTGAATATTGGAGATTGGTTAGGGTAACAATTATAATAAGATAATGAGCTGAGGGGTAAGCTTTGTGGTGGTTGACTGCCCGAAGATGCTTGCAACTGTTCGTGTCGTTGTAAAGCAGAGCCTTGAATTTGAGAGGTTGCGTTTTGAAGTTGGACTTGATTTGCTGTTGTTGATGATGATGGCGATGCTGAGAACGACCCTGATACAGTGGATGGGGGGTCGTATTGGTAATGGTACTGATATTGATGGTGATGGGGGTTAGGATTGTAATAGTGATGGTGGTGGTGGTGGTGTACTTGACGCAGCCCTTGTGAGCTCGGCGTATGCTGTAACGGCGGAAGTGGAGGCGGTAAAAGAGGCGACCGAGCCAAAGGTTGAACTTGATGTGTCGGCGTCGACTCCCTCGAGGGCGACGTCCCAGCCGCAATGCTGCGGTGATGGGGAAGACTTTTGAGTGAGCCCTCGGTAGTATGTGTAGTAGATGTAGTAGTATTAGTACCAGTAGTATTAGGAGTGACTGGGGTTGGGCTGGTTGTTTCTGTTGTTGTTGTTGTTGCTGCTGCTTTTGTAGACCCTGGCGTGCCGGGAGAGGCCGCGGTAGCGGTGGTGGTAGTGGTGGCGGTGGGAGCAGTAACAGAGGGTAATGTTGGGAGTGGATTTGGGGAAGAAGCACTGGAACTAGGGGATGGGGTTTTTGCCCCTTGCTGCAGTGAAACGTCCGAACTCTGCAAAACTGCTTGTCGCTGGGAGACGTCTTGCAGTCTCTTGCTGCCGTTGTTGTTGTTGTTATTGTTACTGCTGCTGCTCCTGCTGCTACCACTACTACTACTATTACTACTACTTCTACCACTTCTAATATTACTACTACTACCACTACTGCTACTACTACTACCACCACTGCTACTGTTGTTGTTGCTAGTAGTGAGGCTATTGGTGCGGCAACCCGTAAAAAAGGGTTTAATATGGTTTTGCTTACTGACGTTATACGGGTTCGAGAAGGATGTTGTCCGTGTACGTCCCCGGGGTCTTGCTCTTACAGTATCACTGGTTGAAGAGGCAGGGGTTCCACTCTCTGTGCCACTGGTGGTTGGGGTTGTGTTAGGATGTGGCTCCTGTGGGGTTCGCAGTGACGGTGTCCGACTGATTTTGCCGGTGAAACAGTGACCAGTTGAACTCCTGCAGCGGCAGCTGCGAATAGTCCTGCCTCCTCTGGCTAGACAAACCGGACACCGAACCCCGTTCTTGCTGGTTGTCTGTTTTCTCGTGTCGTTCCTCCAGCTTCTTCTTGATTCAATTCAGTTCCCTACTCTTTTGTTCTCGAGAAGAAGCGAGAGAAATGGAAAGAATTTGTGTTTTGGGGTTTTTTTCTATTTTTTTTTCTTTTTTTTTTTTCTTTTCTTGGTTTTTTGAGGAAATGGAGGAGCTTTTAAAGAATTTGTTTTTCTTCTTTAAACTTAAATATTAGAAATCCACAAAGTTAAATATACTGGGGAGGTGTTGATAAAAAAAAATATGTTGCCCGAATCTTCCAAATCAGGAATACCTGTCGACCTTCCTTGAAAAGCAGTATCTGAAATCCAGGCTTTGACCAGTGCTTGAAAATCGACCTCCAAAACCGGCTGAGGATACGCAACTACCTCAGCTAGGAAGCAGGCCTGGGCTGTCTAAGTTCTTTTCAAACGTATCTGAAGACGAAAAGTCCGTAAAAGAAGTCGTCGGTGATGGAAAAAGAAGTGTTAGTCCAACTAGTTGTTGGTAAATGCAGTATTACTAAACCACGAAGCAGATGTTGGTAGTCTTAGATGCAAGTGTTTGTGGTGCTAGATGCAGGAGCCAGGGTGGGGTGGCGGGGTTAGGGTTTCGCAAGTTTAGCGAATCGGAACATATACAACTAGCATGTTCACATACTCACACAAAATTATACTTTTTCGCAGACTCGATTTTACAAGCACAATTAGAATTGTAACAAGTTAGACTTTCAAACACAGTTGTGTCTACTTGTCGCCTAGAATTTAACACCTGTTTCGCCACCTTTCAAAAACATTGAGAATAACTGCACCCACCTACGAGTATCCGAGATTTTACAAGTACACACAGAAATACGGAATCATTTCATTTATTGGTCTTGATTTGTTTGTTTTTTTTATTTTTTTATTTTTGTTTTTTTTGTTTTGTTTTGTTTTTTTGACAACTGTATTAACTATGCAGTATATCCTCTATTACAATATTAAGAATATAGATTTTACAAGCATATAAAAGGATGAAATATACGGTGTTTTGAGATTTCACCAGTATATCAATAACCTTGTAGATGCGTTCTTTTATTGCATAACATCTTGCATTAGATATTGAGATCACTTGGGATGAAGTATTTTACAAATACATGAAAGTATTGCCAAAAAATATTGTCTGTAGTGTTTGATGTCTAGTTTTTTCTCCCAGCTGATTTCACAAGTGAATGAATACGGTTATTGCATCTATGTTGACGTTCGTTGTGGCGGCAAGAAGATTTAGTTGTTGTTTTTTTTTTTGTTTATTTGTTTGTTTTTGTTTTGTTTTTTAAATGCACATAACATGCAGCTGAATAGCTGCCTGCCAGATTAGTTCCCAAATTGTTTCAACGAATACGACCGAACTGATTCAAGGAACAAGGGGCACCCGTAAGTACAAGCAGAAGGATGCTGTTCCAACAGAGGCGCGACGGGGTGCGAAAGGGGTTCGAACGCCTGTACCGGGGTTCGAACATGAAAATAGAAATACAAATAAAATATAAAAATAAAATATAAAAAATAAAAACTTCTTTTTAACCACGTGAGCAAAAGAACTTTTTTCTTTTTTTTCTTTTCTTTTTTCTTTTCTTTTTTGTCTTTGTCAGGCGTTTATCACGAAAAGGAAATCTTTGAAAAAGTTTTCTTTTTATTTATGTAACTCTTCCGAAAGTAATTTTATAAACTTATAAAATCTAGGTCTTCCTTGCTTTTGTAATGATATTGTTGTTGTTATTATTATTGTTGGTGTCGTTATTAACAGTAGTAGGAGTAGTAGTAGGAATAGTAGTAGTAGTAGTAATAGTAGTAGTAGTAGTAATAGTATAAAAAGTTATACTGTATAAATGTTAATGAAGGAAAAACTCATAAAAGACTTAGCACTATATATATATATATAAAGAGAGAGAGAGAAAGAGAGAGAGAAGAAAAGAAAGTGACTACTGCGTATTTTAGAAGCAAGTGATTGCAATTCAAGCCGTAAGAGATTAATTCATAAACAATAGTAGTTTCTTTCTGTTATTTTTTATCTTTAGCTTCAAATTCGCTCAAGACATATTTTATAAGCTTATAAAATCGAGATCTTCCTCACTTTCATAAGTACATTCATCATCAACATTATATAACTGTTATTGCTGCTTCTGTTGGTAGTAGTAGGGGCCGTAGTGGTAGTAGTAGTGAGGCTAGTTTGTATAAAAGTTAATAAAGAAAAAAATTACAATAGATAGATAGATAGATAGATAGATAGATAGATAGATAGATAGATAGATAGATAGATAGATAGATATGCTAAGTATTTTAGAAGCAAATGATTGTAATTAAAGCCATAAACGGCGAAATCATATGAATATTTGTTATATTTGGCTTTAATGCTATTTTAATTTTACAATACATGCATCGAAAACCTGTAGATAATGCGATAATTAATTGTTAGCTATAGGAAGCTTATAGCAACAATAAAGAATATGTCTCCGGATTTTACTAGTACATAGAAAAAAAAAGAAGACTTCTCGACAAAAGAACTTGCTTAAGATGAGAAAACTTTATAGTTTGGGTCCTGGATTCAACTGCCTTCTTGTGGCTTTTTAAAAATAACATTGAAATGTGACGTGGACAGCCAATGTTGGGGGATAATTTAAGCCTTTTGCTACTGGTTAATGTTGTTACTTTAACGCTGTGTAGAAAATGTATCAGACGATAGTTTTAATAATTTAGTGGTTTCACAAATAAAATCTCTCTCTCTCTCTCTCTCTCTCTCTCTCTCTCTCTCTCTCTCTCTCTACACGGAAAGAGCTAAATTGGATATGAAGGGAGAAGATGAATTGCTTTTTTCCTTTATTTTTTTTAAGTTAAAATTCGTACAAACAGTTCAACTTCGTTTTGCTTATTTCTGTTATTTTTATAAACATTATTCTTTAATTTTTCTGTCTCATTTTCTTTTTGTCCTCTTCACAATATATATTTCCTCTTTACTAAGTACAAAATAAGGCTTCCGGCCCTATTCAAGAATTAAATCCGAAAAACATACCTCCAAAAATTCTTAAATCGGATTTCAATAATAAAAGTGATTTCAGGTTAAGTAAGTGAATCGTTGAGAATTTGAAATTCGAATGAAAATCATGATGCCTGCAAATAGATTCGAACTAGCGGTTTCAACGAAAGATATGATTTTCTGTGTCTCTGTCTCGCTGTCTATCTATGTGTGTATGTATGTGTGTGTGTGTGTGTGTGTGTGTGTGTGTATGATTGTGGGGGAGGGGTGCTTATTTTTGCCAAAAGACCCGCGACACCTGCCTTGTGATCGCCTACCGCTTTCGTTAACGAAAATATTTACAACGCTTCAGGTAATGGTAGCTTTGATAAGACAGCCGAACCGCCGCTGTCGCGAAGAATGACCAACTTGTACATGATGCGACGGAGCAACTCTCAAGCACGCTTTATTTGGACGGTGGGGGGAGGGGATAGGAAAAAAATGTCGTTACCAGAATAACTAAAGTGAAAGTTGAGAGAGGAATAGTCGATTTTTTATGGCAATTTTACAAGCATATGACTATGCGAGGACTCATGAGATAAAACGCTACATGGCTGATGCGAGGCATGTTTTTTCTTTTTTTTTTCTTTTTTTTTTTTTTTTGTCCACTCCTTTTCACCCAGTAAGGAATATCAAAGCGTCTGTAATATAGCAACAACTATGAAATAAGCTTATGAAGCTTTAACCAATTAATTCACCTTTAGCACCGAAATGGTTTATTTTATTATAGTGGATGGTTACAGGCGAGAGGGGAGATGGGAGATGCTTATTTTATTGCCACAACGCCGATAATTCTTCCAGATCGATATTTTTTTTCAGGAGATCAAAGAAGGTTAAAGAAACGGAATCGATTCGAACCCAAATCAGTTTATTTGTAACTTTAAAAAAAAATGATATTTACCTAATCAGCCAAGTCTTTTGTAATCTGTAAATAGGAACTGATTTGTAAAAGGTTGTTCTAATAATGATTTATAATTATGTTTATATATATGTGTGTGTGTGTGTGTGTGTGTGTGTGTGTGTGTGTGTGTGTGTGTGTGTGTGTGCCTTGCCAGGAGACTTAGATTTTATAATAGAATAATTTGGTACCAATTAATAAATCTGTAAGTATTTAATATGACTCAAGGTGAAACAGGAAGAAACAGAAGAATATAGCGACAAAGAAATAATAATTATCACAATAATGATATGATAAAAAAGATTTAACGTATCAATAATATTACTAAATCAGTATTGATTTTTAGTAACGGTATTTTATTTACAAATGACCGTATTAATAGATAGATATGAAAAACAGCATCCGATAAATTTCTTTCAGAGATTTCACATTTTCATCTGAACAAATATATATATATATATATATATATATATATATATATATATATATGTGTGTGTGTGTATATATATATATATATATATATATATATATATATATATATATATATATAAAGCACTGACGTGAGTCTTATTAACAGTATAAGTTTTTTTTATGAGTGGGCGGAAATTTTAGCCTCGCGGACTGTTCTTACGTCGCCTCTTTAAAAACATCGTCAGATGGAATCACCTGATCAATTTCATGTTTATACATACATACATGTGTGTGTGTGTGTGTGTGTGTGTGTGTGTGTGTGTGTGTGTGTGTGTGTGTGAGATATTTAACTCTTCAGCGAATTGTTTTTTTCGGCTCTGATTCTTTTGCTGACGCCTATAGCACAGTCTTATGACTCGAATGTTATTTTGTCTGTTTCGATTCGAGCTGCACTACCGGCGAACGTGTGGGCAGAAATTAGGGTGTAGATATTATTGTAAATTTTGCAAGCGTAATACAATCCAGTGTATTTTATTTTCGCTTTTTGCTCCTAATTTACGATTACATATGCTTTCTCTTTTTCTTCTTTTTTTTTTTTTTTTTAACCGCTACACTCTTTGTTAGGAAGAAAACTGAACCATTTACAATTTAGATGAAATATTAAAATTATTTCAATTGGTGGCCCGTACCACCCCGAGAAGTGTGTTGAAATAGATTAAGTTGTTACAGTGTTCTCCAAAACTTCATATGCACGCATATATATATATGTGTGTGTGTGTGTGTGTGTGTGTGTGTGTGTGTGTGTGTGTGTGTGTGTGTGTGCGATATCTTTTTGTTTTTTTTTTCTTTTTTAAGAGTTGATATTTTTTCTCTCTTTTTTTTTTTTAAGAAAACGAGAATATTATTATTCGTTTTTTGTGGGCAATAACATTATAGTTTCACTTTCACTTTCAAAACTTACATAATTTTTCCAAAAGAGTTCTTTTCTTTTTAAACATTTCACCCGACAAATTCAATAATAATTACAGTAGTAGTAGTAGTAGTAGTGGTGGTGGTGGTGGTGGTAGTGGTGGTAGTGGTGGTAGATTTGTAAAGAAATCAAATTCCCGAGGTCTCCTCTGTTAGTAATACTAGTAAATGTCACGCTTTCCTTTGCAAACCGGTTACAGCTATCACTGATTTAAACATCCCGTTAGTAGTAGTAGTAGTAGTAGTAGTAGTGTGGTGGCAGGAGCGGCTATCAGAAAAATATGGAGTTTATAACACGAACATATATATGTTCGGGTGATATTATTACAAGTGCACTTATGTTGTCGACGTCTTGGTTGTTGAAATATTTGTCCGGTGTTCCATAATAAGGAATGCAATTGCAGTCGACAGAAGTAACTGTTTTTCGCCTTCGAAGTTGAAAGAAAAAAATGGAAGCCTTGTGTTTGTCGTGTCCGGAAGTAATTGCTTTGTGTTACATTAAAACTTGCTAAAAAGAAAAACAAACTTTCTTTTCTTTGTTTAGAATTTAATATTACAGCATATGCTTTTTTTTTTTTTTTTTTTTTTTTTTAGATATATAGTTCGGCACAAGTTCAATATAATAGAGCACCACAATTTTTTAAATAATCCGTTCCGAGATCATATTGGCGTTTTGATGGCCGGCTACCCTTTACATCGTGTGGATGCTAAAAACAATGAAAAATATCCGTTTAGGCCATTTTACGCGTCGAGTCTTCTAAGTAGTGGCCCGATTGCTTTTTAGTCGGCATAGACCAAAGAGAATTGTCCAACGCCTCACTCATTGATTTGAACGAGAAACATCCCCGGTCACAGGCATGCTCTCTACGATTTGATCAACAAGATAAACATACACACACACACCTCCCTTTCCGGTCATTGACAGAAAAAAAAAGAAAGAAAGAAAGAAAATGAAAGTAAAAGAGAAGTAAACAAATAGTTTGTTATAAGTAAAAAAAAAAAACAAAAAACAGAACCACTTCTGGCCTTTGATTTAATGTCCACAACGACAGAATTCTGCTGCCTTATAGAAATATCT
>JBBBDQ010001767.1:2987500-3020000 GCA_037127315.1 Ascarosepion bandense
AAGATTTCTGTCTTTTAATTCCCAGAAATATTTAGAGAGAGCGGTCTAGTGTTTTAGGCGGGGTTTAGAAAATGATTGAGTGTGATTATATAGGCGTTGTTTCCATGGTCCGGCGGAAATTCCTATATATGTTTGCCTTCTTCTTCTTCTTCTTCTTCTTCTTCTTCTTCTTCTTCTTCTTCTTCTTTATAATCATATCGCGCCAAGCAAGGCATTTAACTGCCACTGTTTTGCAGAGGATTACATAGGAGGAAAGTTATGAGAAAAAGTGACAGGTTATATGGTGTGTCAGGAAGTGGGTAAGAGAAGGATGAGAAAACTGATGAGAGTGGAGTGGACGGAGAATGGAGCATGAGAGAAAGGATGCAGGTTAGTGAGATAGAAGATTCTTGGAGATTTTGGCTGTCGGGCTATCTATCTATCTATCTATCTATCTATCTATCTATCTATCTATCTATCTATCCCAGTATATAGGTATTTCTATCTATCTATCTATCTATCTATCTATCTATCTATCTATCTATTCTTTTTTTTTTAATATAATCATATCGTCCCACGCAAAGCATTTTACTGCCATTGTTTTACAGGGGGTTAAATAGGAGGAAAGTTATGAGAAAGAATGACAGGTTATAAGGGGTGTCAGGAAGTGGTTAAGAGAAGGATGAGAATTTTTATGAGAGTGGAGTGGACAGAGAAAGGAGCATGAGAGAGAGAGGACGCAAGTTAGTGAGATAGGAGATGGCTATTGACTTTACATTTAAATTCTTGGAGATTGTAGCTATCGGGGAAGCAAGTAAACGGAAGGGAATTCCACAGGCGGGAAGTGCAAGAAATTATTATTATTGTTATTTTACCCTTTTGTTCCTGTCTTTTGTCTCTTCCTCATCTTTACCACAGGTTATTCCAGTGTTTTCTTCTTCTCCTCATTATTATCATTATCAATTAACTAGCAGTATAGCCCGGCGTTGCTCGGGTGTAATGAAAGCTGGAGCTGAGACTCAGCCTAAAGAATATTTGTGTGAAGTTTGGCGAGAATCGGATAAAAATTGTGGATTTGTATAAAGGACATACAGACAGATAAACAGACACACACACAAACATCTTGCCATATATATATATATATATATATATATATATATATATATATATATATATATATATTATCGACTTTCTGCACTATTGTAAGAACTGCAACCTTGAAACTTCTGAATATCGTTTCTTATGTCTTTGTCTATGAGTGTATTAAAAAGAGTTGATTAAAAAGAGTTGTTTAAAGTTGATTAAAGTTGATTAAAGAGTTGATTAAAAAGAGTTGATTAAAATCAGACCACTCGTTCTATAACACGATTTTTTTCGATTATCGATTTTCGATATTTATCGGGGGCGGGGGGTACCTCGACACAAAACCTAGCTAAGAACACTCGCAGACGCTTATAGTACAACTGTGTAAATTTTCAAGAAAATCGGTTCAGCCGTTTCGGAGTCTATAGGTAACGGACACACACACACACACAGACACACACACACAGACAAAGTTCCATTTATAAATAAGTTTAGATTAGATCATTTTTAGTTCGTAATGTTTCTCCTACTTTTTTGTACTTCGCCTGTATTGCTTTTTCTTCATCAGTTTTTTCTTTTTCTTCTCTCCTTCTATCCTATTTTGCTATTACCACTATTACTGCCACTACTACTACAACTACAACAACTAAACTACTACAATAACTAATAATTTGTTTGTTTGTTTGTTTTGTTTTTTGTTTTTTTAACGATTCAGTCAGTTAAGTGCCATACGTGATACACGCTTGGGCAATCATGTCTCTTTAGAAACATGACTGACTGGACAGAAGATTTTCTATCCTGCTCTTTAAACTATAGCTGAAGGGAGAAGAGACGGATTGTATTAATAAGTAGTAATTAGTGGGGGATCAGTTCATTACTTAATAACAATAGAAAACTGATCCCCCATTTTTTGCCCAGTACTTATGTTTCCTACTATTATCTTCATTCAGTCAGTTAAGTGCCATACGTGATACACGCTTGGGCAATCATGTCTCGAATGAGACATGACTGACTGGGCAGAAGATTATCCCGCAATAGGTTGCCATTGCTTTCTGTAGACAGGTTGCCAGCCAAGGCTATAGAACCCAATCTGTCCTATTCTTTAACCCATAACAGGGGGGTAAGAGACGGATTAATACTTTCCCAAAGGGATATTTGTGCGTAAGTGAATGCAAAGAATTCAACTGGAATTTGAACTCGGCACCACTGCGCACATCATCTTTTAACAAATAGGAAAGCTAAAATAATTTTTTAGAAGAAATAGAAGCAAAGAAAACGTGAAAAATAATTAAAGGAAAATCAAATGAAAGATGAGGCAATCAAAGTCATCAAGGAAGGAAACTAAGATGAAAGATGGTGAAGAAAACGAAGATGAAAAAAGCGAATAAACGAAGGAAAGTTTGTTGGTGGTGGAGTGAGGTCTGAAGAAGAAAGAACAAATAACATTTTAAAAATAAAAAATGATAAATGTATCGAAAGAAAAAAATAGTTAAAAAAATGTGGGAAAAGAGAAAAGACAGACTTATTGAAAAGGGCAGTATCAGGGGAAAAGAAAAAAGAAAGAAAGAAAAAGGAAAGATCCACGTAAGAAAGAAAGAAAGAAAGAAAGAAAGAAAGAAAGAAAGAAAGAAAAAGGAAAGGTCCACGTAAGAAAGAAAGAAAGAAAGAAAAGAAGTCTGCTAAGAAAAAAAACAAAGAAAGAAAAAATGTAAAAACAAGAAATAAATAAAGAAAAAACTACAAAGAGAAAAGAATGAAAGAAATGTATTAAGAAGGAAAGAAAGAAAGAAAGAAAGAAAGAAAGAAAAAGGAAAGATCAACGTAAGAAAGAAAGAAAGAAAGAAAGAAAAAGGAAAGAACCACGTAAGAAAGAAAGAAAGAAAGAAAGAAAAAGGAATGATCCACGTAAAGAAAGAAAGAAAGAAGTCTGCTAAGAAAAAAACAAAGAAAGAAAAAATTTAAAAACAAGAAATAAATAAAGAAAAAACTACAAAGAAAAAAGAATGAAAGAAAAGTATTAAGAAGGAATAAAGAAAGAAAGAAAGAAAGAAAGAAAGAAAAAGGAAAGATCCACGTAAGAAAGAAAGAAAGAAAGAAAGAAAGAAGTCTGCTAAGAAAAAAACAAAGAAAGAAAAAATTTAAAAACAAGAAATAAATAAAGAAAAAACTACAAAGAAAAAAGAATGAAAGAAAAGTATTAAGAAAAAGGAATAAAGAAAGAAAGAAAGAAAGAAAGAAAGAAAAATGTCCAGCGTTTCTAAGATTGTGTTTCAAATATAAATGGCAGAGCAGTGTTTGAGAGAAAGACAAGGTAATACAAATGTTAGGGAAACTTGGAGAGCCATTATCGCCTACGACTTGAAGGGACACGGCACATAGAATAAGAAAAGGCGTTATTTTTAATAAATGGGAAACTTAAAATGAAACGTGAAGACGAGAAAGACATCAAACTAGACAGAGAAAAAGAGAGAGAAAAGAGAGAGAGAAGGAAGCATTCTGCCTTTATTTATCGTCTACTCCAAGTCTTGCCTTTTACCTTACTTTCTTTCTTTATTTATTTATTTTTCTTTCTTCCTTTCTTTCTCCTCCTCCTCCTCCTCTTCCCGCATCTCCTTCAATTCTTTTTCATCAATGGCCAACTACTGCTACTACAAACCCTGTTGCTTGCCGTAAAACTGGCCTCCGCTGCTGATACGGCGGCAGCTTCAACAGTAGATTTTTTTTTTCTTTCTGAGATGCCGGGATGATGATTATCCTTATCATAGTGATTATTATTATTACTGAAATGAGGTTGACCATAAAATTATAAACTTCTGAATGACTAAAATGACGGTCTTCCGACACCACAGTCATTTATTTGCTTATGGTAAATTCTCATACCGTCATGGCGTCCTGTGTCTGTTTCTTTTCTCCTTCACCTCGTTCCTTTTTCTTTCTTTCTTTCTTTCTTTCTTTCTTTCTTTCTTTCTTCTGTTTTGTTTACTTCATTCTTCTTCTTCTTCTTCTTCTTCTTCTTCTTCTTCTTCTTCTTCTTCTTCTTCTTCTTCTATGGACTGTGTTCCTCCATAGGCGATCCTGACTCAACAATAAATAAATAAACTGGACTAATTTTCTTCTTTTTTTATCTTCTACTTCTTCTGTTTCTTTTTCTTTCTTTTTTCATTTCTTTTTTTTTTATTATTATTCTTATTTTATTCGCCATATTCCACCAGGACATGTCTCTCCACAACTTCGTTTACTTCGTAGCTCCTAATAAATTTTCTTCTTCTTTTTCTTCTTCTTTTTGCTTTTCTTTTCTGGGACCCTAACAGGTGCTACCACTCCGGGTCAGGGTGGACCTGAGAACAGCAGCAATTAGGAGGTGGTTCCATGCTCCTTACAACCTCCCAATCAGAGGCCTTGCTGCCGGATGCAGTTTACCGCCATGCCCAGGACCCAAGGGTAATCTTAAGGAGCTAATTTTCACTTTAAACTTACAACATGTATCTAGTTTATGTGACAGGTTTGCTCTTTCAGAGGCAGGATTTCAAAGTTATCTTAGGTCTCATCAGGCTCGGTTCATTGAAAAAAGCCGGAAATTAATCCTTGCTCCTTCTTGTACAGTCTGCCAAAAGGTGTCCAAGTCAGCTTTTAAAGTAAAGATACACATGAAAATTCTCGTTATTGCTGTGACTGTTGAACTAAGGAATCTCAATTTCAGGTGCAACATTTGTAAAAGTAAGGCTGGTTTAAAAAGTCATCTTCGCATATGAATTGTGGGTCTGAAAAGAAAACAGAAAGTAGTTGTAGAGATGGTCTTCTGTCAAGAAGTGACAATCAATATATATATATATATATATATATATATATATAACTATAACTGTGTAAAGTTTCAAGAAATAGAAATATATATAGTCTACCTTCTTCCACCAAATGCTCATAGCCCAGAGGTAGAATCGCCGACTGACGTCAATTTGACCGGGTTTCAATCCTGGGTTAAAAAGCAATCGGAGTCTAACCGTACTAATGAGCTGTGATACAGCGAAACAGATCTGTCTGCAGATGACTATATATATATATATATATATATATATATATATATATGTGTGTGTGTGTGTTGTTTAATTACTTAGTTTTTGGTCATAATAAAATTAGACCAGTACACATTTGTATTAAATATTGTTTAATACAATTATATTGTAGAACATTTGAATATTCTTCATTTGTAAACGAGTTATTACGCGACCAAAGTTTCTACCATGAGTGCTGTCTACAGGCGATTTGCAATAACTGATTTTCCCGTTGTTGTTGTTGTTGTTGTTTTGTTTTGTTTTGTTTTTTTTTTTATAAAGAACGCTCACGTAACCACTCCACCCACGTCTATTGAACAGGTGAAGAGGCTTATCCCTTATTTCCTATTTAGGATGCGTTTCCGGTTTTTGTCTTTTCTAATCTTCTCACTGTTTTTTTTTTCAATTGGAGTAGATAGACTAAACTATCGCCCGGTTCACACTCCACCCACGTCTATTGAACAGGTGAAGAGGCTTATCCCTTGTTTCCTGTTTAGGATGCGGTTTCCGGTTTTTCTCTTTTCTAATCTTCTCACTGTTTTTTTTATTTTTTTTCAAGTTGGAGTAGATAGACTAAACTATCGCCCGGTTCACACTCCACCCACGTCTATTGAACAGGTGAAGAGGCTCATCCCTTGTTTCCTGTTTAGGATGTGGTTTCCGGGTTTCTCTTTTCTAATCTTCTCACTCTTATGTAGCCCCCTGCACATCAGTGGCGTTACCGCCTTGCTTGGGGTGATATGATAAAAAAAAAAAAAAAAGTAAAGGTGATGTTTTTGAACGCTCACGTAACGGAGAATTTTTGAACGCGCAATTTTTTAAATTACAAGAAATTATAACGTTTTCATCCGTGGTTGTTTGAATCTAAGAGGTATTTTTTGGTGTGGTTACACTTAGGCATACTTTCTGTTTCTTTTATTCATTAATTCATTTTTGTCTGGGAATAGCATAATCGCTTACATTTTTTCCTAGTACAGTCTACATATTTTGTCACCTTTGTAAGGCTTGGCTGTTTTCACTATACTCCACGCTATGCCTGGGTCTTTTCCACCGTTACGTGAGTGTTCTTATTAAAAAACGGTTTCCGAAAAAAATCAGTTGTTTGAATATACCACATGGTAAAAAACTTAGGTCGCATAATAGCTCATTTACAAATGAAGATCATATATATATATATATATATATATATATATATATATATGTACGTATGTATGTATGTATGTGTGTGTCTGTGTGTATTATTAAATGTATATATTACCCTATGTTTTACTGACGACTTTGAATTGCATTTCAGCAAATTCAGTTATTAAAAATTGCCTGAAGACACCACTCATGGTAGAAACATTGGTATCAAAATAACTCGTTTAAAAATGGAATATATATATATATATATATATATATATATATATATATATATATGCATACGGTGTGGGTATAGAAGAATCCAAAGGAGTATCCCGTACATACAGTGGTAGGATAACTTTCTAAGAGAGCTTTAAACATATATGCATATAAATACATATAGAACAAATATAAAAATTAAGACAGATACGTTATTTCATGGTGAATCGGAGGCATGGGCCTATTTCAGGCAAACCATCGTCGTCAGCTTCCGTCTTAATTTTACAAAGGATTCATGTATAATCTTATATATATATATATATATATATATATATATATATATATATATAAAGTGAACGAACACGTAGAATAAAACCCACAGGTTAAGAGGGAGATAACTCATGTCTTCCAATCGAGACATTACTACGCAAGGAATGGAGTTCATATACCCCAATGATTGTAATAAACGATTCGGTTCGAAATTCCTAGCACCTGAAGAAGGCCGGAGGGTACAAGGGCCGAAACGTCGCACAGATGGCAACAAAGATGAGGACAATAGTCCGAATAATGTAAATACTGTAAATACTAGCTCATCTCAGAAATATAGACAAATACTAGAAGACAAGTTTTAATACAGTGTAAATAGTGTCAACGCCTTATCATAGAAATTAAGATAATATATTATCAGGAGGTAATAATATCAAAAGATGCGGACCAAAGTCCGGATATATATTGTCAGTTATGATATCGACTCATCCCAGAAATTCTGATAGATATTTATCAGGTGATAACAATACTAAGATGAGGACAATAGCCCGAATATAAATAGTTTAATTAATATTTCCTTACGCCAGAAATTAATACGGAAGGTAATCTACTGATAATAACAAAATGGATGAGGAAAAATAGTCCAAATATAAATAGTGCAATGCAAAAATTTCAATACCTGGGAAGCGTTATAACAGAAGACGGAAAGTGCGACACAGAGATCCGAAGTCGAATTGGCATGGCGAAGGAAGCATTCCAGAAGTTGAGTAAAGTATTAAGAAACCGGACAATTTCACTAGAAACAAAGAAGAGAGTACTGGGTTGTTATGTGTTGTCCGTTCTTCAATATGGCAGTGAATGCTGGACGGTATCATCAAAGATGAAGGAAAAACTTGAAGCAATTGAAATGTGCTCCTACAGAAGCATACTGGATATAAAGTGGGGGATCAGTTCCATATTACAATCAGCATATAAACTGACCCCTCACTTTGTGACCACATCAGTTTTTATACATTTATATTTCTGAGATCCAAAAGCACAAGTATGCATTCCCGGAGCTGAGAAGAGTATTAAGAAACAGGACAATTTCACTAGAAACAAAGAAGAGAGTACTGGATTGCTATGTGTTGTCAGTTCTTCAATATGGCAATGAATGCTGGACGGTATCATCAAAGATGAAGGAAAAACTTAAAGCAACGGAAATGTGGTTCTACAGAAGGAAGATTCGAATATCATGGATGGAGCATGTGAGCAATGATGAGGTCTTAGAAATGACGGAAACAAAAAGGAAATTAATACTAAGCATCAGGAAGAGACAGATGAAGTTCCTGGGACATTCAATGAGAAAGGACGGCTTGGAGAACCTGATACTAACAGGCTAGATAGAGAAAAAAGAGACAGGGGAAGGCAATGGATAACATATTTGAAGGACCTAATCGGGTGGATGATGGAACGAGGGTTGCATAATGTAACAGGAGAAGGCGTACTAAGAGGCACCAGGGATAGGCAGACGTGGAAAGCCATGATCGTCTACATCCTGAAAGAACAGGGCACAAAGAAGAAGCAGAAGAAGAAGAAGAAGAAGAAGAAGAAGAAGAAGAAATAATGATAATTTCTCATCGTAGTAATTCAGACAGGAGTTGATCAGGAGTTGATACTAAGAAACTTGGGGACAAGTGTTCGAATATAATGTCAAAAATGACAACACCTTATCCTAGAAATTCAGAAGTAATATGGTCAGGGATATTAAAAACAAAGATGAGGAAAATATTCAAAGTAAATATAGTCTAAATAAAGATAATTCATCATCCCATAAATTCTGACACAACGTGATCATGTCAGAATACAAACAAAGATTAGGACAATAGGCTCACATAAATAGCGTCAATAATGACAAAACCACATCCTAGAAATTCGGATGTGTTCAGGAAATAATAATAACAATGATGAGGATAATAGTCCGGATATAAATAGCACCGATAATGATAAGTTTTTTTATCTTAAAAATTTAGAAAAGAGGTGATCAAGAGTTAATAAAAAACACTATGATGCGGAAAATAGTCCTAATATATATATAGTGTCAATTATGATATGCGTTGTGGTGCATTGGATATCGGCTCGGAACGAGAAATCGGGGAGCCGAGTTCGAATGCCAGCTGAATTCATTGCATTCACTAACGCGCAAATACCCTTGGGAAAGGTATTAATCCGTCTCTTCTTTCCAGTTATGGGTTAAATAACAGGACAGATTGGGTTCTATAGCCTTGGTCAGCAACCAGTCTACCGCAGAAAATAATGGCAACCTACTGCGGGATAATATTCTGCCCAGTCAGTCATGTCTCTGTCGAGACATGATCGCCCAAGCGTGTATCACGTATGGCACTTAACTGACTGACTGACTCATAATAATGATAACTACTCATCCCAGGGATGTGCTTTGTGGTGCAGTGAATATCGACTCGGAACGATAAATCGGGGGGCCGAGTTCAAATTCCAGTTGAATTCCTTTACGTACAAATACCCTTGGGAAAGGAACTAGAAATCAAATCCTAAATAGAAAACAAGAGATAAGCCGATATTTCTGTTCAAATGACCGGGGGAGGGCTCATGAACCGGGCGATAAATGAAACAATCATATTTTCTCAAAGATAATATTGTAATTAAAAGGAAATGTGCGTTGTGGTGCAGTGGAAATCGGCTCGGAGCGAGAAATCGAGGAGCCGAGTTCGAATTCCAGTTGAATTCCTTGCATTTACTTACGCACAAATACCCTTGGAAAAAGCATTAATCCGTCTCTTCCCAGCAGTCATGGGTTAATTAATAGGACAGATTGGGTTCTATAGCCTTGGCTGGCAACCAGTCTACCACAGAAAGCAATGACAACCTACTGCGGGATAATGTTCTGCTCAGTCAGTCATGTCTCTTAGGAGATATGATCGTCCAAAGCGTATATCACGTATGGCCCTTAACTGACTCGTCCCAGAAATTAATAGGTTGCTATGAAAAAAAAAGCAAAGATGAGTACATTTGTCAGAATATAAAGTGTCAATAATGACAACTCATTCTAGAAACTCATACAGAAGGTGATCATGGGATTAAAAAAAAACCAAAGATGAGGACAATAGTTCGAATATAAATACTATCCATTACGTAAAATTTTCATCCCAGAAATTCATACAGATGTCTATCAAGTGATAATAACAATAAAGATAATTAGTTGTCTCTTCCTGGCGCTCAAAACCACATTTCAGCTGCTTCAATTTTTCCTTCATCTTCGAAAATATTGTCACTGCCATATTGAAGAACCGACATCACATAGCAATACAGTACACTCCTCTTTGTTCTAACGAAATTGTCCTGTTTCTTAATACTTTACTCAACTTCTGGAAGGCTTCCTTCGCCATACTAATTCGACTTCGGATCTCAGTGTCGCACTTTCCGTCTTCTGTTAGAACACTTCCTAGATCAGTCAGTCAGTTGAGTATCATACGTGATACACGCTTCGGGCGATCATGTCTCTTCGAGACATGACTGACTTGGCAGAAGATTATCCCGCACTAGGTTGCCATTACTTTTTGCGGTAGACTGATTGCCAGTCAAGGCTATAGAGCCCAATCTGTCCTATTATTTAATCGATAACCGGAGGGAAGAGACAGATTAATACCTTTCCCAAGGTTATTTGTGCGTAAGTGAATGCAAAGAATTCAACTGGAGTTCGAACTCGGCTCCCTGATTTGTCGTTCCGAGTCGATATCCACTGCACCACAACAAATAGCATTAATAATGATAAATCCTCATTCCCGAATTTTAGACAGTGATAAGAGTACATTAAAAAACAAAAAAAGAAAAAAAAGAAAAAAGATGAGGACAAATGTCCGAATAATAAATAGTGTCAATAATGATAATACCTTATCCTAGAAATTCAGGAAGAAGGTGATCAGGGGATAATAACAACAAAGATGAGGACAATAATCCGAATATAGTGTAAATAATGGTAATTTCTCAACCTAGAAATTCAGACCTAAAAACATCCAAACGTTTTTGTTTAGAAAAATAGACAACATATTTGTAATTAAATGATATTTTTTATTTTTTATTTTTATTTTTTTATTAAATAGATATTGTCGGATGAATTTAATCAAAAAGGTTTGAATAAATTCTTGGTGTCTAAATAATTCTTGCTGTCAATATATATATATATATATATATATATATATATATAAACATTTACAAATGGAACTTTGTCTCTGTGTGTGTATGTGTGTGTGTGTCTGTGTGTATGCGTGTGTCTGTGTGTCCGTTACCTATAGATTCCGAAACGGTTGAACCGATTTTCTTGAAAATTTATACAGTTGTGCTATAAGCGTCTGTGAGTGTTCTTAGCTAGGTTTTGTGTCGAGGTACCCCCGATAAATATCGAAAATCGATAATCGAAAAAATCGGGTTATAGAAGGAGTGGTCTGATTTTAATCGAATTTGATACACTCATAGACAAAGACATAAGAAACGATATTCAGAAGTTTCAAGGTTGCAGTTCTTACAATAGTGCCGAAAATCGATAATATATATATATATATATATATATATATATGAAAGGCAAGATGTTTGTGTGTGTGTCTGTTTATCTGTCTGTATGTCTGTATTTTTCAAGCCCTTTTATTTTAGTTTTTGCTTCGGGTTTGGCTCGAAGTAGGTATAATTGTAGTTCTTA
Source organism: Ascarosepion bandense (assembly GCA_037127315.1). Classification (NCBI taxonomy): domain Eukaryota; kingdom Metazoa; phylum Mollusca; class Cephalopoda; order Sepiida; family Sepiidae; genus Ascarosepion; species Ascarosepion bandense. The sequence continues at coordinate 2,998,931 of JBBBDQ010001767.1, forward strand.
GTCTCAGCCATGATACCATTTACTCAGAGGACTTATTTAGCCTTCAAATTTCAGTTTATGACGAAAAAAACTTATTTGATATCGTTACCTGGAAATCAAAATTTGACTTACATCCATTCATTTTCCTTTCAGTCTACAGTTTCGCTTTAACTAGAAACAACTATTGCTTTTTAGTCTTTCGTACCAACGTCCAAAGCGTCTGAGCTCCAGGACCATGGATTAGTTTTAAAGCTTTCATTACACTCGAGCAACGCCGGGCTATACTGCTAGTATATATATAATTTAAAATTTGTGTGTTTAGGCAGGAAATTTTCTTTTAAACATGTCAGATTAAATAAAATGTTTGCTTATTTTTAATAAAATCCATTTAAACTCACGGATAATCTTTCGCGTATTACAATGAAATGATGCCAGAAATGAGTTGTGACGTTGACAGGTGTTATTTTCATTACTTTCTAAAGGTATCCAAGTTTTTTCAACCTCTTTCCGAGATCATCTTCAGGGTTGTGAGTTATGGTAACAAATGTAACCGGAGAACTGTGTTGCTAAAAATTACTGTACATTTTTCTTTTGCTTCCTTTTATATGTTGTAATGTATAGATCCTCGAGGCAATATTCATTAAAACGCTTAAGTCGTCAATTAATAGAATCAGCTATGAATATTGTGTAATGTTCTAAAATGTTTGTAAAAAGACAGCTTTTTTGTTTTGTTTTGTTTTTTGTTTGTTTTTTTCATGCTTAAACACGTGCATGACCATAACATTACAACATATAAAAATATTCCATTTTGGATAATTTTCACGTTCTAATGAACGCTAGCAATTTGTCAGCCGTTATATATGTGTGTGTGTGTGTGTGTGTGTGTGTGTGTGTGTGTGTGTGTGTGTGTGTGTGTGTGTGTGTGTGTGTGTGTGTTTCTTTCTTGAGCTATTTCACGTAAGGAAGTAATGTCACTACGACACAAAAGGTTATTGGGTGTGAAAGAATTATGAACAGAAACATGAATGTGTGGGAAGTGTAGAGTAATTAGAGGAACAATAGATAAGGACTGACATTGCATTTATATATTTAGACATTATAGTTGGCAAGAAAGCATAGAGCCGGAAGGCAGTTCCACTATCGACTAGTGCAATCAAAGAAACTGTTATATATATATATATATATATATATATATATATATATATATATATATATATATATATAGCAAGGAATAAGCGTAATTTAAAAGGTATTTTTAATGTAAATTCTAATAAATAAAAAAACAACTGGTTTCGTCCCAATCTTATCAAGTTTACTCCTGGGAATTAAAATAGGAAACTTGTAAAATAAATAGAGGATGACTAATGGGGTAAAAATGTGTACAGGAAAAGTAGAGCTCAATAACATTCAAACCCAGTAAACAATCCCTCTGTTTACAGAGGGAATGCTTGCGAAACTTATGTATAAGGACTCCAGAACCTTTAAATGGTACGAAGAGTGAGATCTTGATAAGATAGAAAAGCGGTCCACACTAAATCCAGAGACATAATTCCCGCTATTTATAATATGCTGTGTAATAGACGACCCGGATGTATTAACTAGTTGGCCATTGCCGCAGCCGGATTAAAAATCCTAGGAAGTAAGTGTTGTTTTATTCTCAAATCCAAGCGTTGAGACGTCCTCCCTATATAGTCGTGTCCACAACTACATTCATATTTATAAATTACAGAATTAACATGATAAGGCGAGGAGGACATCCTGACGAATGGAACAAATAATTGGTCGAGTACTGAATATTACTCAAACATTAGCCGAAAAATAACAATGGTTGATAGAATGCGAAATCCGCCTAGCTAAAGACTCACCCTCTGAGCCAATAAAGGGAAGACTCAAATAAACTGGACATTTTACCCAATGAAAATTATTGATGACATCACGAATAACAGAATCCAAAACGTCCAAAGCATATCCATTTTTAGAAAGTGTCATCTTAATAAAGTCTGTTCCACTGCAGAGAAAGGAATGGGAACAGATCATAAGCGCCCTGTAAATCAGGGACTTAATCAAATTTATTTTACGTTGTCGTGTACAAAAAGAGTCCCAGCGTGTATGAAGTTCCGAAAAAGTAGTCTTTCTAAATACAGAAGTCAAAAACCTGCCATCATTCCTATGAACCAGAACATTAAAAAAGCAAAGACAACAATTAGACTACTTATATATATATACATATATATATATATATATGTGTGTGTGTATGTATATGTATATATATAGTCATCCGCAGACAGGTCTGTTTTGCTGTATCACAGCTCATCAGTATGGTTAGACATCCGATTACTTTTAACCCAGAATTGAAACCCGACCGAATTGGCTTAAGTCGGCGATTCTACCTCTGAGCTACGGGCGCTCAGCAGGAGGAGGAGGACTTTTTAGCGGGTATATTATCATTATACACGCCCAATAGCTGAGCGTGCTCTAATTCATTGCTGAATGAACGATGCTTAGATGCCAGAGTATATACTGTTTTTCAAAGCCTACCATTCTTCCAGAGTGCTCAATCAGGGTGTGAGAGCGTAAATAGTCATCCGCAGACAGATCTGTTTCGCTGTATCACAGCTCATCAGTACAGTTAGACAGCCAATTGCTTTTTACCCAGGATTGAAACCCGACAATTGGCGTCAATCGACGATTCTACCTCTGAGCGACGGACGCTCGGTAGAAGGAGGCAGACTTTTTAGCTTGTATATTATCAAATATAAGAAACAATGAATGTCTATTATGCTTAATCATGAGCCGTTCTAAACATCGTATTTTGGCTTTAATTTCAGGTGAAAACAAAGACAAAATTCTCCAACATTTGGATAATAATAAACCCACTACATATATTGGTTTTACTACAGCCACGCTCTCCCGTACACTTACCTGTCACCTTTCTGATCAGAGTATAATTAAACGACATTTCTTAGAAAAACATAGCAATGTAGGTAATATCAGACAGATTTTAGTCGACAATACAATAATCCTTACTCATACACACAGTAAAAAGAACCTTCAGATATTGGAGGCCAACTACATTAAATCCAAACAACCCACACTTAATAAAATCACGTTTACATCTGGTCATAACACATTACATTGCATTTAAATATATGGTTCTGTTAACATTTCGAGCTCTCACGCGATGTGACGTCATAGAACCGCATTTTGCTATTTTTGGTAACTGTTCCCGTTGCTTAGCGGAGTTTTAGTCAACACACGATAAAATCGTCGCTGATGGTGGATGTTTTTTATGTTAATGTCCTCTCTGAAGATGGCTCATGTAAGCCGAAAGCTTAGAACCAACTTAATGAAAAATTATCCAAATGTTGGGGAATTTTTGTCTTTATTTTCAACTGAAATTAAAGCAAAAATACGACGTTTAGAACGGCTCATGATTAAACATAATAGACATTCATTGTCTCTTATATTTAACAGTATATGTTTAGAAAATTATCTGCTGTCTCGATACACTATATATATATATATATATATAGTGTATCTATATATATATATATGTATATATATATATATATATATATATATATATTGCCCAAATACACAACATATATATAAATATTGCCCAAAAAAGAGAAATAAAAGAGGAATTGTTGCCCAAATACACAACATATATATATATATATATATATATATATATATATCCCAAATACACAATTTATATTGTGTATTTGGGCAACAATTTCTCTTTTATGCTGTTTTTATTAAAAATGATAGACTAGATACTACGGTTAATTTTTTATGCAATTATTCATATGCTATGATAGTACCTTGTCTGTCACTTTTAATGAAATCCCCTTATATATATATATATATATATATATATATATATATTGAAAAATTGGGCAGCACTCTCTCTTTTATGAGGGTTTCATTAAAAATGAATTTACGTGTCCTTTGAAGAACTGCGTTCACTAATCCACTCCATTTCGTAAATATTTGTATCCGCTATGCAACTACGAAATCGATGCGAAGACTCGCGCTGCATCTCTCAGAACAAAGCTCAATTCGATTTCATTTAGACACACACGGAGACATAACAAAAGCCTATCGGTAACATATTTATTGACAACACAAATATCATAGCATCATCCACATGCAAAAATGAGCTAAAAATACTGGAAGCACTATTAATAAAAAAGTAAAACAAAACATTCAATAATATCAACTACGAACACGCTAACAACTTGCTTACCGTGTTCGGAACATAGAATATCTGCAGTACTCTCTAAACATACGTAACACTACATAAATTCTTCTTCTTTTTTTTTTCTTTTTTTTTTACGTGTGCCATGTCTTTTCAGGACGGAGGTGAACATAGACTTACACTTTGCTCTGTTTCTTGCCGCTTTTAATATTTTTCCTCCTGGTATCTCTTCCAAAACCTGCTCCACAATCTATTTGCTCAAGCCTATCAAGTAGGGCTCGCGCTGCTTTCTTTGTTTGTCTTTCTTCTATCCGCCCTGTGAGTATTAAATTTTCCAAGCCCTCCTTCCTCATTACGTGTCCCACGAACGTCATCTGTCTCTTCCTAATGTTAAGTATGTGTTTTCTTCCCGTTTGCATCCTCTCCAACACGTCATCGTTGCTCACATGCTCCGTCCAAGGTATCCTCAGCATCCTTCTGTAAAACCATATTTCTGCTGCCTCAAGTTTCTCTTTCATCCTTGATGAGATCGTCCAACGTTCACTGTCATACAGAAGGACAGGTGTCACACAGCAATCCGGCACTCTTTTCTTTGTTTCCAATGCGATTTTCCTGTCTCTCAGTAGTCTGCTTAGTTTTTGAAGTGCGTCTTTAGCCATCCTAATGCGTCTTCAAATTCCAGTGTCGCATTTTCCATCCTCTGTCAAAACGCTTCCCTGGTATTTAAGTTTCTTTACCTGTTTTATTTTAGTTTCTACGACCTGTAGTTGGCATTTTTTTTTCTTTTTACTGATGACCTTACATTCAGTTTTTTTTTTTTAAGTTTATGCTCAGCCCTTTCTTCTTACTTTCTCTTGCTACCTTCTATAGAAATTTCCTGCGTTTTCCTTTCAGTGTCTGCTATCAGCACTGTGTCATCCGTGTATCATATATTGTTGACATTATGGTCGATAATGACGAAGGATTTTATTTCTCTCAGAATTGTTTCGCTGTATAAGTTGAATAGGGCCAGTGAGAAAAAACACATCCTTGTCTTACGCCCCTTTCTATTTTTGTATGCCTGCTGAATTCATTTTCTGTCCTTACGCAAGCTGTTTTCTTTAATCATCTCACCCCAAGCAAGGCATTCTACTGCCACTATTGCACTTGGGGATACATAGGAGAAGGTAAATAGAAAGAGTGGTTAGATATAGAAAATGTCAGAAGGGGGGTGATGGATAGTTTGGTGGGTGGGAAGAGTGTTTAAAAGAATGGAAGTTACTTTGTTAGGAGGTGTCTATTGACCTTACATTTAAACTCCTGGAGATTGTAGCCGTCGGGGAAGCAGTCATGCGGAAGAGAATTCCACAGTCAGGAAGTGCGAGAAAAGAAACTGTTGGAGTAGAAGTTGTGGTTGCATTTTATCGGTTTCACTGTAAAAGGGTGGGATCTAGTTGCTAATCTAGTATCTCGTGCAAATTCGAACCTAGGGGGCACCAGTGATCTAAGTTCATCGGAGCAGAAGCCGTGAAAGTATTTATAGAAGAGACACAGGGAAGCCACGTCGCGCCAGTGAGAGAGAAACTGTAGGCGGTCTGCTAAGTCAGTATCGATCACATTACAGACCCTCCGCTGTGCCTTGTTTCTGCCAATATAAGTTCTTGACTATCCCAATGTATTTCCCGACAATGTCGAACAAGTCTTTGTGGCATACTTTGTCAAATACCTTCGCGTAGTCTATAAAGCAAAGAAGAAGAAGAAGTGTCAGAATTAAAATGTAATGGAAGCGGATAGACAAGGAAGAAGTACTTCCGCATTTGTATTGCTCTTTCAGATAGCATTCTGAGCGTGAATACCGCGTTCCTTGTTCGGGTATCTTTAACGAAGCTGTTCTTATCCTATCTCTGGGCCGATTCTGCTGCACGCTCCGTTTATCAGAATTCGGATGATGAGTTCTGTTATGTGGCTCATTAAGCTGATTGTTTCGTGGAGTTCACATTCCTTTGTACCTGGTTTTTGAAAATTGATCTGCTTAAGTCCTCCGGTATATCGTCACTCTTGTAGATTTCGTTTACTATTTTTGTGATCCTGTCTATGCTAAAGCCTTCTAAGGACGTCAACATCTCTATTGCAATACCCTCAGATCATGATGCATTCTTTCTGCTCAATTTGGCCGGTGCCGCTTCCACTTCGTTTTTTAGTATTTCTGGTACATACATTGTTACACGTAAAATAAAATCCATCCTCGATAATGGCTAAAAGTATAGTTGAAAGCTCTTCGATAAAAAAAAAAACAAAAAAAAAACATTCGGACAATTTTTATGTAATTTTTGTCCCTAAAAGAAAAAATCATAAGATCACATGAAAAATTACATACAAAAAATTGAACTAATTATTTTAGTAATTGTTCAATTCGCACTTCAAGCTTCACGATATATAAATATGAATGTGGACACTGAGATCAACACCAGACAGCGACAGTCTTGAGAAGGTAATGATACCATGGATCATTTACATTTTGATTACAACACTTCATCTTCCCATTCCTCGTCTCTCCTCTTTCATTACATTTTCGTTCCGACACGATTATTATTATTATTATTATTATTATTATTATTATTATTATTATTATTAGAAACGACCTAAAAATTATATATATTTGTAGATATTTGTATTTCTTTTAAACGAATCGTGATTAATTCTTAATCGAGGTTTTTTTTTATTGTTTTTTTTTTTTTTGTTTTTTTTTTTTATGTAATTCGAATCTTACAGGAAAGGTTAGGAGAGGAAAACGTATAAAAATAAATAACAGTAAATTTAGGACGAGTTCATGTACGGTTCCACTCTTAATGTAAATTGACTCTGACTATCGCCAGTCGGAAGCGTTTGTAAGACTTCGTACGGGAAACAAAATTTATAAATTTTTTTCCAGTGTCTGAAAGCGCTCATTGAGGGTGGACCAGAGACTGAGCATCTCTGGTCGAGTCGGCTTGATGAGGTGGGGGTTATAATATTGAGAGACTCGAAACCCCCTAGTGATCCACGTAAAGACATCACTGACGACACCCTCTAGCCCCCCCCTACGGTGCGTATGTTTGAAATTATTCCTTGATGTGCGTTTGTGGTGCAGTGCATATCGACTCGGAACCACAAATCGGTTTGCGGAGTTCGAACTCCAGTTGAATTGATTGCATTCACTTACGCACAAATACCTTTGAGAAAGGTATTAATCCATCTCTTCCCTCCAGTTATGGGTTAAATAACAGGACAGTTTGGTTTCTATAGCCTTGGCTGGAAACCAGTCTACCGCAGAAAGCAATGGCAATCTACTGCGGGATGATCTTCTGCCCAGTCAGTCATGTTTCTTTCTAGACATGATCGCTAAGACATGTATCACGTATGGTATTTAATATTATATATTCCTTGTCTCTTCTCTTCCTTTACATTACGACACATATTTTTATACTTCCTTTTTTTTTTCAGTTCCCCCTACATTTTCATTTCCAAGACTTCTTCTTCTTCTTCTTCTTCTTCTTCTTCTTCTTCTTCTTCTTCTATTTTTTGTCTCTCCTCTTCCCTTATCTTTTCTCTTCTGACACTTTTTATTTTAATCGTATCACCCCGAGCAAGTCGGTAACGCCACTGATGTTCAGGGGGCTACGTAAGAGTAAAAAAAATAATAGATACGAGGTGAGTAAAGAGAAAGACGAACCAGTTAAGGATGGGAATACAGTTGCAAAGGTGGAGAGAAAGAAAAGGATATACAGGGTGATGTAGAAAGAACTAGAGTCAAGTGTTTAAGAGATGAATATTGACATTGCATTTAAATTCCTGGAGGTTGTGGCCGTCAGGAAAGCAAGAATATGGAAGTGAGTTCCACAGGTGGGAATTGCGAGAAAAGAAGCTGACTTCATTTTCATTTTTTTCTTTTTCATCTTATTATTCTTCTTTGTCTCACTTCTTCCTTTATTTAAGGCTTACGGCCTCTCACGTTGAATACACCGGTTCTCGTTCGATCACCGAAGTTAAGCAAAGTTGAGCCTGGTCAGTACTTAGATGGGTGACCGCTTGGGAATACCAGGTGCTGTAAGCGTATAGTGACGGATGTGCGTTGTAGTGCAGTGGATATCGGATCGGAAAGAGAAATCGGTGAACCAAGTTCGAATTCCAGTTGAATACCCTGCATTTACTTAAGCACTGGTACCCTTGGGAAAGGTATTAATCCATCCCTTCCCTCCAGTTATGAGTTAAATAACAGGGTAGGACTTGGGGGCCCTGCCCTTAAAAACAAATCCCAATGAATTTTGATACTCAAAAAGAAAAATGTATTACTAGACACAAAAACTTATATAAACAACAATAAATTGTTGAAAGAAAAAGATATAACCAGCAATAAATAAATAAAGTTTAGTTGGCAATAAATGACCCGCCGAGGTGTTGATTTGCCATAAAAACAAAACAGCCAACCAACCAATCCTTTATTTTCCATTCCAACATGTTTTTCTTCTTCTTCTTCTTCATTTTTTTCTTCTTTTTCTCCCTTCTTCTCTTACATTTTCCCATTTGACACATCTACGTCTTCTTAAATTTATTGTCTCTGATTTCCTTTAACGTTCTATTTTTTTCCTTGTCTCTCCTGTTCATTTACATTTTTACACCGACAGATCTTCTTCCTTGTCTATCCGCTTCCATTACATTTTAATTCTGACACTTCTTCTTCTTGTTTTCTTTTACTTTACATTTTTATTCCGACACGTTTTCTTTTCCTTCTCCTTCTTCTTCTTTATCCTCATTTTCATCCTTGGCTCTCCTCTTCCCTTACATTTTCAGTCCAACACGACGACAATTGTTTCTTTTTCTTCTTTTTATCTTCTTTTTGTCTTTCCTCTTCCATTATTATTTTTTTTTTTTGTTCCCGACAATTCTTTTATTTTTCTTCTCTCTTGTCCCTCCGTTCGCCTCATATTTTCATTTCCAACACACCTTTCTTCATCTTCTTCTTCTTCTTCTCTCTTTTTTCTTTCCTTCTCTCCTCTCCTTATTCACCTCTCCCTTCTTCTTCTTCTTCTTCGTGTTTTCTCTTCCCTTACATTTTTATTCCTACACGTTTTCTTCTTCTTCTTCTTCTTCTCCTCTCTTTTTTCTTTCCTTCTCTCGTCCCCTTATTCACCTCTCCATTCTTCTTCTTCTTCTTCTTCTTCTTCTTCTTCTTCTTCTTCTTCTTCTTCTTCGTGTTTTCTCTTCCCTTACATTTTCATTCCAACACGTTTTCTTCTTCGTCTTCTTTTTCATCCTTGTCTCTCCTCTTTTCTCACGTTTTCAGTCTAACACGACAATTCCTTTTTCTTGTTCTTCTCCTTATCTTCTTGTTGCTTCTTCTTCTTCTTAGTTTCTCCTTTATATTTTTATTTGCCGTTATGTCTTCTTTTTCGTCATTTTTTTCTACTACGTACTTTTCAATCTTTTTCACTTACATTTTCATTTCGGCATGTCTTCTTCTTCTTCTTCTTCTTCTTCTTCTTCTTCTTCTTCTTCTTCTTCTTCGTCTCTCCTTTTTTATTTCCGTCCCGACACTTCTTCTTCCTTGTCTCTCCCATTCCCTTCAATTTTCATTCCGAGACTTCCTCTTCTTACTTGTCTCACCTTTTCATTTACATTTCTGATACTCTTTCTTCTTTTTCTTCTTCTTCTTCTTCTTTTTCTTCTTTTTCTTCTTCCTTTTCTTCTTCTTCCTCTTCTTCTTCTTCTTGTCTACTGTTCTTTTACATTTTAGTTTCGACAAGACAACTTCTTTTTCTTTTCCTTCTTCTTCTTCTTCTTCTTGATTTTTATCTGCTTTTTTTACATTTTCATTTCCAGCACAACTTTTTCTTCTTATTCTTGTTTTTATTCTTGTTCTTCCTTGATTCTTCTCTTCACTTACATTCTCATTCCGATACGTTTTCTTTTTCTTAATCTTCTCCTCTTTCATCGACTTCCTTGTCTCGCTTCTATCCTTGCATTTTCATTTCCACTTATCTTCACCTTCTTCTTAATCTTCGTCCTTTTAATTCTGACAGGTCTTCTTCTTCTCTTTCTTCTTCTTCTTCCTTGTCTCTTCTTCTTCTTCTTCTTCTTCTTCTTCTTCTTCTTCTTCTCTTTCTTCTTCTTCTTCCTTGTCTCTTCTTCTTCTCTTTCTTCTTCTTCTTCCTTGTCTCTTCTTTTCCCTTACATTTTCTTTTTCGTTATTTTCTTTCTTTTTTTTTTCTTATTCTTATTCTTATTCTTCCTTCTCTCACCTTTTATTTTATATTTTCATTCCGAAAATTCTTCTTTTTTTATGGTCACTCCTCCGGCCTTATATTTTCATTTCCGGGTCACCTTTTTTCTTCCTCTTCCTTGTCTCACCGCTTCCCGGACATTTTAATTTTTGACATTTCTTCTTCTTCTTCTTCTTCTTCTTCTTCATCTTCTTCTTCTTCTTCTTCTTCTTCTTCTTCTTCTTCTTCTTCTTCTTCTTTATTCTAGTCTCTTCTCTTCCCTTATAATTTCATTACAACACTTTTTCTTCTCTCGTTTTTTTTTTTTTTTTTTTTTTGGCGCATCTCCTACAAGTACAACACTCAACAATCACCAGTTCTGCGCTCAGTACATGTATTCGGCCAAAACCGAATATCTTTATGCCAGATTTTTTTGTTGTAAAGACCAACCATTTATAACACCAAAGCCACTAAAAAAAATAATCAATATTTTTGACGAAATTAAGTCACAACAATCGGCAATTGCTCGATGTTTCTGTACAGATGCCTTTGTAAATATAAAGACCGAGATAGGAATGCATTCAGAACAGTGTAGATTTTATAAGTTCATTATTGTACTAATTGTTGATCTAATACGAAATGCGTGTCTTGCTGACGTTGCAAATACAGGGTGACCCAAAAAAACGGGAACTTTTTAACAATCCAATAAAACCAAGAGTGATGGAAGAAAAATATTTTATTCAAAGTAATTGAAACCTTAAAACATGCCATTTAAAAAAACAATGATGGAATTTTCAGTTTTTTTTTTTTTATGTCCTGTAAGGGCGAAGTGGCCTGGCGAAAGACGCGTTCCAGAAGCTGAGTAAAGTATTAAGACACAGAAAACTTTCACTAGAAACAAAGAAGTGAGTACTAGATTATGTGATGTCAGTTCTTCAATATGGCAGTGAATGTTGGACAATATCATCTAAGATTATGGAAAAACTTGAAGCAGCTGAAATGTGGTTCTACAGAAGGATGCTGAGGATATCATGGACCGAGCATGTGAGCAATGATGAGGTGTTAGAAAATATGGCAACGAAAAGAAAGTTAATAGTGAGCATCAGGAAGAGACAACTGAAGTTCATTGGAAGGAGGGATTGGAGAACCTGTTACTAACAGGCCAAATAGAGGAAAAGGATACAAGGGAAAGCAGTGGATAACATATATGAAGGGCCTGAGCAGGTGGATGACAGAATGGGGGTTGCATGTTGTAACAGGGGAAAGCGTGCTAAGAGCCAACATATAGGAAGACGTGGAAAGCCATGATCGCCGACGTCCTAAAAGGACAGTGCACATAGAAGAAGAAGAAGAAGAAGAAGAAGAAGAAGAAGAAGAAGAAGATGGCGTCCTCCTGTACGAATGCATTCTTAAAATCTGCTGTTGAGATTCCTCACTGGCTGCTTCGTCATCTCAGCTGGGATACTGTGAATTTCATCCTGAATTCTCTGTCTTAACTCATCCAAAGTTCTTGGTCGAGTCGTGTACACTTTACTCTTGAGATAGCCCCACAAGAAAAAAATCACAAATCTGACGATCTAGGGGGCAAGGGAACATTACCGAATCTTGAGATCACACGGTTACCGAATAATTCTTACACTGTCTCCAATGATTGCCGTGCTGTGTGTGATGTCGCTCCATCCCGTTGAAACCAGGTTTTTGGAACGTGTGAAATTTTTTTCAATTCAGGTGTCTCCACGTAACGATTCGCAGTGACAGTGACTGAGATCACCTGTTCATTTTCAAAAAAATAAAGTCCGATGATCCATGTTTACTGAAATGAAAGAGTGTTTACTTCATGAGACCACTGTTTCGCAGTGCTGCCACTACGGTCAGTCAGTTAAGTGCCATACGTGATATACACGTTGGTAATTTTTGATGGTATCTCTGCATAGTTACTCCTCTATCTCACCAATATGCCTTATGATCTTATTCTTCGGCTATTGAAAATGTCGTTGGCTTGTTGGCATTGTACTTAGTCTTCAGATGACCTCAAAGGAAGAAATCTAAAGGCATTAACTCGCATGATCGTGACAACCAATTAGCATCAAGATTTCGAGATATGATGGAACCTGGCAACTTCTCTTGTTTGAACGTCCCTTTTTATAAATAGGTTTTTTATAATAGGTTTCGATAACTTTAACAAGTTGTTCGATTGTTAATCTTTCCATGGTTGACTAAAATTTTAAATCTGAAAGAAAGTAAAACAGGTGAGGGACACTAAAATTAAGCAGGTACAAAAATTTAAATACCTGGGAAGTGTTCTAACAGAAGACGGAAAGTGCGACACAGAGATCCGTAGGCGAATTGGTATGGCAAAGGAAGCATTCCAGAAGTTTAGTAAAGTATTAAGAAACAGGACAAATTTACTAGAAACAAAGAGGAGTGTACTGGATTGCTATGTGATGTCGATTCTTCAATATGGCAGTGAATGTTGGACAATATCTTCGAAGATGAAGGAAAAACTTGAAGCAGCTGAAATGTGGTTCTACAGAAGGATGCTGAGAATATTATGGATCGAGCACGTGAGCAATGATGAAGTCTTGGAAATTATGGAAACGAAAAGAAAATTAATACTGAACATCAGGAAGCGACAACTGAAGTTCCTGGGACATGCAATGAGGAAAGAAGGCTTGGCGAAGCTGATACTAACAGGCCAGATAGAGGGGAAAAGAAACAGAGGAAAGCAGTGAATAACATATTTGAAGGACCTGAGCAGATGAATGACGGAACTAGGGTTGCATGGTGTAACTGTAGAAGGCGTGCTAAGAGTCATCAGGGATAGGGAGATGCGGAGAGCCATGATCGCCTACGTCTTGAAAGGACATGGCACATAGAAGAAGAAAAAAATTAATTCGAGTTTAAAATCGGTTCAAGTTATTGGAACTCCCCATATGTACACTCAAGTATAAATAAAGCTGATTTTCACAGATGTTCATGTATAAAAACAATATAGGCTCAAGTTACTTATAGGCTCAAGTATAAATCGGAACAATGTTTACCTGTAGTCTCACGTATAAACGCGTCTGATGTTGACTTGTAAACCCATGTATAGCCCCGACCAACTTTTGCCTAAAAAACACAAATCAAAGCTTGCCTATAAACGTAAATATAAACCCGACCAATATTTACCTACAGACACAATTATCAACACGACAAAAGTTTAACTACAATCACAAGTATTAATCCAACCTGTGTTCACCTGGATTTGTGTATAAACACGTCCGATCTGGACTTGTAAACCCAAATATAACCCAGAACGATGCTGCCTACAAAACGCAAAAATGCTAACCTATAGACGCAAGTATAAATCTGACCTATATTTACCTATAGACTCATGTATAAATGCGTCCGATATTGACTTGTAAACACAAGTATAACCACAACCAATGTTGCCCACAAAACCCAACCAACGCTTACTTATAGACACAAGTACAAACCCGACCAAAGTTTACCTATTGACAGAATTATGAATGCCACAATTGATTACCGATAAGCATTATAATAGATCTTACCTATATTTACCTATAGGCTCATGTATAAAAAAAAAACCTGTTGTTGACTTGTAAACTCAAGTAAAACTACGACGAATTTTGTGCCTACAAAACCCAACAAATGCTTATCTATAGACGTAAGTATAAACCTGACCAATATTTACCTATAGACGCAATTATCAACACGACAAATCACGACATCTCAGAAATATTGACATATCCTGAAGAAGGCCGAATCGTATAATTGGTGAAACGTTGTGAATATGGCAATAAAGATCAGGACAACTGTCCGAACAATGTAAATAGTGTAAATAATTACATTACTTCATCTCAGAATTATTGACAGATCCTGAAGAAAGCTGGAGCGTATAATGGCCGGAATGTCGTAAATATGGCAGTAAAGATGAGGACAACTGTCTGAACTAGGTAAATAGTGTAAATAACTACAATACCGCATCTCAGAAATATTGAAAGATGCTGAAGAATGCCGGACCGTACAACGGTCTAAATGTCGTGAATACGGCAACGAAAATAATGCTGTAAATAGAGTAAATAATCTTTTTTCGCTGTAAGTATATCAATCAAGACGATTGATTTGTTTTTACGATTTATCAACCTTTTAAAAATAATTTAAAACTAGAATATATATTTATAGATTGTAATAATTTAGGAAGAGGGAAAGGAGTAGATAATAACGATTTTTCTCTTTAACATTCTCTACGTGCACTAGAATATCTTCCTCCTGATTATTTGCGTGTAAGTGACTATAACGAACCCAACGGAAATTGAAACTCAGATCTCTGATTAGCAATTCGGAGCAATTCAAGCTTCCAGCACCTGGTATTCCCAAGCAGACACCCATCTCGGTTCGACATTGCTTAACTTTGATGATTGCACGAGAATCGGCGTTTGAACGTGATGCAGCTGTAAGCCTGAGGAAAAAGGCAAGGAAAATTTGACACTCACAAAACATATTGAAAGCAAATGTGACACGGGGAAACAACCAGTCATCTATCTAACTAACTTGTGTAAATGGATGGTAGAACAAGGAGGGGGCAATAGTTAAAGAAAATGCTTAGAACTATGAAGGATAGGATGCTGAGGAGAGCCATAATCACCCACATCCTGAATGAACGTATCTCTTCATATAGAAGAATACCCAGTAGCTGTAATAGGTTATGGAATCATTTTATTTTTACCCTTATTCTGGTCTGTTGCATTTCTTGAGTATCGAACCCACGACTCGAGTTATGTTCTGAAAAGCTAGCGAATTAACCATTGCACTGCGTCGATGCAAATGTATTCAAGTCTCATTTCAAATATTTTTCGATTTTCTCTCATTAAATCTCGTTAATGTCGCGTAAGTCTCGTTCTCACGTTAACACAATAAAACTTTAAAATAAAAAATTAAAAAAAAAACAATGCAATAATCCAGTACAGAAGACCGATCGGTATTACGAACGCTTACTATCATAGAAAGGTAAGTAAATGTAAGTTTTTTTTGTTTTGTTTTTTTTCCATGTCAAATTATCTTTTCAGGAAAAAAAAGAAGAATATTAAAACATTGTTTCTTTTTTGGCTATTTTTTTTAATTCTCTTTGTTGCTTGCTTCCAACATTATGTTTCTTAAAGAAAATCACGAAACTGTGTTAGATAGGCAGATCATTTCGAAAGATAAAAAGAAACAAATTATTTTTTTTTAAAAAAAAAAGGTATTTTCGGAGAAACATTCGCAAAAAAAGAAAATCTGTTTAAACTAAAGTTGTATTGATAATCTATAAATCTATTATAATAAACTCTAAGCTAAATTTAACATGGCAAATAATAAGAGACACTTTTATAGCATTATCGTACATTTTTATAGTTTTTTTTTTTTTTTTTGTTTGGGAAGGGTATTTTATTTCATTAACAAAGCAATTCCTGTATAACATAGCTCTTCACTAAATTTATAAATATTCTTGTCTCGCTTGGCCAATTACGGCTGGGTAGTGAGTTCAATTCTCAAGTGGGTTATTCATATTTACAACCTTCTATTACATCTAAGATACGCCAAGTCACTGGTATGTATTATAACGGGGACAATGAATAAAGTGTTGTCTAAATTAAACAAAAATGAAAATAATACTGACATCTAATTTTAAGATATATTTACATAAAAATATCTTGAAATAATAAAAAGTAAAGTTATTCAATAAAATTGGGGAAGTTTGCCATAATCCTTGCCTTCAGTTCATCTTTTGTATTATAAAACGTTTAGTTGGTCTCTCGCTCAGCTGCTCTCGACGCATAAGGGGGCTATTATCAGGGTAGGTAGGTGGCTATATATAAGGAGTGCTGTGGTTGCAGAAATTGTTTGACAGCCATGGCTGGGTTCTCCTGCTTGTGTGGCATGATGTAGAGCCCTGTTGCCAGACAGAGGATCTTTCAGCAGCCACCCTACTGACCCTGGGCATCAAGGCATTTAATGTAGCCCTCCGTGTTGAGTCTGAGACCCTCACCAACAAATTCGGGAGTTCTTTTCTTATCAGAACGATTAGAGTGAATTTTCTAGGTTTCCGTACCTTCATAATCACCATTAGACTCATCCAAATCTTATCGTAGGCATTGTTCTTCAGATAAACACCCAAACACTTTGAAATACTTCCGGTGCAAATGCCAAGCAGTACTGCAAATTGCTGGCAGAGTGAATTTCCTCATGGTGCTCTTTTTCTTACAGACGGTTCTCAACTGACCCTACTATACTGTGTAGTCGACAAGGCGCATGCGCAGAATTGAAATAATATAAATTGGCGAGAATTTATCAATCGCACTTTGTATATTGTATGTGTATTAGTGTCATATTCAAGTTCCTCTTTCGGATGTTAAGTCCTGGAATAATTAACACCAACTAAAGCAAAAAATGTGATTTTCATGCAGGAATAGTTTGAAACGTTAAATTAAACATTTCATTTCGGGTAGTTGTTCATTCAAATTTTGAAGTCAGGTTTTTTTTTTAATCCAATTTGTTTTTTTTTGTTTTTTTGTTTATTTTTCATTTCTCCAAATTCAATTCTAAATCTTTTCGTTTTTTGACAATTTTCCCTCTATTTTTTTTTTTTTGTATCTATTTTCCCTGGTTTTTTTTTAGTAACAGGTTTTCCTTTTTCTCATATTCTTTCGCACAAAATAACCCCCCTTGTATCTTAGTGGCTCTATTGCCTTGCTTGAAATTAAATTATTTAAAAAAAAAAAAACAACTGAGGGAAGTATTAAACCCAAATATCTCCGTCCAACAGCTATTGGTAAATAGTGTGGTGCTTGAGAACCTTTAGCCTTGTGAGGCTGTCTAGCTTGGGCGTCAGGCTAGCACCCCGGCTGCGTAAAATTTTTAAAACATCGTTTGTTACTGAAAAGGTATCTATAGTAATCTTATTCTTTATCAGGCGAATATGCAGCGATTTAGTCTTTTACACACTTCTCTCTCTCTCTCTCTCTCTCTCTCTCTCTATATATATATATATATATATATATATATATATATATATATATTCAAATGCAGACGCAAATTCCATAACAAAATGGCAATTTCACTTAAAAGTTTGATTCGGAAAAAAAAAACAAATCATGTTATTGAATCCATTGCCAAATCTGCTGCTATGAAAGTGGGCTCCCTGTGCAGGGCCCGGAAATTTTTCCCACCTGAAACTATTCTGCACATATACAAATCTACCATCCGCCCGTGTATTGAATATTGCTGCCATATCTGGTCGGGTGCCCCTGCTGCTCTCCTTGGGCTTCTTGACAAAATACAAAGGAGGATCTGTAACGTGGTTGATACTGACTTGGCAGACCGGCTGCAGCCGCTCTCACACCGGCGTGATGTAGCTTCCCTGTGCCTCTTCTACAAGTACTTTCATGGCTTCTGCTCCGATGAGCTTAGATCACTGGTGCCGCCTAAGCACGAATTTACACGAGATACTAGATTAGCAACTAGGTCCCACCCTTTTACAGTTAAACAAATAAGATGTAACCGTAAATTCTACTCCAACAGCTTCTTTTCTCGCGCTTCCCGCCTGTGGAACTCCCTTCCACAAGTCTGCTTTCCCGACAGTTACAATCTCCAGGTGTTTAAATGTAGGGTCAATAGACACCTCCTATCACACTAACTCCCAACTATTCTCACAACACTCTCATCTACCCAACCCTCATTCTCGGTATCCTCACCCGCCTATCACCCACCCTCTGTTATTTCCTATATTTAATCAGCCTTTCTCCACTCTACGTAGCCCCCTGCACAGTAGTGGCAGTGACATGCCTTTCTCGGGGTGAAACGCTTATAAAAAAAAAAAAAAAAAGACTTTATATCCTTTCATTTATTTGCATTTTTATTACTTAATTATCATTATTATTGTAATTTTATCAATTATTGTTATTATTATTATTTATAACTTCTATGAAATAGTATTAGTATCGATATGAATAATAATTAGCACTTACCTCAGTTTTTTTTTTGTTTTGTTTTGTTTTTTGTAACATTTTTATCATAGACGATAAAAATAGTATTATTACCGTTAGCATTATTATAAAAAGCTGACAATTCAATTCTTCTAGTGAAAATACGACCCCTAAATTGTCATGTATTTGAGAATGGCCAACTAAAAGTTCAGGCCAAGGTCGTCTTATCGCTTGGAATAAAAATACAGACTCCAGTAATAACTAACACTGTAAATCTAAGCCCCCTCACCTCGGGGTTTTTTTTTGTTTTTTTTTTTCTGTGCTTCCATGATTCTTTTTGTCTAGATAAATCTAACCCATTTATTGTTGTGAGGAATTTGGTCTGAAGAGCGGTCTGTAAGAGCTCCGCGAAATAAGTTATTACCAATGGATTTATAAAAACATCCTACTTATTTTTATTATAATACTCTTAAATTCTAACATTGAGTTCTCATCGGATTAAAATCTCCTGTGAAATTAACCATACAAAGTACCAAAGATACTACTTTAAACCTTTTTGGTAAATTTTTCAATCGTTTTTTATTTTATTTATTTATTTTCCCAACCTTCATGTCAGCAGTTTTCTTTTGTTTCTAAGCTAATTTTTTTTCATATCTTACTCCCCAGTCAACCACCTCTTCGCACCTTTTTTCCCTTTCTGTTCCCCCTACTACTTCTATTCCTCTGACATGGCTAAATTTTAACTTTTAAACTCTTGGCTCTTGTATGGGGGAGGGGTATGTCTTCTAATATGAGACATAGGTATCTGTCTGCTTTTCCATTCTTACTTCCTTAAATTCAAAAATTGTTAATCCCACCCCATTTTATTTTCCTATGTATAGATTATTTTTTGGGGGACTTCTACCGGTATAAAATCTTGTAACACATTTGAATTTGAGTAAATAAAATTTTTGTTTCATTGTTGCTGAAGAAGCAAGGATTGCCATGTAGAAATGGCTATTAAACAGATTTAAATATCGAAATTTTTGTTTTATTTTTTATATTTGGCTCTGTAAATAGAATATAATATTTGCATTGAGCCCACCACCTTGATTAATTTTAATATTAATGAAATTAATATTAATTAGGATCGGGATTTACCTTTTTTTGGGGATTTACCTACTGATCATCCTTTTGGATTTAAAATATATATCTATATATATATATATATATATATATATATATATATATATATATATATATATAGTGCTTTATTTTTTCCTAGATTACTTCCTAGTCAGTCACCCCTTTGCTCTTTTAAACTCTTGTATGGTGGAAAGGTTTGTCTTCTAATACAGTATAACCCGGATATAAGAGACCCTGATATAATAGAAACTAAATCAAACCCGGATATAAAAGAACTAGTGTTCGGGCTTGATAACTCTCTTATATCAGGGTTACACTGTATGTGACATAGGTATCTGTCTGCTTTTCCATTCTTACTTCCTTACATTCAAAAATTGTTAATCCCACCTCATTTTATTTTCCTGTGTATGGATGATTTTTTTTTTTTTTACTTCTGCCGGTATAAAATCTTGTAACACATTTGAATTTGAGTAAATAAAATTTTGCTTTCGCCGTTGCTGAAGAAGCGAGGATTTTCTCGTAGAAATGGTTACCCGATGGATTTAAATATCGAAATGTTTGATTATATATATGGGGAGTTTGTCGCTTAAGAGAGCAGTTTTGCCGACTTCGAAGTGATTCGTGAAGGCATTATTGTGATGATCTGCTTCAAGCAAAATCGCTGAGGTGAGAAGACATCTCAATAACGTCTTCACGAAACTTTAATGTCGGCAAAACTCTGCTCGGTTAAGTGACAATTTTTTCAAAGTTAATTCTATTAACGCTCTGTCTCGATATCGAGCACTTTGACAAAAAAAACTGCTTGCCTAAACGGCCTTTCTAACAGTAAACCACTGAACAAAAAAAAAGTTATCTTGGCACTAAGTATCATCACAACTTGACGTCGGACAAGTGTGTATATACTTATCTATTTGTTCATGTGTGACTAAACTATCGCCCGGTTCACACTCCACCTATGTCTATTGAACAGGTTAAGAGGCTCATCCCTTGTTCCCTGTTTAGGATGTGGTTTCCGGCTTTCTCTTTTTCAATCTTTTCACTGTTTTCTTTTTCTTTTTTCTTTTTTCAATTGGAGTAGATAGACTAAACTATCGCCCGGTTCACACTCCACCCATGTTTATTGAACAGGTGTAGAGGCTCATCCCTTGTTCCCTGTTTAGGATGTGGTTTCCGGTTTTCTCTTTTCCAATCTTTTCACTCTTTTCTCTCTTTATTTTTTTTCAATCGGAGTAGATAGACTAAACTATCGCCCGGTTCACACTCCACCCACGTCTATTGAGCAGGTGAACAGGCTCATCCCTTGTTCCCTGTTTACGATGCGGTTTCCGGTTTTCTCTTTTCCAATCTTTTCACTCTTTTCTCTCATAATTTTTTTTTTTCAATTGGAGTAGATAGACTAAACTATCGCCCGGTTCGCACTCCACCCATGTCTATTGAACAGGTGTAGAGGCTCATCCCTTGTTCCCTGTTTAGGATGTGGTTTCTGGCTTTCTCTTTTCCAATCTTTTCACTCTTATGTAGCCCCCTGCACATCAGTGGCGTTACCGCCTTCCTCGGGGTGATATGATTAAAAAATAAAT
>JBBBDQ010001767.1:3025000-3090000 GCA_037127315.1 Ascarosepion bandense
GTTATGCGAGAGACCAACTCCTCGTAGAAGCAAAGAAAAACTGAAAGCGAGGATTATAGCTGCATTCACCAACTTAAACAAACAATGTCTCGAAGAGATGCAGGTGATTCTGAAGCTACTGGGTCAGGTTGGGGCACTGTGTCGGCTCAGGAATTTTTATTTTCCGCCTGAATCCATCTTCCACATATACAAATCATTCATCCGACCGTGCATAGAATACTGTTCTCATATCTGGTCAGGCGCCTCTGCTGTTCGTCTCGGTGTTCTCGACAAGCAGAAAGGAGAATCTGTGATATGACTAATTCCGACCTGTCAGCTCGACTCCAGCCACTTTCTCATTGGCGGGATGTGGCTTCTTTCTGTCTCTTCTATAAATAATTTCATGGCTTCTACTCCGTCGAACTTAAGTCACTGGTGCCCCCTCCACAATAATTTACTCGGGCAACTAGACTGGCAACAAGGTCCCACCCTTTTACAGTTAGATCAACCAAACGCAGGCTTCGATTCTACTCCATCAGCTACTTTTCTCGTGCTTCCCGCCTACAGAACTCCTTTCCATATACTTACTTTCCAGACGACTACAACCTCCTGGAATTTGGAAACAATCAATTCCCATCACTTATACACTTAACTCCAGCCCTTTCCACATCACCCCGTGTATCTTGTACTTTTCCTTTCTCTCTACCTTCGCAGCTGTCTTCACTCCTGTATTCACATCCTTCTTTTGTCCTTTCTTTCACCCTCTGTAGCTGGTTCGTTTTGTCTTCACTCTCCTCCTGCCTAAAACTTAAACCTCTTATGTAGCCTCCTGCACATCAGTAGCGGTACCGCCTTGGTTGGGGTGAAATGATCTTAAAAAGCCGTCTGGAGGCAGCGGTTGAAGACAATTGCGGCTTTATTAAATAAATTTACTCTGAAATTTAGTATTTCAAGATATTTTTTATGTAATTTGGGGAAATAAATCGTAAAATGAGATGTATTATTTTTATTTTTGGTCATTCAGACGACAATTCTTCTATCACATCCTGAATTTTTTGTGTGCATGACTCTCTCTCTCTCTCTCTCTCTCTCTCTCTCTCTCTCTCTCTCTCTCTCTCTTCACTCTTGGATTTTCCTCTCTCTCTCTTCACTCTTGGATTTTCCTCTCTCTCTCTTCACTCTTGGATTTTCCTCTCTCTCTCTTCACTCTTGGAGTTTCCTCTCTCTCTCTCTTTTCACTCTTGGAGTTTCCTCTCTCTCTCTTTTCACTCTTGGAGTTTCCTCTCTCTCTCTTTTCACTCTTGGATTTTCCTCTCTCTCTCTTCACTCTTGGATTTTCCTCTCTCTCTCTCTCTTCACTCTTGGATTTTCCTCTCTCTCTCTCTCTCTTCACTCTTGAATTTTCCTCTCTCTCTCTCTCTTCACTCTTGAATTTTCCTCTCTCTCTCTCTCTTCACTCTTGAATTTTCCTCTCTCTCTCTCTCTCTCTTCACTCTTGAATTTTCCTCTCTCTCTCTCTCTTCACTCTTGAATCTCTCTCTCTCTCTCTCTCTCTCTCTTCACTCTTGGATTTTCCTCTCTCTCTCTCTCTCTCTCTCTTCACTCTTGGATTTTCCTCTCTCTCTCTCTCTTCACTCTTGGATTTTCCTCTCTCTCTCTCTTCACTCTTGAATCTCTCTCTCTCTCTCTCTCTTCACTCTTGAATTTTCCTCTCTCTCTCTCTCTCTTTTCACTCTTGAATTTTCCTCTCTCTCTTTTCACTCTTGCATTTTCCCCACTTTCTCTCTCTCTTTTCTTTTCACTCTTGGATTTCCCTCTCTCTCTCTCTCTTTTCACTCTTGGATTTCCCCCCCTCTCTCTCTCTCTCTCTTTTCACTCTTACTTTACTCTATCTCTTTTGTCTTCCTTTTTCTTTCTTTCTCTTTCTCTCTCCTTCTGCTTTTCCTCTTTTTTTTCTATCTCTTTCTCCTATCACACCCACACAAACATCAGCTTCTATTTCTTTCTTGGTTTAATGAACATGAAGACATTGTCTGAGAAACAAATCAATTTTTCACTTTTTTGTATTTTTTTCTCCCCTTTTTCGTAATGTTCAATTATTCACAAAGGCGCGCTTCAGATACTGGTGAAGAGAAAGGCGCATGTGCTTTGAGTGTTAAAATCGGGTTGGCAATGGAGCAAAAGAT
Source organism: Ascarosepion bandense (assembly GCA_037127315.1). Classification (NCBI taxonomy): domain Eukaryota; kingdom Metazoa; phylum Mollusca; class Cephalopoda; order Sepiida; family Sepiidae; genus Ascarosepion; species Ascarosepion bandense. Next base: position 3,027,166 of record JBBBDQ010001767.1, read on the forward strand.
GCTCGTGTGAGAGGGAATGATGGAAGAAGGGATATACAAGCGATGAAGACTTTGCCACAAGGATATGCTTAATATGCGCTCCCCCTTTCTTCCCACCCCCCGCGTATTTCCCACCCCCTTTTTCAACCAACGATGCCAACACCGGCGCACTCCTTCCAAACTTCCTATCCGCCTTTCTATTTTCTGCCATGGTTACATCTACCGACCATACCACGATATTCCGTTTTCATTATCAAATCAATACGTTATCAAAGCGTCAAATATATTATTTGGTAATAATTATATATTATTCCGTCGAATTTTTTTTCAAGTTCCTCTTCTTCATCGTCGTCTTTCCTTTATTTTTTCCTTTTTCACTAAATTTTTTTCTTTTTTCCTTTTTCACTAAATTTTTTCTTTTTTCCTTTTTCCCTTAATTTTTTCTTTTTTCCTTTTTCCCTTAATTTTTTTCTTTTTTCCTTTTTCCCTTAATTTTTTCTTTTTTCCTTTTTCCCTTAATTTTTTCTTTTTTCCTTTTTCCCTTAATTTTTTCTTTTTCCTTTTTCCCTTAATTTTTTCTTTTTTCCTTTTTCCCTTAATTTTTTCTTTTTTCCTTTTTCCCTTAATTTTTTCCTTTTTCCCTTAATTTTTTCCTTTTACCCTTCTTTTTTCCTTTTCCCCTTCTTTTTTCCTTTTCCCCTTCTTTTTTCCTTTTCCCCTTCTTTTTTCCTTTTTCCCTTAATTTTTTCCTTTTTTTCCAAAAATTTTTTCCTTTTTCCCTTTATTTTTCGTTTTTCCCTTTATTTTTTCCTTTTTCCCTTTATTTTTTTCTTTTTCCTTTTTCCCTTTATTTTTTTCTTTTTTCCTTTTTCCCTTTGTTTTTTCTTTTTTCCTTTTTCCCTTTATTTTTTCTTTTTTCCTTTTTCCCTTTGTTTTTTCTTTTTTCCTTTTTCCCTTTGTTTTTTCTTTTTTCCTTTTTCCCTTAATTTTTTCTTTTTTCCTTTTTCCCTTAATTTTTTCCTTTTCCCCTTCTTTTTTTCCTTTTCCCCTTCTTTTTTCCTTTTCCCCTTCTTTTTTTCCTTTTTCCCTTTATTTTTTTCTTTTTTCCCTTTATTTTTTTCTTTTTTCCTTTTTCCCTTTATTTTTTCTTTTTTCCTTTTTCCCTTTATTTTTTTCTTTTTTCCTTTTTCCCTTTATTTTTTCTTTTTTCCTTTTTCCCTTTGTTTTTTCTTTTTTCCTTTTCCCTTTGTTTTTTCTTTTTTCCTTTTCCCCTTTGTTTTTTCTTTTTTCCTTTTCCCCTTTGTTTTTTTCTTTTTTCCTTTTCCCCTTTGTTTTTTTCTTTTTTCCTTTTCCCCTTTGTTTTTTCTTTTTTCCTTTTCCCCTTTGTTTTTTTCTTTTTTCCTTTTTCCCTTTGTTTTTTTACTTTTTTCCTTTTTCCCTTTGTTTTTTTACTTTTTTCCTTTTTCCCTTTGTTTTTTTACTTTTTTCCTTTTTCCCTTTGTTTTTTTACTTTTTTCCTTTTTCCCTTTGTTTTTTTACTTTTTTCCTTTTTCCCTTTGTTTTTTTACTTTTTTCCTTTTTCCCTTTGTTTTTTTACTTTTTTCCTTTTTCCCTTTGTTTTTTTACTTTTTTCCTTTGTTTTTTTACTTTTTTCCTTTTTCCCTTTGTTTTTTTACTTTTTTCCTTTTTCCCTTTGTTTTTTTACTTTTTTCCTTTTTCCCTTTGTTTTTTTACTTTTTTCCTTTTTCCCTTTGTTTTTTTACTTTTTCCCTTTTTCCCTTTGTTTTTTTTCTTTTTCCCTTTTTCCCTTTGTTTTTTTTCTTTTTTCCTTTTTCCCTTTGTTTTTTTTCTTTTTTCCTTTTTCCCTTTGTTTTTTTTCTTTTTTCCTTTTTCCCTTTGTTTTTTTTCTTTTTTCCTTTTTCCCTTTGTTTTTTTTCTTTTTTCCTTTTTCCCTTTGTTTTTTTTCTTTTTTCCTTTTTCCCTTTGTTTTTTCTTTTTTCCTTTGTTTTTTCCTTTATTTTTCCTTTTTTTCCCTTTTTTTTCCCCCTCTTTCTTTCTCTTTTTTGCGCATGCCCATTCTCCGTAGTCAGGTTCTGATATTTTTCTATCTTTTAGATTTAACTTCTGCTCAGTTTTTTTAATAACACTTATCATCCGCCATTATCATAATCCTCGTTTGAAAAGAATTTACTGAAAAATGGTTTGTCTTTTCCTAAATTCATTTTTTATTATTTTTTTTAAATAAGAAAAACAAATGCTTACCTTGTATTTATTACAATAATTTATAAGTTTTTTTTTATAAGTTTATGCTTTGTGACGATAATCCATAATTAATTAAAAAAAAATATTTAATAGCTTTTCACCGTGTACACGTTTTTTTGTGTTTAGTTGGTGCGTCAATATTATAACAGCCTTCTTCTCTAATTTGTGCCAAAATGTAGATGATCCTGCCCCGTGCAAATGTTTTTTTTTTCATATATCCGATTCCTCGTGGTAGTATCGACGTGGTGTAATGGTTTAGAAACCTTGTCTCGCTAGAAACATTACAACTGAGTAGTGAGTTCGATCCTCACTGGGTGTCCCATACTTTAGGACTTGTGCCATAACATAGCGGCGCTTAGAAAATCAACTCTCCGATTCCTTGTTCTGCCTGCCAATCATCGAACGCGTCAGGTAGATATCCCGCTTTTAAAATGTCCACTGAGTGTCAAGTTTTCCATACACTCCTTCCTCATTTGGTCTACCAGTAATTTTGCTCATCTCTTTCTAATTGTGAATGCAAGTGACATTTTGTCTCGATTTTCCGCAATACTTTTTCGTTTGCGCACTCTTATGACACTCTCTGTATTTTTCTGTATAACCACATTTCTTGCGCCCAGTTTTTTCTCCCTCTACAAGGAGATTGTCTAGCATTCACTGTCATATAGTATTATTAATATTATATAACAGTTCATCACTCCTTTCTTTGTTTCTATCAAAATTTGCCTGTTTCATAGTACTTTGCTGAGTGTCTGGAAAGCAACAATTGCTATTCAACCGAGCCTTCGGATTTCGGTGTCACATATTGCATTCTATATTACTGCCACATTTTTTCTTTTCTCTTCTTTATAATTATTTCACCCCAAGACGGAAATGCCAATAATACATAGAGAGTGAGGGGAAAATATTCAGTATAGGAAGCGTTAAGGAAAACAAAAGATTTACGAAAAGATAGAAAATGGCGATTGACGTTAAATTTAAACTTTTGAGGGTTGAAATAAACAGAAGTTCCAAAGGCAAGAAGTGCGAGAAAAGAAACTGTCCGAGTAGAAGTGTCTGTTGCATTTAGCTATTTCAACAAAAAACGGGTGGGACCGAGATGCCACTCTAGTAGCACACTTAAATTCATGGAGTCGGGCAAGAGGTAAAAAAATTTCGTCAGCACAATTGCCATGAAAATATTTTCAGAAAAGACAGAGGGAAGCCATGCCACGTCGGTGAGAAAGTGAGTGAAGTCAAGTTGCCAAGTCGAGGGATCGATTACATTGCAGATACATTTTTTTATCAAGAACCTCGAGATGAATATCAGGTATACCAGATCAGATAGTTAAACTGCTGCAATTGCTTGAGTTTGGCATTCGTATTTTGGCTATTTTCACTTTATGACAACATTCTATCTTATGAGTAGGACTTATATTTTCTTTTTGGCATCGACCCCTTTCATGTAACAGCTATTTTTGATTGTCACCTCTGCATCCTGGCAGTTGTTTTTGATTATCGCCTCTGCATCCTGGCGGTTGTTTTTGATTGCCACCTCTGCGTCCTGGCGGTTGTTTTTGATTGCCACCTCTGCGTCCTGGCGGCTGTTTTTGATTGCCACCTCTGCGTCCTGGCGGCTGTTTTTGATTGCCACCTCTGCGTCCTGGCGGCTGTTTTTGATTGCCACCTCTGCGTCCTGGCGGCTGTTTTTGATTGCCACCTCTGCGTCCTGGCGGCTGTTTTTGATTGCCACCTCTGCGTCCTGGCGGCTGTTTTTGATTGCCACCTCTGCGTCCTGGCGGCTGTTTTTGATTGCCACCTCTGCGTCCTGGCGGCTGTTTTTGATTGCCACCTCTGCGTCCTGGCGGCTGTTTTTGATTGCCACCTCTGCGTCCTGGCGGCTGTTTTTGATTGCCACCTCTGCGTCCTGGCGGCTGTTTTTGATTGCCACCTCTGCGTCCTGGCGGCTGTTTTTGATTGCCACCTCTGCGTCCTGGCGGCTGTTTTTGATTGCCACCTCTGCGTCCTGGCGGCTGTTTTTGATTGCCACCTCTGCGTCCTGGCGGCTGTTTTTTCTCTCACTCTTATTTCTTGTGCTCCCTTTTGCTATTGTTTTGTCCGTTTGTTTTCGTCTTGTCTCTCCTTCTTTTTTCTCTCCCTGTCTCACAGTTTTTTATTTCAATCCTCTCCCTTTCCGTTTATTTCAACCTCTATCTCTTGCTTATACCCCACGTCTAATTCAACTTTTTACTTCTAATTTGCTCTCGAGAAAGTCTCTCTCTCGCTACCTGTCACCCACAAATTCCTCTTACTCTCGCTGCCAACTCAATTCATCTGTCGTCCACATTCTCTCACTCACTCGCTCGTGCATATTTGTTCTCTCCCGATCTCTTTCTCTCTACTGCTTTTCTCCCTCCCCACCACATTTCTTGTCCTGTCACTTGATTTTTCACCGTTTCCTCGATTTTTTCCCAAATCATCCTTTTTTCTTAACTATATTCTTTTCTCGTTTTATCTCTTGATTAACACTCCTTATTTGTCTAATTTCTCTCTTTCTTTGGCTGTATCTCGCCACTCACTGTCCTCTTCCTCTTCCTCTCTGCAGAAAGCAACTCTTTATTTCACCCATTATATGCATGAAAAACAACCAGCTAATCCATCCATTAAAAAGCAATCCTTTTCGAACGCTTACAGTAACCTGACATTTCCCCTCACAATTCTTCCAATCATTAAATGGGCCAACATTCAACTCCGAGGACGTGCTTTCGTTAATATCCTTATCTCTCCTTCATTAAAGTTGTAAGTATCGAATGAATTGTATGAAATTAAATTCTACGTTACGAAAAAAAAAAAACGCTAGCTACAATGAAGCCTCGTTTTGAAACCATATTTCAAAGAAAGCAAACGTCAGCCTCACTCTGGATTTCCTAAGACTTTCAATGTCTATTATAAACTAGTTTTTCTGCGCCATCAAGAATGTTTAGTCATGTTGCAACTGCATTTCAATTTTAAAAAATGCCAAGAACTTCTTCCCAAGATCTTCTTTGACTATATAGGAATCTAAATAAATAAGCTGGTATATATTTTCGGAAGGTAGACCCTCATAGCTCTCAAGGGGCTCTTCTTAACTAAATTCATATGCGTTTTGAAAAAAATATTGGAACGATTTCCTGTTTTTTTTTTTTGTTTTTTGTTTTTTTTGTTATTTTTTGCTAATTTGTAGTTGTCTTTCTAGGTCAAGAACTAACTAATGTCTATATTCACTGGGCCATGTGGATATAGTCTCTTTGACCCAAAAAAATTGTGAGTTCAATACTAGACTACAGCAATGTTGAACAAGTAACTTAGAGGGAGATAACTCATGACTATCAAAAGAGGTTCTACGCAAGGAATGAGGATGATATACCCCAGTGATTGTAATAAAGGGTTCGGTTCGAAATTCCTAGCACCTGGAGAAGGCCGGAGTGTACAACAGCCGAAATCTCGTACAAATGGCAACAAAGATGAGGACAATAGTCCGCATAATGTAAATAGTGTAAATACAACCTAATCTCAGAAATATAGACAAATACCTCTATGTTTAACACCAGTCATGCGTGATACTTGTAACTTGCCAATATTTCACACGACCACCAACATTGTTACTAACAGCTAGAAAGTTCAGTGTATGCCTCAATTTAACATATAACTGGATGTGGAAAAGTTACTTTCATGCCGGTCTAACGGCATCATTATATTGAAATACCTGTTCCCGTCCGATAAAGCAACGTTGTTCCTTATGGGTGACTGCTTGGGTGTACATTTTGTGTAATGGATAATGGCTCGAATTTGTTAATTGCAGAACCGGGTTCTAATTTCAGTGGGGATCGTTACATTCTCTTACGCTCAAATACCGTTGGATAAGCTATGAATCCGCCCTTTCTATGGATAAGATTTGTATCACTAAATCATTTGTCTGTAAAATAAATCCTTAAAAGGCAAAAATATTTTCCGCCTTCACATAACCCGCAAAGGGTTGATAAGACGTAGAAAAGCTTCATCGTAACATTTTGTCAATGGTCGTTAATAAAACATATAAATATGCTATTCTAAAAGTTTACCATTTGATAACGAGCAAAAAGAAGGGAAGTGATTGCACCACAGTTGGATCATCTCAGCAAGTGTTGACTAAGTTTAGCCGCCATGTTTATCGAAAGCCTGTCTTGTTGCGTGTGAACTATTCACGGATACAACTCGTTCGTGATGACCTATGAGACCAAGTTGAGTGACGACTTCTTTTAATATATTACGCATCCAGTTTGCCATTTCGAAAACAGGCATTGTCTTATTTTAAACCGAAGCAGAAGCAGACGATGTGTGAGCAAACATACGCCTGTATTTCAATAAGAGAAATTTTCAGTATGACAAAAACCTCAAAAGAACAACAAAAATATTATAAGGCGGTCAATCAAAAGAATTACTATGTTTATGAGTTATTTCTTCAACTTACATAAATCCTGGATATGCGTTGTGGTGCAGTGGATATCGGCTTGGAACGAGAAATCGGGGAGCCGAGTTCAAATTCCAGTTGCATTCGTTGCATTCACTTCCGCGCAAATACCCTTGGAAAAGGTATTAATCCGTCTCTTTCTTTCAGTTATGGGTTAAATAACAGGACAGATTGGGTTCTATAGCCTTGGCTGGCAACCAATCTACCGCAGAAAGCAATGGCAATCTACTGCGGGATAATCTTCTGCCCAGTCAGTCATCTCTCGAAAGAAACATGATCGCCCAAGCGTGTTTCACGTATGGCACTTAACTGACTGACATAAATCCTGTTCTGCCAACAGCGTTTGAATTAACTTCTAACCTCTGACAATCCCTTCCTGATTTTCAATGTTTTCCTATAGTAAAAACATTAGGAAGGCATTTACACTATACATATAACAGCCTTATTTTATCAATCATTAGCAGTAATAGCTCAGCGTAATGAAAACTTTAAAACTAATCCATAGTTTTGGAGCTCAGACTCTTTGAACGTTGGTACGAAAGACTAAAAAAACCAATAGTTGTTTCCAGTTAAAGCGAAACCGTAGACTGAAAGAAAAATGAATGGATGTAAGTCAACTTTTGATTTCCTGGTATCGATATCAAATAAGATTTTTCGTCGTAAACTGAATTTTGAAGGCTAAATAGGTCCTCTGAGTAAATGGTATGATGGCTGAGACTAAGAACTACAATTATACCTACTTAGAGCCAAACCCGAAGCAAAAACTAAAATAAAAGTGCTGAAAACCTGATTTTTGATCAGACCCGATAGGATATCGGGGTATCGATTTCAAATATCGGAGTCAAATAAGTCATCCAAAGATAAACTAACCTAAGTAAGTCCATGAAAACTTATCGTACCCACCGGGAGTAAAATTGGAGAAAATGAGCCATATTGATGACTGAATATCGTTTTTTGATCAGATTTGATAGAATATCGGGGGTATCAATTTCCGATATCGGGGAAAATAAGTCGTCTGAGAACTACTAATATTTGAAACTAAAAATTATAATTTTACCAAGTTAGAGCAAATTCTGCAGCAAGAACCACGATAAAAGGTCTGAAATCCTGATATTGATCAGACCTGATCGGATATGGGGTATCGATTTCCGATATCGGGGAAAAATCGGAAAAAATAAGTAGCCCATGACCTGACCAGAAGCCTAGAGAATATTTGTGGAAAGTTTAGTGAGGACCGGATAAAAATTGTGGATTTGTATAAAAAACAGACTCACACACAAACATCTTGCCTTCTCTCTCTCTCTCTTTCTCTCTCTCTCTCTATATATATATATATATCTATCTATCTATATATATATATATATATATATATATACATATGATTCTATTATAAATAATAATCCATTCGTAATGAATACGCATTATACATATAATAACCCTAATATATCAGTAATGCTTACATAATTCCTGACCATTGACAATCCTTTTCTTCCTGATTTTGAATGTATTCCAATAGTAAACAATTTTAATGCATTTACATTATACATCTACATTAACGAATAACTGACAGGTGATTTTCTAAGCGCTGCCTAGATGTGGCACAAGGCCGAAAGTATGGGACACCCAGTGAGAATCGAACTATATAGATTTACTCGAGCCACAAGATTAGCAACTAGGTCCCACCCTTTTACAGTGAAACCGATAAAATGTAACCGCAATTTCTACTCTAATTGCTTCTTTTCACGCACCTCCCCCCTGTGGAATTCCCTTCCCCATACTTGCTTCCCCGACAGCTACAATCACCAGGAATTTAAATTTAAGGTCAATAAACATCTCCTATCTCACTAACTCGCATCCATTCTTTTTCATACTCCACCCCATCCTCAGTATTCTCATCCGTCTATTACCCTCCTCCTTACATTTTCTATAACTAACCCCTCTTATCACTTTCCCCTGTGTAGCCCCCCTACGTAACAGTGGTAGTAGAATGCCTTGCTTGGGGTGAGATGATTAAAAAAAAACATATGATACCTATTTTGTCATGCTTACATTTAAATTCTGATCACTATCTTCTTGATTTCCAATATATTCTTATAGAAAAATCATTAGAAATTAATTTAAACATACAATATCCCTATTCTATCAGTAATGGCTGTATTAATTTCTTACTACTGAGAATCTCTTTCATTCTGGTTTTCAGTGTATTTCTATAGTAAAATTATTAGCAATGTATTTACATTATGAGTATAATAGCCCGCTTCTGTCAGTAATACTTGCATTCATTCCTGGCTACTGACAATCCGTTTCTTCCTAAATTCAATGCCTTTCCTAACAAGCTTTTTCCGTTTACTTTGCATTGTCATAAACAAAAAGCTAAATTTTTCAATTTGGGTTGCATCTATGGCAGCGAATGTTAGACCATCTCCTCAATGATGATGGTCCTGGATATGACGGTAAACTGCATCCGGCAGCAAGGCCTCTGATTGGGAGATTGTAAGGAGCATGGAACCACCTCTTAATTGCTGTTGTTCTCAGGTCCACCCTGACCCGGAGTGGTAGCACCTGTTAGGGTCCCAGCTATGGGTAAATAGTTAGCCGTCAAACTGGGGTCAAAACACTATGAAAGTATAAAAATACACTTTTATAGAAATGTATATGTAAAATTAAACTTTTATAGAAAAATATACATTTTTGAAAGAAAATATTACCAACAATACATTTTTGAAGAAGAAAATTATTGCCATAACGCATTTTTGAAGGGAAAAAATATTCTCAGCGAAACCTTTTTTAATACAAAACTAGAAGACATTTTCAGTTTTTTAAAATAAAAGAGAATAAAAACAAAAAAGTCATTACAATCAGACTAAATTAACTTTTTCATTATAATTGAACATTTAAAAAAAAAATACCTTAAAACTCCACCTCTCTTTTTTTTTTTTTTTTTTTGCTTTAAATAATTCACAGAGATGTTGATATGCCGTTAAACAAAACTTGAACTCATCAAGGGAACTCTTCAAAGATGAAGAACAAACTAGACGCAACAGAAATGAGGTTCCATAGAAAGATACCAAGCGCACCATGAACCGGACATACGATCAACGATGTGGTTTTGGAGAAAATAGAAGCAAAAAGGAATACTTAAGATCAGGAAGAGGCAGTTGAAATTTCCGGGGGACATACTGAAAGGGGGTTTAGAAAACTTGATACTCACAAGGCGGATAAAAAGAAAGAGAAACAGGGGAAAGCAGCGCGTGACATATTTGATGGGATTAGATAAAATGGATGGTTGAACGGATGTGCGTTGTAGTGCAGTGATATCGAATCGGAACGACAAATCGGGGCGCCGAGTTCGAATTCCAGTCGAATTCCTTGCATTCACTTACGCGCAAATACCCTTGGGAAAGATATTAATTCGTCTCTTCCCTCCAGTTATGGGTTAAATAATAGGAGAGATTGGGTGGGTTCTATAGCTTTGGCTGGCAGCCAGTCTACCGCAGAAAGCAATGGCAACCTACTGCGGGATAATATTCTGCCCAGTTAGTCATGTCTCTTTCGAGACATGATCGCCCAAGCGTGTTTCACGTATGGCACTTAACTGACTGAATGAAGATAATAGTTGGAAACATTAGTAAAGCTTCTACTGAGCACAAAGTGGGGGATCGGTTTTCTATTGTTATTAAGTAATAAACTGATCCCCCACTAATTACTACTGATTAATACAATGTTTCGTCTCTCTTCAGTTATAGTTTATTCGCTTACATCCTGAAAAGACATGTCACACAAAAGATGAGATGGGCGCTTGGCTGAGTTCAGTCAAAATTTATCAGTTTTTATTTAGTTTTCCTTTTTCTTTTTAAACAAAACCTTAGCACTGACCATATTTTGTATTTCTTTTGCTTTCTTAGGTCAACATTAACTCCATTTTGGAGAAATGAAGTCCATAAAGAAAAAGGACGGATTGATATCTTCGGAAAAAACAGCCGTCGACTACAAAATACGAGTGATGCGAGACGCCCATCTCCTTGTTACCAGCGTCTTCCCACGGCAAATCGCCGAGCTGGACGAGCTGCTCCGATCACTGAAAACTGCTACAACACGGGAACCTTCTCGACTGAAACTCTTACGAAAACAGTATTACGTATTCCGTTCTTTCTCTCCACAACGGTCGTCGCACACTGTCACGTCTGACCCTAGAACAGAAGAGCTAGGGTTGTTCAAATCTTCTCTTCTCCCTTTTTGGGACAATAGTGATGTCATCTCGCTCCATACCAAAATTAGTCCTCTCATTCAGAATATGGCCGATCATTGCATTTTGGTCAGGTCCTGGATGTTGTATTTATGTTCCAGAAAAAACAGTCCATTGGAACTTCGGACAACTTTGCAGGTAACATTTCCACATCTTCCCTCCCTCTACGCCTCGTTTTTTTTTCTCCTCTCCCTACGCCTCGTTTTTTTTCTCCTCTCTCTACGCCTCGTTTTTTTCTCCTCTCTCTACGCCTCGTTTTTTTTCTCCTCTCTCTACGCCTCGTTTTTTTCTCCTCTCTCTACGCCTCGTTTTTTTTTCTCCTCTCTCTACGCCTCGTTTTTTTCTCCTCTCTCTACGCCTCGTTTTTTTCTCCTCTCGCTACGCCTCGTTTTTTTCTCCTCTCTCTACGCCTCGTTTTTTTTCTCCCTCTCTCTACGCCTCGTTTTTTTTTTCTCCTCTCTCTACGCCTCGTTTTTTTTCTCCTCTCTCTACACCTCGTTTTTTTCTCCTCTCTCTACACCTCGTTTTTTTCTCCTCTCTCTACGCCTCGTTTTTTTTCTCCTCTCTCTACGCCTCGTTTTTTTTTCTCCTCTCTCTACGCCTCGTTTTTTTCTCCCTCTCTCTACGCCTCGTTTTTTTTCTCCTCTCTCTACGCCTCGTTTTTTTTCTCCTCTCTCTACGCCTCGTTTTTTTTTCTCCTCTCTCTACGCCTCGTTTTTTTCTCCTCTCTCTACGCCTCGTTTTTTTTTCTCCTCTCTCTACGCCTCGTTTTTTTCTCCACTCTCCACGCCTCGTCTCTCTCTCTACGCCTCGTTTTTTTTTTCTCCTCTCTCTACGCCTCGTTTTTTTTTCTCCTCTCTCTACGCCTCGTTTTTTTTTTCTCCTCTCTCTACGCCTCGTTTTATTTTTCTCCTCTCTCTACGCCTCGTTTTATTTTTCTCCTCTCTCTCGCCTCGTTTTATTTTTCTCCTCTCTCTACGCCTCGTTTTATTTTCTCCCTCTCTCTACGCCTCGTTTTATTTTCTCCTCTCTCTACGCCTCGTTTTATTTTCTCCTCTCTCTACGCCTCGTTTTATTTTCTCCTCTCTCTACGCCTCGTTTTTTTTTCTCCTCTCTCTACGCCTCGTTTTTTTTTCTCCTCTCTCTACGCCTCGTTTTTTTTTCTCCTCTCTCTCTCCCCATTTCTGTTCTTCTGCTTCCCTCTCTCCCACTTTCTCTCCATGTCTCCATTCCCCTGCCTCTCTCTCTCTCCTCCCTATCTCTCTCCACGTTTCGGTTCCTCTGCCTTTCGCCCCTTCCCTCTCTCTTCTCTTCCTGCTATTCATTCATTCAAATAGGTGTATCTTAATTTCCTTTCATTTTCTCTTTCTCTCCCCACTTAACAGCCCGATATTTTAGAAACTCTATTGGGACTGGAATCTTTTTGCCAGAGAACCAATAACATTCTGTCCGGCTATCTATCTCAGCGTTCCAGTCTTCTTGAGAAATGTTCTGCTTATCCGGATGTGCACGATTACAAGTATGCCTTGGTCGACCTCGACGACAGCCATTACCGGAAGTTGCACAATGTGACCTTCCTTCTCAGAGACTCTTACATTAACTTCCTTAACAGACTTTTGAAAACATTTGAGAGAATTCGCCGACTGCGGCGCGTCGATGGAACGATGGAATTTCTAAGATATTTATGAGTACTTCTTGCTAATTTGTCTGTTACTTATTAGATTTCATTGTTTGTTTAAAATAAGAAAAAAAAATAAAGAAAAATTACCGACTAATTACACTGATCAACAACAACGAAAAAATTTGAAATGGTGTCGAGAAACCAAATATCTTTTTTAGCTAGTTTGAGGACGTTGAATCTGAAAATGAACTTTATCTTGATTAGCTATTATTTTTGCTGTACAAAAATGCCTCATTTTTTGAAAAAAAAGCATTTGTGCGTTGTGGTGCAGTGGATATCGGCTCGGAACGAGAAATCGGAGTGCCGAGTTCGAATTCTAGTTGAATCCGTTGTATTCACTTACAAAGAGAGAAAGGTATTAATCTGTCTCTTCCCTTCGGCTATTGGTTAAATAATAAGACAGGTTGGGTTCTATAGCTTAGCTTGGTAACCATACTACCGCTGAAAATAATGGTAACCTAATACGGGAAAATATTCTGTCAAGTCTCTCTGGAGACATGATCGCCTAAGCATGTGTCATGTATGGTACAACTGACTGATATATGATGTTGACTGATGAAATTATTTCTCAAAGTAAAATCGTAGAAACTTTTAAATTCATATTCAAACCGACAAATATTGGTCTGCTTATTGAAAAATACTTTTTTCAATAACAATCATTCCCTTAGTCTTCAAAAATAGCACGATTGAATATACCAAGACCAAAAAGTATTCTCATCAAATCATTTAATAAACTAACAGCAGAAATAAAACCTTCGAAAATTTTTCTCTTTCTTAATTGTCATGTTCAATGTTATTTAAGTCCCTTTTGATACTCCAGCTGTAGTCAGCCATCATTTGTTTGTCCCACCGTTCCTGGTAACGCTCTTCCATTGTTTTGATATCTTGAGGGAATCGTTCTCTTTGTTTATCACTCACATCCCCGCAATTATCCGGTCATTTATCTAAATGGTTATATAAAAAATGAGCCTTAGTGCTCATTTTTGCGTTGTACTGATAAAGTTTATCAGTTAATTTGAATTTTGAGTATTTCTGTTTTAAATGTTTTTTACTCAAAAACACTTTTTCTTATAAAAATAATTCATTTCAGGTGGCTGATATAAATTCTTCGGCCTACTTGAAAATTGATTGATTTCTACGACCAAATGTTGCGGTCAGCCAAAATCGTAAATTGATCTTTTTTCCAAAAATGAGCATCTATGTGCCGTGTCCCTTCAGAACCAAGGCGATCATGGCTTTCCACATTTCTCTATCCTCTTAGCACGCTTGCTCCTGTTCCCCCACCCAAATCCCGCTCTGTCCTCCACTTACTCAAGCCCGTCAAGTACGTTACGTGTTGCTTTACCCTATCTCTTTCCTTTTATCTGACCTGTGAGGATCAGATTCTTCAAGCCCTCCTTTCTCATTACAAAAACTTCAGCCGTCTTTTTCTGGTGTTAAATATTAGTTTCTTTTCGTTTCCATCCTCTCCAAAATCTCATCGTTGCTAATATTTGATTCATGGTATCCTCAGCATCCTTCTGTAGAACCACATTTCGACTGCTTCTCCTTTATCTTTGAGAAGATTGTCCAGCATTCACTTTCTTATTGAAGAACAGTATTGAAGAATAGCAATCCAGTAATCTTTGTTTCTGGTCACCTCGACGTAGTGTAATGGGTAGTAAGCGTGTCTCTCTCGAGCATGTTACAATGTGAGTAGTGAGTTCGATCCTCACTGAGTAGCCCATGCTTTCAGCCTTGTGCCACACCTGAGCGGCACTTAGAAACTCAACTCTTTTTGTTTCTAGCGAAAATTTCCTGTCTCTCAATACTGTACTCAGCCTCTGGAATGTATCCTTGGCCATGCCAATTCGTCTTCGGATCTGAGTCGCATTTTCTGTCTTCTACTAGAATACGTAACAGGTATTTAACTTTCTGTACCTGCTTGATTTTAGTAATTAGCTAAAAAAAAAACGTGTTTTGTTACTTGACACAAAAAATCGTACAGTATTTACATTATTCGGACTATTGTCTCCATCTTTGTAGCCATTTGTACGACGTTTCGGCCGTTGTACGCTCCGGCGTTCTTCAGATGCTAGGAAATTACAGACAAATACCAAGAAACGTGTTGACCAGTGTTATTAAAAAGCTGTTTTAATTCGGTCGTAAAACACGATGGCTGTAATGATCACACAAAAATGCACCCATCGGTCAGTGCAGATATCAACATGCAGCAGACAAAGGTGAAGGGGTTGATGGAAGAGAGAAAAATGAGTTAGAGACGTGTGCGTGCGAGGGAAGGACTGATTATTGATAGGGGAAAGATAAAGAGGTGTGTGAGGAAGAGACACGTGTGTATGCGCTAGGGAGAGAGGGAGACCTTTGAGTGTGTGAAAGAGAGAGACGTGTGTGAAGGAAAGATGTCTGCATTTCTGTGAGGCACACTAGTGTGTCAGGGAAATATACGTGTGTTTGTGTATAACGGCTCGTCTGCGTATTATTAACAAAAAACTCAAGTGGTATTCGTCCTTAAATGTCAGCGGAGATGTTTAGTTTTAACTTAATTTCAGCGTGAATTAAAAAAAATAAAATAAACTGACATGTTTTTGTTGAAATATTTTAATGCTGAAGATGAACTAAAGGAAGTAACCTTTTCGAAAAATATATTTTAAGAAAGGTTATATCGAGATTCAAACTCATAAACACATTTCTAAAGCTCATGGATAAGGTATATAAATTTCGAATGTGTCAAAAGTGGTTTCGGACCAATGCTTGATTTGGATATTTTGTTGGCTATTTCCAGCACCACATAGCGGTGGTTATTATCAAGTTTTGTCTACATTTGACCGTTATACAATCTCAACTAAACGAGCCGACCGTGTATTATCATTCAACAAAAATTACAGCATCAAAGTTCACAAACCAGTTTTTACACGTTCGATAATTTACATACCTTATCCATGAAATTTAGAATTTTTTTTTTTGTTTTTGTTTTTTCGTTTGAATCTCTATATAATTTCTCAACAACATTTGGGTAAAAAAAAAAATGTTGACCGGTGTAATCATTTGTACATATAGGTTATGTTGGTCACTTTGATGTTTAGCTTCGATATAGCTGGGGGAAAAAAAACACAGTAAACGGACTGTTTTTTTTTTTGTTTTTTTTTGCTTGTTTGTTTGTTTTTTGTTCATTTTTTTTCATTTTTTTTTTCATTTTTTTTTCATTTTCTTTTCATTTTTTTTTCATTTTTGTTTTCATTTTTTTTGTACAGATCGTGAGGTACAATGAAAAAAAAAGAATATTTATAATAACAGGTCGGAAATAAGTGTTCGTACAAGCGATATTAACTGCTCTTGTGTCAACCCTGGTCTAAAATGGGCACCTCGGCGTGGTGTAATGGTTAACAAGCTTGTCTCGCTAGAACCAGTTACAATAGTAGTGAGTTCGATTCTCACTGGGTGTCCCATACTTTCGGCCTTGTGCCACATCTAAGCGGCGCTTAGAAAATCACTAATTCTAATCTAAATTTACCATTCTGATCTAAATTTATTATTTATATCAAGACTATTTTCCTCATTTTTGTTTTTATGCCTCAACTGGACGATCCGACCGTGTATCATCATGGTACAGTGGATAAATGCGTGGTTGAAGCAATCCAGTGGCTTAGCCAAAGTACCTCTGCTGTGGCCATGTACTGAACTCATAACTTGGAGACTTGAGTTACTAAAGGGAAATAACTGAAAACTGAATTATTCAGAAAAGGAATGGCAGGTGGAACTAGAACAATCTACCCCAGTGGACTAAATAAAAGATTTGTTCGAAATTCCAACGTATATCAGCTGAAGAAGGCCGGAGTATTAATCCTTAGCGGTTTGTGTTTGTTTGTTTGTTTTGTTTTGTTTTGTTTTGTTTTTTTTTTTGTCTTTTTGTTTTTTTGTTTTTGTTTTTGTTTTTTGTTTTGTTTTTTGTTTTGTTTTGTTTTTTTTTTTCAAGTTTCGCTAATCTAATAAATAAATTAATTCATCACTGAAATTTCTTACTTTTATCTAATTTTTATGGATGGAACCTATGAAATCCCCCCCCCATTACACTGATCTTGAACAGAAAATCAACATCCTCTACCAAGTATTTCAATAAATAGGACTCAAGATAAAGGTTTCCAAAAACAGAAACAATGATCTGGAATTGGAACGAAAGCAGTGTTGGCATATAGATAGTATGGACATATGAAGTATGAAGAAGACAAACTGGGAGGCCACAGCTGCGGTATCGTGACATCTTAAAACGCAATATGAAACCTGTGGGTATCAACACGGAGTCAGGAAGAGCGTAGAAGTCAACCGGACCAAATGAAGAGGAACCCTGGCCCAACAACTCAAATCAAGGGAGAAGCAACTAACACAAGTCGCCATGGAGAGGCGGGTTCGCAGAAAGCAAGGTGACAGCTCCGACAGACCAGAAACAAAACATAAATACAGACTCTGCAACACAAACTGTCACTCCCGCATCGTTTTCTGAAGACACTGATGCTCCAGCCAAGCAGACAACTAAGATGCTACCCATGGTCAACCCTGACTGACAGAGGCCTGCTACAATGAAGTATGTTGTAACTGTTTCACACTTCAATGCGATCTTTAGAAAGTGTACGTGAAACTAACAGTCATCATTCAATGTACATTGCTGTATCTACATTTGTTTTGTTTTTTTATAATCGTGAGACCCCAAGCAAGGCATTTTACTGCCACTGTTGTGCAGGGGGTTACATAGGAGGAATAGTGACAGGTTACAGAGGGTGTCAGGAAGAGAGTATGAGAAGGAAGAGAATACTGATGAGTGGGGTGGACGGAGAAAAATGCATGAGAGATAGGATGTAAGTTAGTGGGACAAGAGATGACTATTGACTTTACATTTGAATTCTTGAAGATTGTAGCTGTCGGAAAAGCAAGTATGCGGAAGAAAATTCCACAGGCGGGAAGTGCGAGAAAAGAAGCTGACGTAGTAGAATTTGCGTTTACAATTTATTGGCTTCACAGTAAAAGGGTGGGACCTAGTTGCTAATCTTGTTGCTCGAGGAAATTTATATACAAGGGGTACCGTGAGCTAAGTTCATCGGAGCAGAAGCCGTGAAAGAATTTGTAAAAGAGACACAGGGAAGCTACATTGCGTCGGTGAGAAAGCGACTGTATCCTAGCTGCCAAGTCGGGATCGATCACATTACAGATTCTCCGTTGAATTTTGTCAAGTACACCTAGGTGGATAGAAGGAGCACTCGATCAGATATGGCAGTAATATTCAATGCACGGGCGGATGGTAGGAATACCATACGTGGCACACACTTGTCTCGAAAGAGTCATGACTGATTGTGCAGAAAATAGGTTACATTACTATCTGCGAAAGCCTAGTTGCTAACCAAGGCTATAAGAGCCCAATCTGTCTTATCATATAATCCGTAGCTTGAGAGGGGAAAAAATATTGTAATATAACAATCTGGCCCCACCCGAGGAAGGCTGATGCAAGCGAGGGTGTTTCCGGTCGTTGAAAGGAACGGAAATAACTACAGAGGCAAACAGAACAGGTGTCTCTGAGAATTGCGTGGGCGAGGCAAAACCGGAAGAAAAAGTCCCGGTTCTGGAAGATTATAAAAAGACCTCGGCACACGGATTCGCCAGTAGAGGAGCAACAGAGATCGGCCGGTGAAGAGAGAGACACAACAGATAAGACTACACTCCCGTCAACCCATTAGAAGCGCGCTCTCTCAATTCTCTGTTCCCTATGCTACACAGTTCATCGTCATTAATAAAAATATAACTTTATATTTTTATATATATGCGTGTTTGTTGTTTGTCGATATATAACAATATTAATATCTTTCCCAAGGGTACTTGCGCGTAAGTGAATGCAAGAAATTCAACGGGAATTCGAACTCGGCTCTCCGATTTCTCGTTCCGAGCCGTTATCCACTGTACCACAACGTAAACCCGATACAAAGTACAATTGTCTACCTGCTTTGTCGACCCCACAGCAGCATATATCCACCAGAAACCACCTTCCAAATACTGAGCCCACTGAATGCATTGACCTAATAGAAGAACATTATTGAACCACAATGTCTAGTGATGACCCCAATACAGAAACATTTCAAACATCATCAGGAGTATGACAAGGAGGGAAAGAGAGTCTGACTCTATTTAATATGTTTCAGACTATGCCCTGTGTATTTACAAGCCTAGATGTGAAAATATGAGCACTGATCATTTAAACCACTGATTATTTTATACCACATCCCAAACTAATCTGCCAGTAGAAGACAATGATCCTGCTTTCACTTCCAAGGCCAATGTACTGATGATGAGGGGCCATGTGCTGATGACATAAGGTACAGATAATTAGGATAAGAATGATCCTGAACGGAAAAGCAGCAGCATCTACCAAGTGTTCCAAAAAATAGGATTCAAGATTAACCTTTCTAAAAAAGAAACTATGATCTGAAATTGAAATGAAAGCGGTGATGGCAAATAGACAGTATGGACATATGAATCAACATTGTATGGTAACTGTTTCACACTTCAATGCAATCTTTAGATAGAGTGTGAAGCCTGAAACTGAGTCACCATTTAGTGTTGATTCCTGTATCTACACTTCTTTTATTTTATTACCGTTCACCCAATACAAGGCATGTACAAATCAATGTACTGATGATGGGAAGCCATATGCTGATGACGTAAGTATACATAATTGGGATAAGAATGGATCTTCAACAGAAAACCAACATCATCTACTAAGTGTTCTAAGAAGTGGGACCCAAGACTAACTTTTCTAATACCGAAACTACAATCCAAAATTAGAACGAAAGCTGTGATGGCATGTAAACAGTATAGACATATGAATCAACATTGTATATCAACTGTCTGTTTTACACTTCAATGCGATCTTTAGGTAGAGTGTGAAGCCTGAAACTGACAGTCACCATTTAGTGTTGATTCCTGCATCTACACTTCTTTTATTTTATTACCGTTCACCCAATACAAGGCTTAATTGTATACCTGCTTTGTCTACCCCACAGCAACATATATCAACCAGAAACCACCTTCCAAGTACTGAACCCACTATTCATAGAAGAACTTTATCGAATCACAATGTCTAGTGAAGACCCCAACACAGAAACATTTCAAACATCATCAGGAATATGAGAAGGAGGGAAAGAGATCCCTAGCCTATTTAATAATTTTCTAGATTATGCCCTGTACATGTATACGCCTAAATGTGATAGGCTGGGCAACGATCTTTAAATATTCCCTACCACATCCCAAACGAGTCTACCAATAAAAAAACAACAATCCTGCTTTTTCTCCCGAGGCCACTATACTGATGATGAAGGTGGCTATGCTGATGGCATAGGTGTTTATAGTTAAGATAATTCTTATCGTGGACAGAAAATCAACATCCTCTACCAAGTTTCCCAAGAAATAAGACTCAAAACTTTCCAAAACAGAGACAATGTTATGGAATTGAAATGAAAGCAGTAATGGCAGGAACTCTAGATCCATCTTAAAAATTCAGTATGTGGAATTAGTAAATACCAAACTATTTCAAATACACCGGCATATGGATCAGATAACAAATTTTGTATCGAGTAATGTTACGAGGATGCATTTATATAAAAAGTAGCATCATAGCCCGGCGTTGCCCGTGCAACTCAAAACATTTTAGTAGTAGGAGAAGATGCCAATGAGAGAAGTAGATGGAAAACATTTATTGAAAATTGGAAAGGAGAGCTGATGCTGTTAGTAAGCACTTTCAGCATTAAGAAGAAGGCATTGAACGCATGTTGCTGTAGTATTCGAACGGAGTATAAAGTGTAGTTTTAGTGCCGGTCATACTTTTGTCTTCTTCTAAGAGAGGGTGGGGGTTCTTTGATCTTGAAAGGAATAGAAAACATTTGCAAGAAGTGGAGTTAGTAATTTTTAATAAAAAAAAAAATATTATAGTCGCGTTTGACACGTGTGATTTGATTTCTGTGACGTCATGTAGCAACCATCTTAGATCTTAAATGTTTTACGGGGCGAAAAAGTGCGAAAGGGAAAATTACTGAACTTAAACTCAAAAAGTATGTGTCGACCTGGCTTCCCTGTAGATATGTGTCCCTAGAAAGTTTGAATGGCGTAGCTTAAAAATGTAGGCGTGCATAGATTACAGAGTGCATATATATATATATATATATATATATATATATATATATGTGTGTGTGTATATATATATATAAACATGTTACGGATATTAACGAATTTTAACAAAACTTGGTTATAAGCAACCGACAATTTGTAATGAATTATTTTGAACATTATTTTTACCGATACTCGTATTTAAGTAGATATTTTGTTTTTAATTAAACAATATTTTATATTTATATCTACCGGCCTGATTATTTACGATAAATTTTATTACGAAAATGTGTGCTACCCAGCAGGATTCGAACCTGAAAAAATATTTAAAAAATATTAAAAACAGAATATCTACTTAAATACGAGTATCGGTAAAAATAATGTTCAAAATAATTCATTATATATATATATATATATATATAGATATATAGATATATAGATATATATATATATATATATATATATATATATATAATATTAATAATATCTAAAAAGTTGAAGTAAGAGATTCTATTGAGTCATTACAAAAAAAGTTTTAATTCAGGAAGTAGTCGTAAAAATAAGGAAATTAGAAATAGAACGTTTGGAAGATGCTAGAATGTTCGAGAAAATTCCAGTAGATTCGAGAGATTTCGAGAAATATGCAAATTAGGTGTTAGCCCCTATGAAAATGGGTTTTGGGAAGAGAGTAGTTAGTTGTTAAAAGGATTTGCTGACATTATCAACTTCGGCCCAATTCGTGTATCTGTGCATCTAGCTGAAAGAATTTTTAAGAAAAGTTGCCTACCAACTAAAACCTGAAAGAGAACCTCATGGAACTGAGTGGGTAAATAGAAATTTTTAACTCTTTCATTGACCAAACTAATAATTATTCTTTATATACACATTCAAGGATTTCCAAAAAGTATAGCACTTAAACTTCTTTGCTAGCTTAACTGGAAAAGGTACTTGACTCCTTACTTTCCCTTTCTCTCCTCGTACCACTCACCAGTAGTAAACTCTGTTTCTTGTTTTGAATGCAACAAAATTGTATATATGTAAATATTTGATTTGGTGCATTTTTTTTGTTTTGTTTGTTTGTTTTTTGTTTTTTTTGTTTTTTGTTTTTGTTTTTTGTTTTTTTGTAAATTAAATATTTGTTTGTGATTTAGCTCTATCATTTTTTTCTTTTGTTACAACTTAACACGTAACAACAACAACAAAAAAGAAATAGAATATAGAATAGGCTGTGCCAGAGGTAGTCTCACTCAACACCACCAATTACTACAAAGCCAAAACATCAACCTGAAATTTCGTGTCTTGTTAGGAAATAGTCTCGTCAGATGGAGATTTTCATATAAATATCATGCCCGGCGTCAAATTCGTTCAGTAATTTCTAAAGTCTCAGCTGCCGGCAACCGCTTTTTAATGCTTTGAGCGAATGAAGCATGAAGGTCTTGGCAAAGATCACCTTTCTTTGAACATTGTCAACTGACCCTACATAATCACAAAGAAAGAACGGTACCAAATCCAAAGAAGAACCTTCAATGTAATCAGTCCTGACTTATAATTCTCGACTTCAGTCACTTTCTCACCGACGTGACGTGGCTTCTGTCTGTCATTTTTACAAATATTTTCAATGGCAATTGCTTTGACGAACTTTCACTACTGGTGCCCCGATCGCATAAATTTAGGCGTACTACAAGATTGGCATCTAGCTCCCTACCCTTTTACCGTTGAAATAGTTAAATGCTACAGCCGCTTCTACTCCACAGTTTCTTTACTCGCACTTCCCGCTTTTGAAACTCCCTTCCGTTTACTTGTTTCCTTGATAGCTACAGTAGCCCAAAAATTTAAATGCAACGTCAACTGCTATTTTCTTTCTTCTTGAATCCCGTTCATCTTTTTCCTTGTTTCTTCAATACTCACTGTACCTCGCCCTTTCTTTACTGTATATCCCCGGCGCACTAGTGGCGGTCCCGCCTTGCTTGGGGTGAAATGATTAGATAAATAACAGAAACCACATCATTTGAGGACAACCTTGGGCACTTCGAGATGGTGCCATGGTTAGCAAGCTTGTCTCGCTAAAATAATTACAATTGAGTAGTGAGTTCGATCCTCGCCGGGTGTCCCTTACTTTCGGCCCTTGTGTCACATCTAAACCACGCTTAGAAAATCACCATCATTTGAAGACGACCAACATCGGCAACAGAGATTAGTTGGTTAGCACATGTAACAGACCATACATAATCAAGATGTTAACATTCAACACTGCATCAAATAAAACAGTAGAAAGAGATATAACAGATACTGTCTCTAAAAAAAAGACTTCTTTTCTGTAAACTTGTTTAAAGAGAGAGCTTTTATGAATTTCAACCGAAACCAAGTACTGGCTGCTCGGTCAATCGATGTCTAATAGTTCCTTGTAAATAAACAGGGATGTGCGTTGTGGTGCAGTGGATATCGGCTCGGAACGAGAAATCAGGGAGCTGAGTTCGAATTCCAGTTGAATTCCCTGCATTCACTTACATGCATATACCTATGGGAAAGGTATTAATCCGTCTCTTCCCTCCAGTTATGGGTTAAATAACAGGGCAGATTGGGTTCTATAGCATAGGCTAGCAACCAGTCTACCGCAGAAAGCAATGACAACCTACTGGGGATAATCTTCTGCCTAGTCAGTCATGTCTCTTTCGAGACATGATCGCCCAAGCGTGTATCACGTATGGCACTTAACTGACTGACTGAAAGAAACATTTGATATTATTATTACCACTTTTTACAGTACTGCGCCACAAACGAATGCCCCTTCAAAGATTATGAGCGGGCCCATGCCGTCAATAATGAGGGCAAAATATTTACATCGGTATGCCGTCTAAAATGACTACTACATATCTAATCTAAATCTCTCTAAACTTATTTATAAATAGAACTTTGTGTGTGTGTGTGTGTGTGTGTGTGTGTGTGTGTGTGTGTGTGTGTGTGTGTGTCCGTTACCTATAAACTCCGAAATGGCTGAACCGATTTTCTTGAAAATTTACACAGTTGTACTATAAGCATCTGCGAGTGTTCTTAGCTAGGTTTTGTGTCGAGGTACACCCGATAAATATCGATAATCGAAAAAATCGGGTTATAGAAGGAGTGGTCCGATTTTAATCAAATTTGATACACTCATTGACAAAGACAAAAGAAATGATATTCGGAAGTCTCAAGGTTACAGTTCTTACAATCGTGCAGAAAATCGATAATATATATATATATATATATATATATATATATATATATATATATAAGGCAAGATGTTTGTGTGTGTGTGTGTGTTTGTTTATCTGTATGTCCTTTATACAAATCCACAATTTATTATCCAATTCTCACCAAACTTCACACAAATATTCTTTAGGCTGAGTCTGAGCTCCAGGACCATGGATTAGTTTTAAAGCTTTCATTACACCCGAGCAACGCCGGGCTATACTGCTAGTATCGAGTACTTTTTATTAAGTAGTAATAAAAAATTCTGAGCTGATGCTACCTCTCTCTCTCTCTCTCTCTCTCTCTCTCTCTCTCTCTCTACAGGAGGGATATATATATATATATACATATATAATAAAAAGTGTGAACGTTTTATTTAAAGTGTATATTTATTGTTGTTGTTGTTATTATACATGCTATGATACTTTAAGTGTCCATAATGGTATTTGTGACGCTACACGTGTTTCGAGTCTAAAGTTGATTCTCTTTAGGCGAATAAACTTGCGGCTTTACGTATCGAGTTCCTTTTGTTTCTGAGGGCCAAGTTGTTGTTTATAAATAAGTAAGTAGAAATATATATATATATATATATATATATATATATATATATATATATAAACGGTGTAATATAAGAGGGTATTATTCAATCACGGCAGTGATTGAATATATTCTAAAGTCCGACATTGAGTGAATCTAGGCAGCTTTCAAGTTTCACCATTCAGTTCTCAACCAAATTTCAAACAGTTTCAAGAGTTAGAGAGAACAAATCCTTAGCAACATTTAAAAAAAAAACTTTCGAATTTTGGTTCGATAGAAAAAAAAGTTACATCAAAATATATAAAGTCTCAAAAAGGAGACTAACTACATAAGTGCGTAAGTGAGTGAGTGAATAACGCTTCTAATAATAAATCTTATTCTTTATAACTTTCTTTTTTTTTTTGTTGTTGAATATTTGTTGAATATTTTTCCATGCAGTTTTCAACATTTAAATTCTGATGATGTCTTTTATCATTTTTGTCAATCAAACTTTGCTTATTTATTATCATTTTATCAGAATTAATTATAAATAATATTTTTTTTACTGTTTTATTTTTAATCAATTACATATAATTTTTTTTTTAATATTTTTAAATCCGGTTTTCAATATTAAATTTATAATAAATTAATAGCAGTGCCTGGAAAAATCATGGATTACATGGAAAAATGCGCGCATGAAAGCAATATTTTTAAGATTATATTAAACCTAGAAAAGTAAAGAACAAGATATTCTAGTGAAGTAAAAAAATAAATAAATAAATTTCTTACTTGCAGCTAAAAAGAAATTTGAATTATTTTTAGCTGCAATATTTTAAGAATATTACTTTTCATGCGCACATTTTCTATGTAATATATATATCGTTTACTTAAATGTGGCCTCCCTTTGTCTGTTCTATAAGTACTTTCATGTACTTTCCTGGCTTCTTCACATTTTTAAATAGTTTGTTTTTTATTTTCTCTAAAAAAATAAATAACAAAATTGGCAGTTCTCCCTGTTTCTGTTTAATATTAAAAAAAATGTACCCCGCCTATTTTAATTTTTTTTTTTTTTCGTTTTTGTTTGTAATATTTTTTTTAGTTTTAGGATCGTTTCTAATGGATAATATTAAAAATATTAAAAGTACGGTAAATGTTTGTTTTAGGTGCCGACGGCTTTTCTCCCTTCAAATTTATCCAAAATAGCATTATTTCTGTGCAAATATATATATGCTGAACTCAAATCAACAATTAGTTATTGAAGAAACTTACCTGTTTTGCTTTGAAAGTCCATAAAAAAACGAACTATATCTCTCACTTTTTCTCTCCCGTAACTCTCACGAAGTCATGTAATTAACTGCAGAATGACGGTCTACGTAGGCAGCAATTTTCTGTCCAATTTTGGTCGATTTTCTTCCTTTACTGAAACTTCCCGCGATGTACTTCCTGATATGAAAGTGATAAGCGTAGAAATACAATAGTGCATTACTTTCATTACCGGAAGTACATTGCCGGAAATATCAGTAAATGAAGAAAAATCGACCAAAAATCTGCCAAAATTCGTTCACATACGCAGTACGCCATTCTGCAGTTAATTACATAACTTCGTGAGAGTTACGGGAGAGAAAAAGTGCAAGATATAGTTCGTTTTCTTATGGACATTTAGATAAAAGAAAGGTAAGTTTCTTCAATAACTAACAGTTGATTTGAGTTCAGCATATACATTTGCACAGAGATAATGCTATTTTGGATAAATTTGAAGGGGAAAAGCGTCGGGACTTAGAACGAAAATTTACCAAAAGTACAATTAATCTGAGTTTATTTTAAATTAATCTCAGTTTATTATAAATATATTTAAAATACAAATTTTATTTATTTACATTTTTTTTAAAATAAAAACCCTTAAATGCCAGCAAGCGTTAACTATGTATTTTTATTAAAATTCAAATTATGTAACGGTCAGTCTGTACTCAACAACTGAAGACTGTGTTATCCATGAAACTCCAAGTCGTGCTACCTGTGAGGAATAATGTGTATGTTTATGAATATATCAATTAACAACCTCACTCAGTGTGCGATATTACTTTACACACACAAGGTGTTTAAAGAAAATTATATTATTTGTGTTGTAATCATCTGATTAACTCCGCTGTCTAGACCAGCGATTCCCAAACTAGGGAGACCAGGGGTTTTCAAGCTTTTTGACTTACGGACCCCTTTATATTTCAAGTTTTTTTTTCAATGAATCCAAATCGAATATATTCCACATCATACATTTTTTTTAACAATCTCTTCCGTCTCTATAACGAATTCTATGTTGATTTCATCATGAGGTTTCCGTTTTAAAAAGTTATCCATGGGTGACACTTGCACCCTGAAAAAAAAGTAAATTTGAACATCAAGCTCTTGCATGTGTGAAATAATCTTTTATATAAATAACATTGACATGTAATGAACGATAGTGCAAGCTTTTGTTATAACATTAATAAGTAAAAATAAATTGAAAATTTATACTTTGAATTTCACGTGATGAGTTAATCCACGGACCCCCTATCTTATCCTTGTGCTTACGGTATATCACGTTGAATACACCGGCTCTCGTTCGATCACCGAAGTTAAGCAACGTTGAGCCTGGTCAGTACTTAGATGAGTGACCACTTGGGAATATCAGGTGCTGTAAGCGTTCAGTGACGGATGTGCGTTGTGGTGCAGCGGATATCGGCTTGGAAAGAGAAATTGGTGAGCCGAGTTCGAATTCCATCTGAGTACCCTGCATTCACTAAAGCACTGGTACCCTTGGGAAAGGTATTAATCCGTCTCTTCCCTCCAGTTATGGGTTAAATAACAGGATGGGTCTTGGGAGTAACCCATCTAGTGTTGGTGTCACAATAAAAACACCCTTGGTAGCCCCTGGCGAAGCATCAAGTATTCAGCTATTTGACAAGATTATGAATTTCGCTGCAAACTGCGCCGAAGTTTTAAATGTACAGGGAATACTGGAGGGAATGTAGTGAGTTCTATCTCGGCTAATGGCCGCAAGACGACGACCACTTATCCTTACAGGCCCCCTGTGGTCGGCGGACCACAATTGGAAAACCCCTGGTTTAGACAAATGAAACTAAACCGGCTTATTGAGGAAAAATCAGATTTATTCATCATAAACTAAACCTGACTTGGAATTGAGTGAAAGATTTCGCCCTGGAAATGACAACCAGCATTTCTGCAAACCTGCAGATGTTGCGGTTATGAGTGATGGGCAGTTCTTTGTTGCTAATGGGTGAGTGCAGCTGCTGCTAAAATAAATGGTCTTTTTTGTGTGTGCTTTTACTAGTCAAATTGGAAGAGTATTATTGTCACAACAGGTTCCGGCGAGTTTCGAACTCGCGACCTTCTGCGTGTTAAGCAGACGTGATAACCACTACACCACGAAACCCAGGATGTGCGTTGTGGTGCATTGGATATCAGCTCGGAACGAGAAATCAGGGAGCCGAGTTCGAATTCCAGCTTAATTCATTGCATTCACTTACGCGCAAATACCCTTGGGAAAGGTATTAATCCATCTATTCCTTCCACTTATGGGTTAAATAACAGGACGGATTGGGTTCTATAGCCTTAGTCGGCAACCAGTCTACCGCAGAAAGCAATGGCAACCTACTGCGGGATAATATTCTGCCCAGTCAGTCATGTCTCTTTCGAGACATGATCGCCCAAGCGTGTATCACGTATGGCACTTAACTGACTGATTATTGTCACTAATCATCTTTTTTTATGTGTGTGTTTGATAGATATTTTTTATTTTTTATTTTTTTAGATGAATGACAATCTTTTATAGAAAAATAAATAGAAAAATTAATAGAAATAGATACCTGATAGAAATCAGACCCTTACTTTTTGAATTTCATAATCGTTGCAAATTGTAATATGAAAATCTAATCATTTTTATTTTAAGTAGAAACAATAAAGTCATCAGGTTCATCATTTACTATTTACTGATAATTAATTTTTCTTTGATGTACAATATAATTACCCATCTTTTTTAATTGCAAGAAAAAAATCTTAAATTCAACTTTTTTATTTTCCTTCTCATATAATATATAACAAAGTATATTTTGGGGAAGAAATGTAATATTTGAAAACGTTTTTATAAATGCTATATTACACAATTAAAATAAAGATGAAATTAAATCTCAACTATACTTTCTTTAGGTGGCAAGTTTTTCTAGTCTATTTTAATTAGTAAAATCCTTTAGAATATTGTTCAGCTCTTTTGCTTTAATTTTATACTTTACTGTTTTTCTATTACAATGTAAGTGTTAATTTGCCTTGCATTTTAATTTGAAATTCTCTTTATACTTTTAGTTATTGCAATATTCGTATTCTCAAATTTTCCAAAGATGGCACATTTCTAAAGAAGTGGGGGTTACCGCAATGGAGCAGTTGGGGGTAAGAACTTCTTACTGAAAATTGCATTCAAGAAGGCTACACAGGCTTCAGAAAACAGTCTTATTTTTAACTAGCAGCATAGCCCGGCGTTGCTCGGGTGTAATGAAAGCTTTAAAACTAATCCATGGTCCTGGAGCTCAGACTCTTTGGACGTTGGCACGAAAGACTAAAAAGCAATAGTTCTTTCCAGTTAAAGCAAAAACGTAGACTGAAAGAAAAATGAATGGATGTAAGTCAAATTTTGATTTCCTGGTATCGATATCAAATAATTTTTTTCGTCGTAAACTGAATTTTGAAGACTAAATAGGTCCTCTGAGTAAATGGTATCACGGCTGAGACTAAGAACTACAATTATACCTACTTAGAGCCAAACCCGAAGCAAAAACTAAAATAAAAGGATTGAAAAAAATACATACAGGCAGATAAACAGACACACACACAAACATCTTGCCTTATATATATATATATATTATCGATTTTCTGCACTATTGTAAGAACTGCAATCTTGAAACTTCTGAATATCGTTTCTTATGTCTTTGCCTATGAGTGTATCAAATTTGATTAAAATCAGACCATTCCTTCAATAACTCGACTTTTTTCGATTATCGATTTTTGATATTTATCGGGGGTACCTTGACATAAAACCTAGCTAAGAACACTCGCAGACGCTTATAGTACAACTGTGTAAATTTTCAAGAAAATCAGTTCAGCCGTTTCGGAGTCTATAGGTAACGGACACACACACACACAAAGTTCCATTTATAAATAAGTCTAGATAGATAAAATCATTGATCTCCTGCTTAAAAATTGTAAGATCTCTGATGAGAAGTCTTTGAAGAAACAATTGTGACAAGAGTGAGTTCTGAAAATTGGCGTAATTTTTTTTTTGTTTTTTAGGAATTTTCAGCCAAGTGGATTCAGCCAAATTTCATATGGTGGTTGTTTTTTTTTTTGTTTTTTTGTTTTTTTTTGTTTTTTGGTTTTTTTTTTGTTTTTTGGTTTTTTTTTTTACATTCAATATTGTGTGTGTAATTACTCTGGGGTATTTCATATGGTGGTTGTTTTTTTTTTTTGTTTTTTGTTTTTTTTGTTTTTTGTTTTTTTTGTTTTTTGTTTTTTTTGTTTTTTGTTTTTTTTTTGTTTTTTGTTTTTTTTTTGTTTTTTGTTTTTTTTTTACATTCAATATTGTGTGTGTAATTACACTGGGGTATTGTCATAGCATTAGTACCATGGGATATTCAAACACCCTATTTAAAATATATCATTTACGTACTGTTATATATCATTATGAGTGTTCTTTCTGGTTTTTATAGGATAAATAAAAATTTAAAAAAAACGAAAACAGGTTTTATTTTGAAATATTGAACTAAAAGAACAATATTAATTTATTTTGTAAGTTTCAAAATTTCGAATATTCAAAAAAATAGTTGCCTTTTATTTTCAGTAAACAAATAAAATCTCTTGTAATTCACACAAATATAAAACCAGAAAACTCCTTATAGTTAAACCAAAACCAGAAACTCCTTATAGTTAGCTGACCGAGATATTCAGAAAGCTACTTGACTAATAAAAATTTGACTTACCACTTACTAAATATTTCGAAAAAATACTTTGTTGAGTGTTCAAAAACCCCACAGTACTAATAGCAATTTAAAAAACAGATCTACAGTACATTAGTTAAAGAAAAAATGAATGGAAAACAACTTATTATAATGGCAATAAACTATTTAGAGTACTGCTAACTCTTTTCATTTAAAATATTGTTCTTTGAAATATTTAATATTTTCTGTGCAAATGTAAAGAGACCTACTTTTATAACTGGTTTACTCATACCATCATGTTTAAGTAATTTTACAAATGCACTGGTTACTTCTTTAGCATGAGTAATCTAACCATTTCTCTATAAAGGTAACTATATTACTTGTTAGAAGGAATTCTGCTTTTTAAACTCTTAAAAGTAAAAAAAAAAATATCCAAAGAAAGCTGACATGAAACAGTAGAAATAAAAGGCAATATAT
Organism: Ascarosepion bandense; assembly: GCA_037127315.1. Classification (NCBI taxonomy): domain Eukaryota; kingdom Metazoa; phylum Mollusca; class Cephalopoda; order Sepiida; family Sepiidae; genus Ascarosepion; species Ascarosepion bandense. The sequence goes on from JBBBDQ010001767.1 coordinate 3,058,143, forward strand.
TAGAAACTTGTTTTTGCTCTTTACTTATGAGATATTCTATTATAACATGAAACATACTCACTCTTTTGTATTGAGTAATGCTTTATGTTGCCATAATAATGGAATATCATTACTAAGAAAGATTAGATTGTGGAACTTAGAAATATATAAAGTCACATTATGGTTTATATTATAGCTGTGTAGATGATAACAGTAATAAACTCTTTCTCATCTGGGGAAATATGCAGACCCAACAATGCAAATTGCTTTACTTCCCAATATCATTGCAAATGTTTGTGAAGTTGAAAGCATTAATATTTCTATATATACGTCTATTGTACAGGTGTAGAGGCTCATCCCTTGTTCCCTGTTTAGGATGCGGTTTCCGGCTTTATCTTTTCCAATCTTTTCACTTTTCTTTTTCTCTTTTTTTTTTTTTTTCAATTGGAGTAGATAGTCTAAACTATCGCCCGGTTCACACTCCACCCACGTCTATTGTACAGGTGTAGAGGCTCATCCCTTGTTCCCTGTTTAGGATGTGGTTTCCGGCTTTCTCTTTTCCAAATCTTTTCACTCTTACGTAGCCCCCCCCCCCCCGCACATCAGTGGCGTTACCGGCTTGCTCGGAGTGATATAATTAATAAAAAATATATATGTATATTTTGAATGAGTAATTCAAAAAATTTAATGAAAGATTTTACAAGTTTTCTCCTCGGCCATCGCTTCCAATACTGGTGCTCATGCAGATTCTTTTGCCATACACAGCCAGCCCCCCCCCCCACCATTTTTAGTGCATTTTTTAGCAAATTCTCACACGCTACGTAGTCTTCTTTGAGTTCGACTGTGTTCGAGGATTCTCTAACTGTAGCGGAACTCTGGATCCTGATTGGTCATCAAATCGCAAAATTCAAGATACGTCAGAGAAACGGTTTTTCCACAGCTAAAGAAAAAAATCGTTCCTTTGAGCCACCCCACATGACTGGATTGAATATTTAAGGATGGTCTCTAACCGGTCACAGTCAGAGGAGGCGGGTTGCTGAAATACATCTAAAATGTAACGGCAACTTCAAATCGACCCGGAGATAGAGAACAAGGCGCGACCTGATCTTTCTCCTTATCTCTCTCAACAATTACTGCTACAAACATTTTACACGAACTCTTAATATCTCAACTTTATCATTGAACACGAACTCTACTCATAACTTCTTAATGTTTCTAATTGTACATTAACTTCTACAACTTATGTTAGTCTTTCTCTTTAATAAATTTCTATTTTAACATTCAAAATGTATATTTTATTATTCCACTTTTCTACACTAATCCACACATTCCAACTGACAACCAACACTTCAACACTAATCCACACATTCCAACTGACAACCAACACTTCAACACTAATCCACACATTCCAACTGACAACCAACACTTCAACACTAATCCACACATTCCAACTGACAACCAACACTTCAACACTAATCCACACATTCCAACTGACAACCAACCTTCTGATGAAAACCTTCTGATGAGGATAATTCAACATGAAACTTGTAAGCTGTAGGGAGTTCGGTTAAGTCTGACACAAGAACAAACCAAGAAAAATTAACCAGCTCCTTATGGCTACAGTATAAAATGCCCTTTTCTTTTTTCATTAAATCGCATTTCTATAGCTGGAAAAAAAATTAAACATAGAATTTTGAGTTGTTTCTACGTCTGCTGTTGAAATTTGAGATCATTTGAACGGGAATTGGTCAAGTTATAGATTACGAAATGCTATCAATTCTACAGAACCACATTTCTGTTGCTTCAAGTCTCTTCTTCACCAGTGAGATGGTCCAGCATTCACCGCAATGTAGGACTGATATAGCATAAAAGGTCAGTACTCTTATAGAGCAGTATCAAATTCGCTTATGTACATAAACATTCATATGTTCGTAATTTATGCAATTCATTAGGACCCTAAAGGGAAAGACTTAAACAACAGATAAAACATTTTGAGAAAATGAGGTTGTATCGCATAACATCTCTGACAAAGATAAGATGTTCTCATTTTATCGGCAAGTCTATTCCTGGGACAATTACCATCAAATACAAGTTACAAACACATTTTCGCTGAAATATATGCTCTAATAATTCTGTGGGGTCATAGTATCATACAAATAGCCAAGCCTTACAACGTTGGTAAAATATGTAGACTGTGCCAAGAAGAAAAGTTAGAGATTATGCTGTTCCCAAACAAAAACGAACTGTTAAATGAAATAACAAAAATTATGACTAAGTGTAACCATACTAAAAAATACCTCTTAGGTTCATACAGATGAAAAACTCAATATTCCTTGTAATTTTAAAAATTGCGCGTTCAAAAAGTCCCTGTCACATGAACGTTCAAAAAAAAATAAAAAATAAAAAACACCGTTACGTGAGCGTTCTCAAAAATAACGGTAAACTGTAAAATCAGTTATTTAAAATCGCCTGAAGACATCACTCATGGTAGAAACCTAGGTCGCGTAATAATAACTCGTTCACAGATGGAAAATATATCTAATCTAAACTTATTTATTAATGGAACTTTGTCTGTGTGTGTGTGTGTGTGTGTGTCCGTTACCTATAGATTCCGAAATGACTGAACCGATTTTCTTGAAAATTTGCACAGTTGTACTATAAGCGTCTGCGAGTGTTCTTAGCTAGGTTTTGTGTCGAGGTGCCCCGATAAATATCGAAAATCGATAATCGAAAAAATCTGGTTATAGGAGTGGTCCGATTTTAATCAAATTTGATACACTCATAAACAAAGACATAAACGATATTCAGAAGTTTCAAGGTTGCATTTCTTACAATAGTGCAGAAAATCGATAATATATATATATATATATATATATATATATATATATATATAAGGCCAGATGTTTGTGTGTGTGTCTGTTTATCTGCCTGTATGTATTTTTTTCAGTCCTTTTATTTTAGTTTTTGCTTCGGGTTTGGCTCTAAGTAGGTATAATTGTAGTTCTTAGTCTCAGCCATCATGCCATTTACTCAGAGGACCTATTTAGTCTTCAAAATTCAGTTTACGACAAAAAAAACTTATTTGATATCGATACCAGGAAATCAATTTGACTTACATCCATTCATTTTTCTTTCAGTCTACGTTTTTGCTTTAACTGGAAACAACTATTGCTTTTTAGTCTTTCGTGCCAACATCCAAAGAGTCTGAGCTCCAGGACCATGGATTAGTTTTAAAGCTTTCATTACACCCGAGCAACGCTGGGCTATACTGCTAGTATAATCTATAATGTAAATATAATATCAGAAGTAGCTATTTTATTTCGACACTACTTGTGTCTTATCTTGATAATGCTGATTTCAAGTTGAAGAGTTTTAAAAGGTTCGAAACTAGCCAAAAACTCTTAATCAGAGAGACACAATCAAAGTACAAGAAATTTCTAATTTTAAGAACAGACTATAAAAACAACTTATTGGGGCATCCATGCTAATATTTTATTAAAATAGAGATAAGTATTACTAATAGACTATTAGTTTCACTTTACAATAAAAATTAGAATTTATTTTCAAGAAAATTTATTACGAATTAATGTTGGAGAGTACGAATTTTAAATTCTCGGTTTAACAAAGCATTAGGTTTAGATTATTATAAAGTTATTCAAATGTAAAAAGAGATAGAGACACACACATATATATATCCACAGTGGATGAATATACTCGGACATATATATACACAAATTTATATAAATATATATATAGATATATATATATATATATATATATATATATATATATATATATATATATATAAAGTCATCCACATACAAGCCTGTTTCGCAGCTCATCAGTGTGGCTAGACATATCCAGTTGCTTCTGGCCGGGATCGGAAACTCGACCGGTTTGGTGTTAGTCAGAGTCTCTCCTCCCTAAGCCATCGGCGCATGGGGGTTAGTGAAGGGAAATTTTAACGTCTTGTATGTAAGCAGTGTATACAGACGCCAGTCACCGAGAGAACTCAATTCATTTCTGAAGAAACACGCATTATAACCGAAGTGGAAACTGTTTTTAAAATTTTCTTCTCCAGAGAGCTCAATCGTAATGAGAGCATAATATACTTTATATAAATTAAATTAACCTAGTGAGCCAACAAACCTACCAAGGTTTCACCTAAACGGATCTTCAGGGAAGGTTGAGCAAACCTTCCCTGAAGATCCGTTTAGGTGAAACCTTGGTAGGTTTGTTGGCTCACTAGGTTAATTTACTTATTCTGCACTGCTTACGTATTGAGCGCTTTTTTGTTATTGATTACTCGTCTCGGGGTTTTTTTTTTTGGGGGGGGGGGTCTATGTACTGGCTCGGTCCAAATCGCTTTGGCTGATGTCCATGGGCTTAGCTCTTTCTTTTTTTTGACAACCATTTTTCCCTTCCGCGTATATACGCGGAGGGTTTTTCGAAACGAGTATAGTGATATATATATATATATATATATATATATATATATATATATATATATAACAGGAAATCTAAGCAAGAGCCAACACGGTTTCGCCTAACGACTCGTCAGGGAAATTGGCAATATTTATTTTTGTACAAATTACAAAAATTGTGGCACAAAGCCGAAAAGGGGAGGAGAAGAGGTTGGTTCTCACTTAACTATCCTATACCTAGCTAAACACTATCACGACCCATTCACTCATTACAATTTGCACAATCACCAAAAGAACCCATCCATCATCTCCCAATCCTTCACACACCACAATACCGCAAACTGACAAGGGACACCTAAAAACGTGGGGAAATAATCCATGATAATAAAAATATATTTATGTACAATATGATATATAATTTAAAACATTTAATGAAAGATGAAATGAGGAGGGGAATGAACCCAAAAACAAACTAAAGATACAACAAATTTTTAAACTAAAATAATAAACAATGTTAGTAAGACCCGTCCATCCCAGAAAAAAGAGTGGCCGCTGTATTCCGCCAAAAGGCGAAATCAAGAAGCACACTCGCTAAGGGAGTGGGGAGGGGGGTCAAAAAATTAATGGAATGGGACAATAAAAGGCTGAACCAGCCGAGATAAAAGGAGACCAAAACAAACTGGGGAGGTTGGGAATCTCGACTTGGATCATAACAAAAGCGGAAGCCGGGTACAGGCTAGGAACACATTCATTCACTTTAACTAGGTACACAAAAGAGAGCTACCTTAACCAAGGGAGGGTTCCAAAGGAATCCACCCCGATGTAACCAGCAGATCTAAAAAAGAAAATCAAGACTAGCCCCGTTCACACGAACCTGGCTTGCCACATTTATCCACCTTTTGCTAAAGTCTGTCGAAGTCAAACGTTTCCAATCAGTTCTAATCCTTATTTTGAGCTGATGCTCAAAATAGCGGATCAGATCCTGATGTGAAAGACGCTGACCTCGCAAGACTTCGTCCGTTCGCGTCGTCCAAATCACAATTCGAGCCGTGGCTAGCAGCGACAGAAACACCATACGCTTCATCCCCGAAAACGGGGGCAGCACATTATCGCAAGCAAATGCACGATCAATGAGCACAAGCTCTCGCGGCGCGATACGAGCAGGCAACTCGCCGACTCGGTCCCATAGAGGGCGAACCCGCGAACAATGGTAGACGGCGTCCGAAGCCCTTTCTTCCGAGCCAAGGTTGCAGCGTTTACAATCTGGCAAATCCGCCAGGCGCCATATGAAGGCCTTGTCATTGAGAGGCAACCGATTCCGAGCTAATCGCCAGGTGAGCGAAAACTCAGAGTTGCTGAGAAAATCACTACCTGACGCCCAAAACCAGAACGAGCGAAACTCATCCTCCGACAAGCGGAGCACATCACGTAATGAATCCTTTGCGACGCCCTCCACTAACCCATGATAGAAGACTTTCCTAGGCCGTGAAAGATCACTGGACCGTGGAATGGCCCGCAGGGCCGTCAGACATTCGAGGAGAAAACTCGATCGCCATCGAGGCTTACGGCACCGCCTCGAGATGGGGGGAGTGATAGTAAGGCTATGGAACATGTCCCTCACTATCCCCCTCAGCAATGAGTCTTCCAAAATCGCTCGCCTGAGAAAAACCAACCTAGACGCAACCTTATGGCCCATCAGTTACGGCATTCCCAGAACCCCATGACATGGACGTTGGTAACAGACACGTCTGTCGACGTAGTGTTTGCATCCTCTCCACAAAATGGAGAATAGCAAACGCTCGATCGCCTCCCTGCGCCATTTACAAAGTGGGAGTACTGGCAATCGGTAAAGGATAATGAGAAAGACGTATGTGGCACACGCCTCAGCCACCTTCCAGGCACCTAACCGCAAGCCGGATGACTTGTTGCGGTTAATCTTGGCCCCTGTCACCTGTTCGTACCGTTCAAGCGTCTTCTGTACCATCTTGATATCACTCCGGGAGGACACGAAAGTAGTGACGTCATCGGCGTACGCGGAAACCCTGGCTCGAGCACCACCAGGGACAGCGATTCCACGTAGGGCCGGACTGCACGCCCTGTCCCTTAGCCGACGAAGGAGGAGCTCCAACGCCAAAGCATAAAGTAGGGGCGACAGTGGACAACCCTGTCGGACCGACCTAGACAGCGCCAGAACGCTCGACAACTTTCCGTTCACCTGTACCACAGCCGTGGGGGATTGATACAGAAGGCTAATCCAGCGGCTGAAGTTGGTTTCGAATCCAGCGGCCTACAGGACAGCCGTCAGGTAACGATGGTCAACCCTATCAAATGCCTTGGACTGATCTAAATTGATCAGCGCGGCTTGTTAGTCGTCTTTTATCCTCTCTATGATCGTGCGTATCAGATGCAGGTTGTTCTGAATTGTTCAGCCCTTCACAGCACAAGTCTGCTCAGGTCCCAACAGAGACTCGACAACTAATTGCAAACGATTTTGCAAGATCTTGGCCAAAATCTTTAACTCTGTTTCGCAGAGTTATGGGCCGGTAACCCTCTAACTCCCTCTCCACATTCTTACTTTTTCTCAACAGTGTGATCACACCGGTTGGGGATGGACCCCTGCCGGAACCAGTTGTTGAACACGACAGTCAAAATCGAGACAAAGATGTGCGACAGCCTCAAGTACAATTCATAGGGCAAACCATCGAGACCCGGCGATTTGCCTCTGCCGACCTTCTTCAAAGCCGTGTAGAATTCACCCTCTGTAATCTCTCCCTCGCAGCTAGCTGCATCAGCCGGCAAAAGCCGGAAGAAGTCAACCAAATAGCTGCAAAACTCCTCGTCACGGAGACCAGGCTTCTTGGTAAACAGGATCTCGAAATGCCGCCGAGACGCCTCGCACCTGTCGTCAGTCGACCGAAGAGTATGCCCCTCCGGGTTGCGAACCTCTCGAATGTACCAGTCGCCGCCTCGGCGAATCTCTTCCTTGCGCAGTTCTGCGCCCATGTTCACAGCTTCGGAAGACATCTTGCTTAACCTATGTCTAATTACCTGGCCCATGTAACGATCGCTATTCGACCGCTCCACGGCCTCCTTAGCTACGGCTATCTCTAGGGGATCCCCACCAGCCACCGCCCGGGAGTAATTAGCTCTAAGTGTCTTCACCTTGTCAGCCTTATCTAGTTTGCGCCGTTTGCTGAACTTGGTGATGAAAGACCTAATACAATTCTTAAGGTTCTTCCACCACGTATTTCCAGTGACTCCCCCAGTTAACGCCCGCTGCACTAAGTTAATTAGCTGGCACCGGAAGTTGGTCCGAGTAACCTCACCAGTGGAACGTAGGGCAATCTAAATGATCTATGTCGGCTTCACGAACTAACATTCTATCAAGGTAGCTAGCTACCTTGGTAGAAGGCCAACTATTAGCCCACGTCCACATTCTCCCACCCTTGTGAACGACCCGGTATCTATCGACGAGACCGAAATCTGCGATATGATCAACCAAGTTACGATCACGTGCCTTCCCGCTAGCTCGCCGCCCTCTATCCAACTTGGGGTCCAGGATGGCATTTCAGTCCCCCACTAAGACGAGTCGCGTTGAATCCACCAGGAAGGGCTCCAACCGCCGAAAAACGAGACGCGCTCCTCCCGGTCGTTGGGCGCATAAACCGCAACTAGTCGAAACGCATTGCTTTTCACTGCAATATCGGCCACAATCAGCCGGTCCTCGGCAGCGACATGGACCAGATCCACCTTCGCGTCCAGGGTACGCTTAACCAGCAAAGAAACTCCTCTGGCCAGTCGGTTCCCATATGCTGAATAGACGACAAAGTCGTTAGACAGCACACAGGCATCGGCCTTGCAAACAAAGTGAATCTCTTGGATCGCGGCGATATCCACACCGAAGGACAAGAGATCCCGAATCAGGCGGGCAGCCTTACTCCGATCCCTAAGGCCCTTCGCATTCAAGCTGGCTAACTTAATTGACATCTATTTAGACCTGAAAAAGAAAGCAGAAAATTACTTCTGGTCACATACGGAGCGAAAATCTGTGGAAACAGGGACCCCGACGGATTGTCCCAGAGAACCGGTGCCAATATCGGACGTAATTCGTCCGTCTAGGACAATACCGCCGACGTCCGTAATTCGTCCGTCTAGGACAATACCGCCGACGTCCGTAGGAAACGTTAGTTTTATTGCCCTATACAAAGAAGGATGAAGGATGACAGGGACCCTCCCCGCACAAAAATTAGAATGTTTCTGTAAGTATTTGGTCCCAATCTGGGCCATTGTAAACTTTGGAAAAGCCTCCACGGGCCCCCTGCAGGAAATCCTACACTTTGAGATTTCCCCCGTTATTTCTTATTAGAGTCATAACTCCGGGGGCATTAGGGAAATTTTGTGGTCTTCGATTGACTTTCCTTCGATTGAGGACAATTTAAGATGTGGCCTTAGGAGGGCCTTCTTCTGAGTGGAAAAGTCCCTCTCTAAGGCCGACCTGCCAATTTGACAAATGTCTTCTCTTTTAAAGGGGTTTGTCCTTTTCTTTTTCTTCTCCTTGGAGGTGGATTGGATATTGCTAGGGGAGTGTTGGCTATTGCTAGGGGAGGGTGTTTCCAATGGGGTGGAGGGATATTCAGGTTGCACAGGGGCCTTTTCGGATAAGGAAGAAGTTTGGGATGAAGGAGTTACTAGTTGGGAAGATGGTGTGAGAGAAGGCGACGAAGAAGTAAACGGCTGGGGAGACGAAGTCATAATTTGACTTGCCCCCCCCCCAAACAATTTTTCCGAAAAAGCTCAGAAATACACACGACGAGCAACAAAAGTACTCACAAGTAACAAAATCCGTGTAACAAAAAATCCAAAGTAACCTGTGTGCAATGAGTCAAAAAAAAAAACTAACGCCTAATACCGTCAGGGAAATTGGCTGACAACAAATGTTTAAAGTACCAAATATATAGGAACTCAAATTAAAACAAAGAAGAGACCAAAACACGAGAAAGGGGGGAGACTAAAAATTTATTACAAAAGTGGGGGGAGGAGAAATTAAGAGAACAATTAAGCGAAAGGCTAATTCAGTCGGCAATTTTTCATATGTTTGCATTTATGTAGAATTTCGGTTTCAGAATTTAGTAAATTCTGTGCGGGTTCAAATAACGCAAAAGCTAGTTTTTCCTCCCCGCATAAATTACAGAATTTAATACCTGGTTTATATTTAGAACATCTTTTTAGTATTTCCCATTTCAAAATGGAGTCAGTATTCGTAGTTTTTTTTTTTTTAATTTCCCATACATAGGAAGCTAACTATGTATTGTTGCTATATTTTTCATGCCTAAAGGTACTAGAGTGGTTATAAAACCTAATTTTAAAAGAATCTTGCGTGTCACCTATATACGTTTTAGGTTATACGTCATTTTCATTCTTGTACACGTTAACTTTATAGACTACGCAAGATTGGTGGCATTTACCGTTTAATGGACAATTGGATTTTACTCTACAATTGCATGAAATCTTGTTGTTAACGTTAGACTTTCGAATTTTAGTTTTATTTAGACCGTTTATAATTTTACCTATATTGGGTAATTCTATATTGTTTGCTCTACTTTCGTATTGAGCGCCTTAGTGCTAGGGTTTTCGTCTTGGTTTTTTTTTTCTTTCTTACGAGTGCTCGACTTTTTGTTCGTGTATTTCGTTTGTTTTTTGTTTTGTTTTTTTTTTTGCTTTTTTTTTTTTTTTGGTTCCCCTTATTTTCCCTCCGAGTTTGTTCTCGGTGGGTTATACAAGACGATTTAAATTATAGCTTGATTAATACTAGTTTTGGTAGAGTTAGTACTCTTACTATTGGTATTGTTGTTGCTATAGTTATTATTATTATTATTATTATTATTATTATTATATATATATATATATATATATATATATATATATATATATATATATATATATACACACACACACGCGCACACAACTTTATTAAACTCTTGTTTTTAGTGATGTGTCTGTTTACTCGTTAGCTTTAGAGCCAGGTTAAGAAACTTCTATGAACGCTAAATATATTGGATACATATCAGACCGAATTCGTAAGATAACGCGGGCAGGGGAAGTTTTAAACGAGGTCGAGACAAACACAGTCATATTCCAGTGCATAAACGAATAAACAATAAATATAATTAAATGTACACGCACGCTAATTGACAAGCAAAAAAAAAAAGAAATACATACGCAAACTAAAATAGTACCAAGCATCATCCACAGAATAAAACCACATACATGGATCTTACTATAGACAACTGTAGGCATAAAAAATAACACACATACATATATATTACGGAAATTAACGAAGATTAGTTCTAAACAACCGACAATTTGAAATGATCTGTTTGAACATTACTTAAATACGAGTATCGATCAAAAATAGATATTCTGTTTATAAACAAACAGTATTATATATTTATTTCTACCGGCCTGATTATTTACGATAAATTTTTGTTACGAAAACGTGTGTCATTTACGGCAAGATTCAAACATGCGACCCCTATCCATATAGGAGAAGCTACCATGTAATATGGCACGTCTTAGACATCACGACCACTAATGACCTTCAGTCTAAACGAGGTTTTAATCAAGCCTATATAACACAATTTTCGATTCATCGCAACAACCATATCTGCTCTGATATGTATCGTAATGTCAACAAATGTAGACATGTTACCGAAATTAAAAATTTGTGTTATATAGGCTTGATTAAAACCTCGTCTAAACTCAAGGTCATTCGTGGTCGAGAAGTCTAAGACGTGCCCGATTACATGGTAGCTTCCCCTATATGGATAAGGGTCGCAGGTTCGAATCCTGCCGAATAACACATTTTCGTAATAGAAATTTATCGTAAATAATCAGGCCGGTAGAAATAAATATATAATACTGTTTGTTTATGAACAGAATATCTACTTAAATACGGGTATCGATCAAAAACGATGTTCAAACAAATTATTTCATACATTTATATATACTTGCATAAACAATAATATAACAATATTATATATGTGGCTCTGTAAATAAAACGTAATATTTGCATCGAGCCTTCCACCTTGATCAATGTTAATTAGAATCGGGTTTTTGGAATTTACCTATCTGATCATATTTTTGGATTTTATTATATATATATATATATATATATATATATATATAACGGAAATTAACGAAGATTAACGAAACTGGTTATAAACAACCGAGAATTTGAAATGATTTGTTTGAATATTATTTTTTGATCGATACTTGTATTTAAGTAGATATTCTTTTTATAATCAAACAATATTATATATTTATTTCTACCTGCCTGATTATTTACGATAAATTTTTGTTATGAAAATGTGTGTCATTTATCGTAAATAATCAGGCCGGTAGAAATAAATATATAATACTCTTTGATTATAAACAGAATATTTACTTAAATACACATACATATATACATGCAAAACAATATATCAATATGCTTACTAGTACATAAACCCACATGCATACCTACATACATGCATTTATCAGTAGACAAACCCACGCATCCAAGTATATATTTTCATATATAAACACAAGTAAAAACAAACACAAAAATGCACATATACATAACATTTAACTTAGATACTAATAACAAATTCAGAAACCGTGTGAAATTGATGCATGTGACATATGTTGCAGACATTTTAGACGGTATATCGATATATTTTTTGTCATTATTTACAGCACGGGCCCACTCGTTAATAAATAAATTATTAAAAAAAACAACAAATTTATGTAACGCATACATATATATGGTGTATGGGTAGGGAATTGAAGGCTATCACAATGCGTTTAATATAATAAAGGAAGGTAAAGAAGGTGTTGGGTATTACCTATTTATTATTCATATAATACTGTGCTTTTAAACGTATTCGTTCAAGCAAATTACAAAACTCTCCTATATATATATATATATATATATATATATATATACGCATCGCTCATTCAGTAAATGAATTAGAGCACTCTGGCTATTGGGCGCGTATAATGATAATATACACGCTAAAAGTCTGCCTTCTTCTACCGAACGCCCATAACCCAGAGGTAGAATCGCTGACTGACGCCAATTCGGTCGGGTTTCAATCCTGGGTTAAAAAGCAATCGGAGTCTAACCGTACTGATGAGCTGTGATACAACGAAACAGATCTGTCTGTGGATGACATATATATATATATAAATGCAAACTTATCACTATACTCGGAAGGAAAAAATGGTTGTAAAAAAAAGAATGAGCTAAGCACATGAACATCAGCCAAAGCGATTTGGACCAAGCCAGTATGTAGCCCAAAGAAAAAAACACGAGACTAGTAATATATATATATATATATATATATATATATTATAAAGTGAAAGAACAGATAGATTAAAACCTACTGTTCGTTGCATTTACTTTTATAAAAAAAATGCTTAGTACTAGGTAGAACATAATATTGTAATTCTCACTTTTGATTAACTAATCTAGACACACCCATACTGTTCAACTTCCTCCAACCACCCCTCCTTAACTTTTTAAATAACCATGAATTCGTTTTCTGTTTTCCAAAATAAATCATTTTCACCATTTATTTAAAAATATCACCCGAAGAACAACAACAATGTTCTGAAACATTAAATTTTTTGAGTAGTGATAAAATGCTTTTATAGACCAGTGTAATTACATTGTATGTATGTATTCCAACATGTTTCTTTTTGCTGGAGATAACGAATGTAAAAATGTTGAGTAATTATTTTTCCAAGCGCTTTCAGTCACTTCTCTGGCCATTCTCAAGAGTGTTATGTTTCCGCTGTTGTTATTTTATCCTCGTGCTTTGACTTGAACGTAATTTATTTGTTGATTTTATTTGTTGTTTTTTTTTTGTTTTTTGGGTTTTTTTTGCTTTTTTTTTTTGCTTTTTCTAAGGCGCGTTCTTTCAAAGCTCTCACGTGTCGCGCTGAAAAGTCCCGATATTTTTTTGAACCGACATCGTATATATAATTCCGTAAAAGAAGAATAGTAGTTTATTCTGACGAAGTTCTTTTAAAAGTCGAAACAGGTTACATACATATTTCTCCATTTTTGCCATTCTATGATATATTCTTTCCGCCTCGCCCGTTATTATCTCATTCCTTCCTATATCATGGCCGCTATCATCCATTTCTCCAAGAACAATTCCTTCTTATCTGAATCGCCACCTCTTCGACTAGGACAGTAATAGGGCCAGTGGCTTATCTTGGCCGTTTCTTCATCATAAGATAACGTTCTTGCCAACGTCTAACAATTAAACCACGGCACTCCGACCTAACCTCTCGACCAATGATCCATCGGTGTCGCTTAGTAGACGTTCGCTGATAACAGATAAAATTGAATGGCCCTTACGGAGAAAATGATTTTAACTTTCTATGCTGAGTTAGTTTAAGGACAGCAGGTTTGTAGGGTATGCCCGACGTTGGCTTTTAACTCTATCTTTGCCATTTGCATCCATCATTCAAACGCACGCGAATAATATATATACAATCTTCATGTACCATATTCCTTCAGGACGTAGGCGATCATGGACTTCCACTAGCCCCTATCCCTAGTCGCTCTTAATATTTTCCTTCTTGGTATCTCTTCCAAACCACGCTCCGTCATCCATTTATCTCAAGCCTATGTCTCGCGCTGCTTTTTCTTGTCTCTCTGTCCTGTGTGTACCAGATTCTCCAAACCCTTCTTTCTCATTACGTATCGCAGGAACCTCAGCTGTCTTTTCCTCATGTTAAGTATAAGTTTTCTTCTCGTTTACATCCTCTCTAACACCTCGTCGTTGCTCACGTGCTTGGTCCATGGTATCCTCATCATCCTTCTGTAGAGCCACATTTCTACTGCCTCGAGCCTCTCCTTCATCTTTGAAGATATCGTCCAACATTCACTGCCATATGGAAGGACAGATATCACACAGAAGTCTAGTATTATTTTGCTTGTTTTTAATGAGATATTCTTGTCTCTCAGTATTCGGGTTATCTTTTGAGATGTGTCCTTGGCCATGCCAATGCGTCTTTGGATCTCAGTGTCACACTTTCCATCCACTGTCAAAACGCTTCCCAGGTATTTAAATTTCTTTACTTGTTTTATTTTACTTTCTCCGCCCGGTAGTTGAAATTTTGGGGGTCTTCTTTTTTCTGATGGCCATACATCCAGTTTTCTTCTTTTTTTCTGATGGCCATACATCCAGTTTATGCTCAGTCATTTCTTGTTTGAAGTTTAAAAAAAAGAAGAAATTAAAGAAGAAAAAAGATAAACTGAGCCGGTTAATTAGAATAAAATGAAGCATATAAAGAAGAAAGAAAGAGAAGAAAAAGGAGTAGAAAGTAAGAGGAAAAATAGAAAAAGAATAAAAAGAACGATAAAAAAGAACAAAGAAGAAAAACAAGGAAGATAAAGAAGAAAAAGAAAGAAAGAAAAGATTAAAGAAAGGAAGAAGGTAAAGAAGAAAAAGAAAGGAAGAAGAGTAAAGAAAAGGAAGAAGGTAAAAAAGAAAAAGAAAGAAAGAAAAGAGTAAAGAAAAGGAAGAAGGTAAAGAAGAAAAAGAAAGGAAGAAGAGTAAACAAAAGGAAGAAGGTAAAAAAGAAAAAGAAAGAAAGAAAAGAGTAAAGAAAAGGAAGAAAGTAAAGAAGAAAAAGAAAGAAAGAAAAGAGTAATGAAAAGGAAGGAGGTAAATAAGAAAAAGAAAGAAAGAAAAGGAAGAAGGTAAAGAAGAAAAAGAAAGAAAAAGAGAAAAGGAAGAAGGTAAAAAAGAAAAAGGAAGAAGATAAAGTAAAAACTCTCTTCTTTGTTTCCAATGAGATAATGAAATTTTCGAGTATTCTGGTTATCTTTTGAGATGCGTCCTTGGCCCTGCCAATGCGTCTTCAAATTCCAGTGTCGCACTTTCCATCCTCTGTCAAAACGCTTCCCAGGTATTTAAGTTTCTTTACTTGTTTTAATTAAAGAATTGTTGCAGGGACTTGATACCACAAATACTATTTTAAATAGATAAGAAGGCTTTTTTTTTCTTTTTTCTTAAGCTTCAGGAATCTTTTCAGGCCCACCCTTCTTCAGAAAGTACCGTTGGCAATTAATTGACGTAACAGAAATATGACGAACGACGAATTATACCATTTCTTTCTTTTCTATATTTTTTTTCATAAACTGGTTTTGCTAATAAATTATTTTAATCGTTTTCCAGCTTTTGTCCTCCCCATTCACTATGTCTCCGTGGTTAGGCTTCTGTTACTTCAATTAATTTTTCCAACGGTACCTTCGAAAATAATATTGGCCTGGAAGCTTAAAAAAAATGCCTTCTTACCTATTCAAATCTATCTCTATCTCATATATATTACGGAAATTAACGAAGATTAATGAAACTTTGTTATAAACAACCGACAATTTGAAATGATTTCTTTGAATATTATTTTTGATCTATACTCGTATTTAAGTAAATATACTGTTTTTGATCAAACAGTTATTATATATTTATATGTGGTTATTGCGATAAATCGAAAACTGTGTTATATAAGCTTGATTAAAACCTCGTTTAGACTGATGGTCATTCGTGGACGAGAGGTCTAAGACGTGCCAGATCACATAGTAGCTTCCCCTATGTGGATAGGGGTCGCAGGTTCGAATCCTGCCGAATGACACACATTTTCATAATAAAAATTGATCGCAAATAATCAGGCCGGTAGATACAAATATATAATACTGTTTAATTAAAAACAGAATCTACTTAAATACGAGTATTGATAAAAATAATGTTCAAACAATTCATATATATATTGTGATAATATTTAGCTCCAAAGTTTTTGTTTTTTTTGTTTTTTCAGTGATTTTACTAATAAAATGTATTTTGGCTAGCAGGTTTTTTGTTGTAACCAGGGTGGAGATAGAACGTTGATAAGCATATAGAGTTTATCACTTCAACTGAGCAGGTTCATTCCGAACTCGTTGTTTCGTGAGAACATCGTTATAATGTTCTTACTTGCCATTGGTAGTATTTTGAAAAATGTATTTTGAAAAAATTGTAAAGTGTTTTGGCTCTTAAGTTTGATTTCGATATAAATTGTTAGAGGTGTTTTTATTTTATTTTTTTAGTAATGCCGTTCCATGAAATTAAGTGTAGCTTTCTTTGACTATCGGTCAACTCCCTCCCCTCTTAACCTGGCCAAGGAACGCATATCCTGTAGTCTTTCTTTCACATTCTCCCCCCCCCCACCCGACCTAACAGCCAGATAACTCGCTTACAAATCTGAATGTCGAATTCATATTTTGGCGTTGTCTTCGAAATGTTCTCCCTTTCCTTTTTTATTTCTTTTTCTCTCAATTGGAGTAAATAGACTAAACTATCGCCCGGTTCACACTCCACCCACGTCTATTGAACAGGTGAAGAGGCTCATCTCTTGTTCCCTGTTTAGGATGTAGTTCCCGGCTTTCTCTTTTCCAATCTTTTCACTCCCTTTCCTTTTTCTTTCTTTTTCTCTCAATTGGAGTAAATAGACTAAACTATCGCCCGGTTCACACTCCACCTACGTCTATTGAAATGGTTAAGAGGCTACTTAAATACGAGTATCGATCAAAAATAATGTTCAAACAAATTATTTTCTGTTCGCGTTCTACTGCATTAGATTTAACTTATAAATAAAATATATTTGATTTTCTTGGAAGGTAAGAGTGGAAGAGTACAGCAACGCATAAACTACCTACCTAACCCTAACCCTAACCCTAACCCAGCAACGCATAAACTACCTAACTAACCCTAACCCTAACCCTAACCCTAACCCAGCAACGCATAAACTACCTAACTAACCCTAACCCTAACCCTACCTAACTACCTAACGTGCCGAGAGAGATATAAAAAAGACAATCTTTTCTAACGGCTCCAAAGGACAAATTTGTGGAGAGGTATGATCGCCTACGCCCACAGGAAAGAATGTGAGTCGAAAGCCTGGGCTTAACACAAATTTTGGCTATTTTTTTTTTACACCTACAACAACCCCGTTTGGGAAGTTATTCCCATTTTAGAAAAAAAAAGATCAATAAATGTAGTATATACAAAATGTATATTCTTATTATTTTTAATAAAACATTTTTTGATTGTTTGACTTGTTTTCTAAGACTTATCAATCTTTTGCAAGTTATTTAAAGCTAGAATATATGTTAAAGTTTAAGAATCCTTTTAAGATGACGATTTACTGATAAAAGTGCTGCTAATTAACCCATTGCAGGAGAAAGAAGTGGTGGATTCATAACTTTCCCAAGTGTATTTGTGTGTAAGGGAATAAAACTAACCTGACTGGAATTGGGAATCGGCACCCTGATTTACACTTCCCACCCGTAATCCATTTCACCGCCTGCACATCCACGCTTACAGTACCTGGTATTCCCAAGCGGTCACACGTCTAAGTACGGACCAGGCTTAACTTCAGTGATTGTACGAGAACTGACATTTTAACGTGATTTAACAGTAAGTCTATTTTGATAGGACATTTTTTTCTACTAAAATATAGTTAATATGTAATATAGTGTCCCTGCCATCTTACGAGGTGCATCGTTTTGGGTGCCGGACGCATCACCAAAACGGCAACATAAATATATGCCCTTCCTATTATAATAAAGACCGTTGTGTACTTATTTGTGTGTGTATATATATATATATATATATATATATATATATATATATATATATATATTTACGCTCTCACACCCTGTATTTTCAAAGTCTACCATTCTTTCAGAGTGTGAGAGCGTAAATAGTCATCCGCAGACAGATCTGTTTCGCTGTATCATAGCTCATCAGTAAGATTAGACATCCGATTGCTTTTTAACCCAGGATTGAAACCCGACCAAACTGGCATCAGTCAGCGATTCTACATTTACCTGCATATGAGATCAGATGGCAAGCTTTTCAATCTCGTCCGTCTCAGAGCCAGAACTAAAGTAAAAAAGAGTCCTTATCAGATACATGTTTTTTGCTGGTGATAAGGCATTAGCATCCCACACCCAGCGTGAACTTCAATCACTGATGGATCATTTCTTTCAAGCCTGTAGAGACTTTGTGCTGACTATAAGCTTGAAAAAAGAAAACAAGCGTCCTGGGTCAAGGTACCACTAGTCATCACGATCAATGATTATGACCTGGATGTGGTCCATCAGTTTACCTACCTTGGCTCTACCACTGACAACCTCTCACTGGACATAGAGCTCGACAAGAGAATTGGGAAGGCGGCCACAATACTCGCGCGCCTCACAACGTGTTTGGACCAACTCTAAGCTGGCAGTGAAGACAAAGATTGACAATGTACAATGCCTGTGTCATCAGCACACTGTTATACGACAGCGAGACATGGACTACGTACGCCAGGCATAGCATGCCTCCTCGTCCACCCCACTCTCGTCAGTAATCTCTTACCTTTCCTACTCTCTTTCTGACACCCCCTGCAACCTCTCACTCTTCATAACATTCCTCCTATGTAACCTCCTGCACAACAGTGGCAGTAAAATGCCTTGCTTGGAGCAAGAGAGGTGTCTTATCACCTTCCACGTGAGAAGTATCCGACGCATATTGGGAATCTCATGGCAAGACAAGGTGCCCAACACTCAGGTCCTGTCTCGCGCGGGTCTGTCCACCATGTTCATAATCCTAAACAGCACAGACTCCGCTGGCTAGGTCATGTTCACCGCATGCCAGACGGTCACATTCCAAAAAACCTCCTGTATGGAGAGCTGGCCTCTGGAAGAAGACCCACTGGGCGGCCATAGTTGCGGTATCGTGACATCATAAAACGCGATATGAAGGCTGTGGGCATCAACATTGAGTCATGGAAGAGCGTAGCAGTCAACCGGATCAAATGGAGAGGAACACTGGCCCAACAACTCAAATCAAAGGAGGAGCAACTGACACAAGTCGCCATGGAGAGGTGGGTTCGCAGAAAGCAAAATGACAGCTCCGACAGACCAGAAACAAAACATAAATGCAGCCTCTGCAACAAAGATTGTCATTCCCGCATCGGTTTCTACAGTCACAGACGCTGATGCTCCAGCCAAGCAAACAACTAGGATGCTATCCATGGTCAACCCTGACCGACGGAGGCCTACTAATATATATATATATATATATATATATATATATATATATATAGTGATTTTCTAAGCGTAGCTTAGATGTGGCACAAGGCCAACTAATATATATATATATATATATATATATATATATATTTCATTTGTAAATTCAAATTTTACATTTGGGGAATAGCTATTTCAACAGTTTACTAGAACCTACATTGTTCAACCCCATTAGGACGTAAAGTGAATAAAGTTCTAGCATGCCGGAAATAAAGGTTAGGAAAGGAAAGAAAAGAGTAAGGAAAGTTGGTTAGGAAACGGACAAGAATAGAAGAGACAAAGAATAGTAGCACACTTTTTTTATGAATGGAGGGAAGAAGCTTGCCCGAAAGGTCAGAGGTAGCCGGTAGGAATTAACTTAGGGTATCACGTGTCTCAATTAAAAATTCTAACCGATATGAAAAAAAAAATTAGGCTAAAAATACAACGATTAAATTGTAAGGAAAAGAATAGTTAAAAACTTTTTAAGGGAGTTTAAATCCGCACCGTTAATGACGCTTGCTAATTAATTCGTTACGCTGGTTAAGTAAATTTGATTATATTTTAACATCCTAATTTTTTTCTACTAAACACGGATTACATTTATCACTCAGGGTATATAGTAGTACGTGCTGAGTTTAATTCTTTAAAACTTAGTTATGTGAACTGATAATGTTGTACATATTACTAGCACAGGAATAACTAATCTTAATTTTTTTTTATATTCATTTTATTTAGAGGGTTATCTTTGTGAAAGTACACACTTTCATAACATTTTCTTTAGAGCGTTAGGAAGCTCTCACGGATCATACTTGACTGGAACGGGTGATGGTATATCAACTTTCAATTGCGTCTCTGTCTTCGGACGGTACCACTTAAACAGAGAAAAGTACTGAGTGGTGCCCGGTTCCGGGGGAACAGCTGTCCGCAGCAGTACCCACGTCATTGTACTAGAGAGGGTGGTCGGTAATAATAGCGATGCCAGCACAGCCGACGGTCAATTTTTGACCTTGTGCCACATCACGACATCGTGGGGAGACGGGTAAATGGCTCAATACCTACTGAGAATTATCACTGGATTATGACAGTTGATGTTCAGAGAGCAGTATTCATATTGTTCAAGGTAACCATCAGGTTAATCTCTCTGAATTACAAGTACATGCCTACATGTCGTGTTTATACTGGAAATCAATCATACAACAATCAAAGTTTTGTTAAATTCAATCATATTTCTTTTATTTCCAATTTTTTAAGATATTGCACATAGGAATCAAAACTGTGCCTTCTTCTTCTATGTGATGTGTTCCTTCAGGACGTAGGCGATCATGGCTTTCTACATCTTCCTATCCCTTGTATCTCTTAACACCCTTTCTCTTGTTACTCTTCCCAACCCCCGCTCTGCCATGCATTTGCTCAATTCCATAAATCTAGAATGTAAAAACTAGCGTGACTACAAACTGAGGGACCATTTTATATATTGGTTATAACACAGAACTGATCCCCCATTTTATATCAACATTATAATTTCTCATTTGTTTATCAAATTGTGGTTAGGTATGAGTCTCCCTCTTCTCAATACTGATTAGTTATTTAGAACTCTTCTTCTTTTATGTGCCGTGTCTCTTCAGGACGTAAGCGATCATGGCCTTCCACATCTTCCTAACCCTTGCAGCTCTTAACATCATTTCTCTTGTTACTTTTCCCAACCCCCGCTCTGCCATCCATTTGCTCAAGCCCATAAATCTAGGATGTATAAAACTAGCTTGGCCACAAACTGAGGGATCATTTTATATATTGATTATGATATAGTATTGATCCCCCACTTTATATCCAAATTATAATTTCTTATTTGTTTATCAAATTTTGATTAGGTATGAATCCACCTCTTCTCAATACTAATTAGTTATTTATAACTCTTCTTCTATGTGCCGTGTCACATCAGGACGTAGGTGATCATGGCCATCCACATCTTCCTATCCCTAGTAGCTCTTAAAACGCTTTCTCCTGTTACTTTCTACCAAACTCCGCTCTGCCATCCATTTGCTCAAGCTCATCAAGTATGTTACACGTTGCTTTCCCGGGTGTCTCTTTCCTTCTATCTGACCTGTGAGTATCAGATTCTCTAAGCCCTCTTACCTCATGACATGTCTTAGAAACTTTAGCTGTCTTTTCTTGATGTTAAGTATTAGTCTCCTTTTCGTTTCTATCATCTCCCGAACCTCGTCGTTGCTAACATGTTCAGTTCATGGTATTCTCAGCATCCTTCTGTAGAAACACATTTCGATTGTTTCAAGTCTCTCCTTCAGCTTTAAGAAGATTGTTGTTTTCTTCTTCTTTTATGTGCCCTGTCCCTTCAGGACGTAGCCGATAATTGCTTTCTACATCTCCTTATCCCTGGTGGCTCTTAGCATGCTTTCTCCTGTTACACCATGCAACCCTCGTCTCGTCATCCACCTGATTAGGTCCTTCAAATATGTTATCCGCTGCTTTCCCCTGTCTTTTTCCCCCCTATCTGACCTGTTAGTATCAGGTTCTCGAAGCCTTCCTTCCTCATTGCATGTCCCAGGAACTTTAGTTGTCTCTTCCTGATGCTCAGTATTAATTTCCTTTTCGTTTCCATCCTTTCCAAAACTTCGTCATTGCTCACATGCTCAGTCCATGATATTCGCAGTAGCCTTCTAAAAACCAGATTTCAGCTGCTTCAAGTTTTTTACTTCATCTTCGAAGATATTGTCCAGCATTCACTGCCATATTGAAAGACGGACGGAACGTCACAATCCAGTACTCTCTTTTTTGTTTCTAGCGAAATTTTCCTGTTTCTTAATATTTTACTCAACTTCTGGAATGTTCCTTTCGCCATGCCAGTTCGTCTTCGGATCTCTGTGTCGCACTTTCCGTCTTTTGTTAGAACACTTCCAGGTATTTAAATTTTTGTACCTGCTTGATTTTAGTATCCCTTACCTTCAGTATTCCCTAAACTGCCCAAATCTGACGTTCTATTGTTGGTCCCTGTCTGAATGCTTACGATGAGGTTTTATTCTTTAAGCTATAGTCATGTCGCTTGCCGTGTCAAGAGATAAGTAGTAATTTTGATTTTTGGCACAAGCCAAAATAGGACCTGAATTTACCACGGTCAGTCATCTCGGTTCAGTCAATACATTTTGAATTTTGAATGCGAGAGCCTAAAATAAAAAAAATAAATAACTTTTCTGCTTTTTCAACTGAACTAAATGACGTAACTTATTCACTAATTGTGGTTTATTTGTTAAGTGATATATCTATATGTATGTATGTGTGCGTGTGTAACCAAAGTATTTAAAGTCAAATTAAATTAGGAAATGCTTCGCAGAACTTTGCTGAAAAAGCTACAAACGAAAGAAGCAAATTGCAAATCGCAAAACGGGCGTAAAAGAAAAATTTGAAGGAATGAAGTTAAAAACTCTTGAAATAAATGAAAAGATGAAAGAACTGCCATTAGATAAGCGAAGAAAAGCGGATATATATATATATATATATATATATGTGTGTGTGTGCGTGTGTGTGTATGCGTCGTTTTATTTCTAGATCATATATATATGTTCATACATATATATTGTACTTTATATATATATATATATATAGGCATATATATGTGATTTTGTGAGAAGTTTATACCTATATGTGTGTGTGTGTGCATGTATATATATATATATATATGTGTGTGTGTGTGTGTGTGTGTGTATGTGTTTGTAGTTTATTTGGCGTGTGTGTGTGCGCGCATCTATGCGTATATGTGTGTGTGTGTGTGTGTGTGTGTGTGTGTGTGTGTGTGTGTGTGTGTGTGTGTGTGATTTACAGATGAAACAGAGTGTGAATGCCAACGCAAAGAAAGAACGTGATTGGCAGAGGCGTTGTGATTGGGCAATTGGAAAGCGAAGCGGAAGTTTGAGTGAACAAACGGAGGAGAAACGCTAAATTCGAAGAAACGAACTCAAGCGAGACACTGAAAATTATTTTGAGGTAATTAAACACCACTGAGAAAGGATTATAAAAATGGCAGAGTTTCTCGTTTTATCTTCTGTTTTGTTTTTTTTGTTTTTTTGTGTTTTTTTTTTGTTTTTTGTTTTGTTTGTTTGTTTGTTTTTGCTTGTCTATTTGTTTTAATTAAGTTTTCTTCCCATCGGAATTATGCCAGTTGTGGGATTGTTGATTGTCGTCTGTGGTTTACAGGCGTTCGTGACAGAAGATGGCGGAAAGAAAGAATCAATAGTCATAAAAGAAAATAACATCAAGGAGAATTACTAAGTTTGTTTCTTATTATCTCTCACAAAGATCTGCATATATGCGTACACATTAATCTACGTCATAGATAGATAGATAGATATGAACAGAGATAGAAAGATATGAAAAGTGAATGAGATAGATAGATAGATAGATAGATAGATAGATAGATAATGAACAGAAGCTGCGATAGATAGATAGATAGATAGATAGATAGATAGATAGATAGATAGATAGATAGATAGATAGATAGAAATTTATGGATAGATAGTAAGAGTGAATGAGATAGATATGAAGAATGAATGACAGTGAGAAATATCTGCAGAAGTAGCTGGAAATATTAAGAATTAGATAGATATGAGCAGAGACAGATTGATATGAGCATAGATCGGTAGATATGTGTTAGAAGTCGTTTTTTTTTTTTTTTTTTTGCAGTTATAATGCTAAGTCTTTCTTAGGCACTCGTCGTGACGTCTGTAAAAATACTCTGAAGACTGTATATTTTAGACTACTTAGAGGGCTTTATTTAATCGTCTAGACTAGTTCATTTCGTCACCGGGGGTGTTTTATTTAATCCACAACACACCCCATACTTTATTCTTCTTTTATGAATAAATATTTTATTTATTAGTGATCACCTCTCTCTCTCTCTCTCTCTCTCTCTCTCTCTCTCTCCCTCTATCACACACA
The DNA here is from genome assembly GCA_037127315.1 of Ascarosepion bandense. Classification (NCBI taxonomy): domain Eukaryota; kingdom Metazoa; phylum Mollusca; class Cephalopoda; order Sepiida; family Sepiidae; genus Ascarosepion; species Ascarosepion bandense. The sequence goes on from JBBBDQ010001767.1 coordinate 3,082,641, forward strand.
CACACACACACACATACACACACAAAGGATCAACTTCTAGTTATTATTGAAATTGTGCTTGTACGTACCAAGAATCCTTGGTGTGTAGACACATCAAAAACATCTTAAAGCTTTTACTTGATTTCTTCCAGCCTTTTGTATTTTTCTTCAGATGATTGCAATGCCATTTAGGTTCTCATGTTTTGCCCCTTTTACATGTATATCATCTTTCCTACTCGTGATATTATTACGCCATCTTCCCACATTTCTTTTCCATCTATATACACACTGAAAAACAATTTCTTTGTCAATCTTGAAAAATTTAGTGTCCTACTTTTCATCTCTTTTATTCTATTTTACTTGGTAACATTTTGTCGAAAACAGAACATTAATTCTGCCGGTGACATGCCTGACGGTTTATTGGGATTTGGCGTTATACAGTAAACTCACAAAGGTTTTTGTAGTGGTTTTTTGTTCACTTTTTAAAGACATACTTTTTTTTCAAAGCTCTCTTAAAAGTACACACAAACCGTTCAGCATGTCCGTTTGATCTTGGGTGGTAGGGTGGAGTAGTAATATTTTCAATGGAGAACATTTTACAAAAATCTTTGAATTCATGAGCAATGTACCGTTCTACGAGACTATAGTATCTGGAATGACATATCATGCAAACAGTTCGCGTAAAAATTCACTGTCACCGTTCGGATTGCGTTCTTTTAGGTTTTCTTTCTTTCTTTCTTTCTTTCTTTTTTAACCCATTACTAGATAATTCCCGGGCCTAACTAGTAAAATAACAATTTTTAGGCAAATTTTAACTTTATTCATCAATATAGACGCCTTCTACACTGATTACAACGCTTCTTCCCTAGCAATTTGATGCCTTTTCTTTAGAATGATTTGTCTTTGGCTTCAAAATACGCCTCTTTTTCCGATATCACTTCTTCATTGGAGCCAAACCTTTCCCCTGGAGCATTCTTTTGAGGTTTGCAATCAGCCAGTGGCCACTGGGCGCCAGATCTGTAGAATAGGATGGACGAGGAAGCAATTCGAAGTGAAAGTCATGTAGTTTTGGCATCGTTGCTATCGACTTGGGACATGGTGCGTTGTCTTGGTGAAAGATTCTTTTTCTCCTTTATTTGTGGCTGTTTTTGGCGATTTCTTCCTTCAAACGCACCAATAATGCTATATAATATTTGCTATTGATGGTTCTTCTTTTCGATGAACAAAATACCTTGCGCATCCCAAAATACGGGGGCCAAAACTTTGCCTGCTGATGTTTGCGCCTTGGTCACTTTGGACGGCTTTCACATGCTGTTGTTCACTCAGCTGACTATCGATTTGACTCCGGAGTGAAGTGGTAGATCCATGTTTCTTCCATTGTCACATATTTACGCAAAAACTCCTTTTTGCGTTGAAACAGTTGCAAACAACGCTCTGAATATTCTATGCATTGTTGTTTTTGATCGACAGGGAGCAAACGTGGTACCCGATTGGAACACAGCTTTCTTATTGACAAATGTTCATGCAAAATTTTTTTTTTAATCATCTCACCCCAAGCAAGGCATTCCACTGCCACTATTGCGCATGGGGCTACATAGGGGAAGGTAAAGAGAAGGAGTGGTTAGACATAGGGAATGTCAGGAGGAAGGTGACAGATGAGTAAGGATAGCGGAGATGAGGGTTGGGCAGAGTGTTTGATAGAATGGGAGCAGGTTAGTGTGTTAGGAGGTGTCTATTGACCTTACATTTAAACTCCTGGAGATTGTAGCCATCGGGGAAGCAATCGTGTGGAAGAGAATTCCACAGTCGGGAAGTGCGAGGAATTAGTGAATACACTGCCTTCTGATATGTTTAACTCCTCTGCTATCTCACACAACTTTAATTTACGATCGGCCAAAACAAGTTTGTGGATTTGTTTGGTGTTTTCCGGGACAACTGCCGATTTTGGGTGACCTGAGCGTTCAGCATTATTTGTGTCTGTACGACCGCGTTTAAAGTCAGCATACCACTATTTACCCGTTGTTTCCGACAGGGCATAGTCCGAATAACACTTATCAAGCTATTTCTTTGCTTGAACAGTATTTTTTCCATCAGAAAGCTTTATCAATACACGAAAATCAGATTTTTCCATTGTTTTGAAAATTTGCAAGAGTAGCTTTACTTAAATAACTGTATCTGCTGCTATGAAAGTCGGCTCCCTGTGCAGGGCCCGGAAATTTTTCCCACCTGAATCTATTCTGCACATATACAAATCTACCATCCGCACGTGTATTGAATATTGCTGCCATATCTGGTCGGGTGCCCCTGCTGCTCTCCTTGGGCTTCTTGACAAAATACAAAGGAGGATCTGTAACGTGCTTGATACTGACTTGGCAGACCGGCTGCAGCCACTCTCTCACCGGCGTGATGTGGCTTCCCTGTGCCTCTTCTACAAGTACTTTCATGACTTCTGCTCCGATGAGCTTAGATCACTGTGCCGCCTAAGCAGGAATTTACACGAGATACTAGATTAGCAACTAGGTCTCACCCTTTTACAGTTAAACAAATAAGATGTAACCGTAAATTCTACTCCAACAGCTTCTTTTCTCGCGCTTCCCGCCTGTGGAACTCCCTTCCACAACTCTGCTTTCCCGACAGTTACAATCTCCAGGTGTTTAAATGTAGGGTCAATAGACACCTCCTATCACACTAACTCCCAACTATTCTCAGAACACTCTCATCTACCCAACCCTCATTCTCAGTATCCTTACCCGCCTATCACCCACCCTCTGACATTTCCTATATTTAATCATCCTTTCTCCACTCTACGTAGCCCTCTGCGCAATAGTGGCAGTGACATGCCTTGCTTGGGGTGAAACGCTTATAAAAAAAAATTAAAAAAAAATTTTTAAATAATAATCCGATTGAGCCCAAATTTTGTCACATACCATCTGAAGATTAGTACGTCATAAATGTTATATAGATTTTCTATTAGTGGCGCCATCAGACCCGGAACTTGAGTGATTTGTTATTTCCGCAATGAACACGTCTTTTTCTGTGTGTTTTTTTTCTTTCTTTCAGGGTGACTGGTTATTCGCGTATTACTTTGCTCAATATATTTTTCATTTCTATTTCCCGTTTGAATGTTGCAATAACAGGGTCCTCAAACAGTTCAATATTTTTTTATATCAATCTTGATAACCCATCCGCATGTCCAAATTTTTTGGTCTGTTGGACAGTCAGTCAGTCAGTTAAATGCCATACGTGAAACACGCTTGAGCGATCATGTCTCGAAAGAGACATGACTGACTGAGCAGAAGATTATCCCGCAGTAAGTTGCCATTGCTTTCTGCGGTAGACTGGTTGCTGACCAAGGCTATAGAACTCAATCTGTTCTGTTATTTGACTCATAGCTAGAGCAAGAAGAGATGTATTATGTTTTTAAGTAGTAATTATTGGGGGATCAGTTTATTACATCATAATAATATAAAATTGATCCCCCACTTTATGCCCAGTAAAAGCCTTAATCATGTTTCCAACTATTATATTCAGTCAGTCAGTTAAGGGCCATACGTGATACACGCTTGGGCGATCATGTCTCGAAAGAGACATGACTGACTGAGCAGAAGATTATCCCGCAGTAGGTTGCCATTGCTTTCTGAGGTAGACTGGTTGCCATCCAAGGTTATAGAACCCAATCTGTCCTGTTATTTAACCCATAACTGGAAGGAAGAGACGGATTAATACCTTTCCCAAGGGTATTTGTGCCAAAGTGAATGCAATGGATTCAATGATACACCAACGTTGTAATCTATTCCCCATATGCAAAGGAATTCCTCTTTTTTTTCTCTTTTCTTTTTTTTTCTTTTTTTTTTTCTTTTTTTTTTTTCAAACCATAAATTGACAATAGAAGTCTGTCTGGTCTGTCTGCAATCGGAAACACGTTCCGTATATAAATTTATGAATTTTTTCACTGAAAATAATAATACTAACGCCTCTTTTTCGATCAGGCTGTAGTTTTTTTTTGTTTTTTTTTTCTTCTGCAGGTAGTAGCATGTGCGGCGGCTTTCATGTTACAGTCTTTGTATATCTGTAAATTTACTGCTCCTCTACTGTAATTACTATCATCTGAAGCCACTACGATTTCTGCTTTTAGAACGCTAGTATTTTTCTGATTTCTTTAAACGTCTCTGACACTTACCAGTCCAGTTCCACTTTACGCCCTGTAAGCAAATTGTTCAGTGGATCTCTCAAATTCTGCGTTTTTGTAGGTACCTCCATTATATCGCAAAAAACAGCATAGTATGAATAAAAAAAGGACAAAAACTTAATTAAACGAACATTTTCCATCAAAATGTTTATAATATTATTAAGAGAAACGATCAAAGTAATTTTTATTTATTTAAAAAAATATTAATCCTTTCTAACACATTCGAAATTTTGGCAGAAAATTTTGTTTTGATTTGAGTTAGCGTGGTAGAAAATGCTACAACTGTTTACAATGGATCACGTAATTTTACGTAACTCACTTTTTTTTCGGTGACAAACACATTAATTTGAAAATTCTCGCAAAAAGCAAATCATTGTCGGATTTTAATGAAACTTTCAGTTCTCATTCACAAATTAATGAGATTATTTTGGAAATTATTATTTTTTTAAATCTTGGGGAAAATACTTGTTTTAACGCTGTTACCCCCTTTCCAGGTAAATCCATGAAATTTTAATAAATTTTAATTGGCTGCAAATTATTTTTATTAGTTAAACGTAGGACTCATCGGGGCACATAAATCATCTACTTTTTTATTTTAAATTTTACGACACTATCCGAAAATCTGCTCCGAAGAGTAAAATAGAAAATTCAATAAAACTCTGATATAATTTAATTTGAAAAGCTTTTAATTGCTGGAATAAATAATAATTATTAAGGATATTATAGTCGGGAGAAAAAAATTTTTTTCGATTACTAATAAAATTTTAAAAGAATTGTTTTCATTTTTTAGTATTATTATAATAATTCATAAAGTTTTTAAAATATTTTAAAACCTTTTAAAGAACTGTCGTCCAAAACTTTTTTAGTTAAGAATTTTATGATTATATTGCCTATCGAAAATTGAAAAAATCAATAAAAATCGTTCACCAATTTTTTTTTTTCAAAATAAGTAAAAACAAAAAAATTTGTATGTAAATAAATATGTTCATTTTGATTAACTATGATGTTCCATAGGGATCATAACAAGTTTCCATAGGGGCCGTATTTATTTTAGAAGTTAACAAGTGTTTTGGATTATCCCCCTTACATGGAAAACGACAGAAACCGCACTTTGATGCTGATTCAAGTCTTTTCAAGACGTTTATAAAATACAACAGCCTGTTTTGCAAATCATTCCTTAAAAATTTAAAGCAACTTTTACATTTTAATTCTTAATTTTCTAATTTTGTTAAAAAAAAAATAATTGTGAAATTCACAATTTGTGGAGGTACCTGAAAAGAATATGAAAACTAGATATTAAAAATAAAAATTAATAAATGTCATAGCATTTCACAAATTATTGAGTAATCTCTGCCCTTATTTTCATTCTGTTATTAAATTGTAAAATTTTTTAAAAGAACGTTTTATGTTATTTTAATTTTTATTTTTCATAAAACATCATCAAACGTAAGCCTACAAATCTAAACTAACTAAAATTCCATAAAATATTGGATAATTGCTGAAAATTGTGTTAAACTTTTAATTTTAACATAGTTACAAATTTAAAAAAAAGATTTGTATGAATAAGATTTACACCAAATTCGTCTTCCATACTTTTGGCCGGCTACTGTAGATCATCCATTATTGACTGCTGATAAGGTTATGACAGCTGTGATAACAAGGCTACTGTAATTGAGAAATTCTTTTTTGAAAAATTTCAAGCAGTGTGCAAGTAATTCTTGTTTCAAGTCAACTTAAAGTAAGTTTAAATTCGGTAATGTGAATAAAATAATGTGTCAGCGAGGTGTGTTTTGTTTTTGTAAGATTTTTTAAAACGATAATTGGCTTCTGTTTACAATCGATGAAAAATGGCGGAAAATTTGAAATTTTAAAAACTTTTTTTTAAATTAGAAACTTTTTGATTTCGATCAATATAATTTCGGTCTAAAATACACCAGGGTATTTTGCTTACTGGAATTACTAAATTTAGTCCCTTGGCTTTCAATTAAAGCTAATTTTAAAGCTTGAAGATAACTTATTTATTTTTAAAATTTCAATTTAAATTTAGGTATAGAAAAATGACTGGAGGTACCTAGTTTTATGTATATAGATTTGATAATAGTTTGTAACCTAGTAACGTTTGTTGAAGGAGGTATATTCTTAATTGCACTTGCTCTTGACGAATTTGGTTGACGACTATTTTTTCAATGATTTGTTCTGGACACTTAACTTCAGGCAAAATCAATTCACTCTTTTCCTCACTGAGTTTAAATCCATATTCTCGTATTCTTTTCAGAAACAGTATGTTATTCCTTAGATACACTTTTAATTAATATATCATAGTCATGCGAAATCACAATCTGTAATCATGGTATCCATAGCTTGCTGAAAGTTTGCTGGAGCCACCTTTATACCAAAAGAAAGTCGGTTGAACTCATACATTCCATTATGCGTATTTATAGTTGCCAACTCTGAACATTCATCTTCAACCTGCATTTGTAAATACGCTTCGGAAAATTTTCCACCGTTTATCTTCGCAACTATTTTCTTTGGCTGGGTAATGGGCAGTTATCGGGTTCTGAACATTTGTTTAACTCTGTCGAAAAATCAGCATCAACACGATTTCTTTTTAATTGAAATACACTGCTAGTTCTGCCCATTTTGAATGGTTAATCTTTTCAATTACATCTGTTTTTTCAAGTCTGTTTAAGTCTTCGGTGACTTGATTCAATGTTGCAAAAAGTACAGTCCGTTTAGACAGGAATACTGGCATCGATTATTTTTTCATTTGAAATTTTGCTTTGAGTTTAGAAAACCGACTTTACTTAGTCGACTAAACATCCGGGAAATATTTTTTCAATCCTTTTCTTTAACTTTTCACTGTTTTTTTTTTGTTTGTTTTTTGTTTTTAATTAGGTCGCTTGACCACTTACTTTTGTGCAATACGGATTTATAGGTAAACTAGCAGTATAACCCGGCGTTGCTCGGGTGTAATGAAAGGTTTAAAACTAATCCATGGTCAGAATCTTTTGGACGTTGGAACGAAAGGCTAAAAAGCAATTGTTGTTTCCAGTTAAAGCGAAACCGTAGAATGAATGGATGTAAGTCAAATTTTGATTTCCTGGTATCGATATCAAATAAGTTTTTTTCGTCGCAAACTGAATTTTGAAGGCTAAATAAGTACTCTGAGTAAATGGTATCATGGCTGGGACT
>JBBBDQ010001767.1:3092500-3095000 GCA_037127315.1 Ascarosepion bandense
TTGCATTTTCACATCTACATTATTAATTTTCACATTCACAAATTTTCTTTTGTTTTGGGTTCTGGGTATGATGGTAAGGCCTCTGATTGAGAGGTTGTGAGGAGAGTGGAACTACCTCTTAATTGCTGTTGTTCCCAGGACAACCTTGACCTGGAGTGGTAGCACCTGCTAGAGTCACAGCTATGGGGCAAATAGTTAACCCCCAAACTGGGGTCAAAACACCATGAAAGTATAAAAATAGACTTTTATTAAAAAAATATATCCATAAAAATAGACACATTATACATTTCTTAATTAAAAATATTACCAACAATACATTTTTTAAGGAAAAAAATTATTGCCATAAAACCCTTTCGAAGGAAAATATTATTACCAGCAATACATTTTTTAATACAAAACTAGAAGAAAAGATTTTTTTCATCTAAATCTGACTAAACCAACCTTTGTCATTATAACCAAACATTAAAAAAATACCTTAAAAGCCCACCTTATTGGTATTATAACCCACAGAGTTAATATGCCGTTAAACAAAACTCAAACTCTATTGTTTTCTGTGATTATTTTTATGTCGCTATGTTGTGTACAATTTTATTTCCTGTGATATTTTTTCTTGGTTTAGTTTTACAGTGTAACTTTGGACGTTCGACTTTACCACACTAGTAGCATTTCGAATTCTGAAAGGGACAAACGTCTTCGAATCGTAACCTTCCACATCTGAAACATGGATTTATTCTTCTTTTATGCACACAATTTTCTTTCGTTTATATACATATTCATTTCTTCGGTATTGGGTCTCAGATATAGAAATCGCTGACATTCGCCCGATATTTTCTGTAGTGTAAGTTTATTTTTTTTCAAGTTTCTTTAAAAGTTAGCCCGTTTTCTGCGTCTTTTTTTTTTTTTTGTCGTTAAGCCTTGAACAAAAATTAACCCTTTAAACAATCTTTCACATTCCTTGTTAATGATTCCAGAATATGTGACAAAATTTTCAGACTCATACATTTCCAACGAGCATTACATAAAGTGCTTCTATTGCTAAAAAACTGACATAATATATATTTTTACTTCAAAACAAATTTCTCCAGTTTTTTTTTTTTGTCCTTTTTTGGTAGTACAAACACAAACTTACAGTATTGTTCATGTTCTACCGGTGCTAACTTCCTCAACAAAAGTCTCGTTTTTCTTTCGTCTTCCCAGTCGTTAGATTATTTCCTGAACATTTGTTCATATCTTCAGAAATCCGCAGAAAAGGTAAGCCTATCATATGGATGCTATGTAAATTCAGATGTAGTATTTGCGAGCGCGTAAAAGAAATTAGACAATAGTTACTATTTCTGAAGTTCCAATAACTGCTGATGTTGGTGTTACCGTTGTTGTTAAAATTTTTACAAGCTGATTTATTATTTCTTGCATATTCGCAAAAATATGTTGTTCTTTTTGGACACACAAAGAGTAAAAAATGTAAACCAGCGTGGTTCAACGTCGTGACTGGTATCCTATGCACCGAAGTAACAAATAGTTTTTCTTATTTGTTGTACTCAGCATGAGTTTCGATATTATTGTAACTGCAGTTATAATTCGTATGAGTTTCGATCCTCGTCGTTACTGTTATAATTCGTTTTCTAGATGTTATAATATTAACTCTTGTTTAGGTTTGTAAGAAATACTCTAAAGACTGACTACAACGGTGTTTTAAAGTCTACTTAGAGTTCTTTATTTAAGCGTCTAGACTAGTTCATATGTGTCACCGGGGGTGTGCTATTTAGTCTACAACAATATGAGCATAGATAGATAGATAGATAGATAGATAGATAGATAGATAGATAGATAGATAGATAGATAGATAGATAGATATAAATAAGCAGTATCTGGTACTTTCAAGCTGTCACTCATCTAGGTACTGACTAGGCTCGACGTTGCTTAATTTCTGTGTTCTTAAAGAAACCGGTATTTCAACGAATATTAGGATCGATTACATTGCAGACACTTCTTTGATTTTCGTCGAGAACCGCGAGATGAACAAAAGGAGCAGGCCGATCAGATATATTTTTTTAAATAGCAAGCACTTTACTGAAATCAGTTTGCCTTTAAATGCATTAACCTCCTTTAATTGTAGCAATTTACGGCGCTGGGAAAAACTACCCCTCGTGAGGTTTATTCCAAGTATAATTGTACTTGTATCCAAAAAATCGTTGAAAAAACAGTATAGTATGAAGGAAAAAGGCCCCAAACTAAATAAAAACAAAGTTTTTATGGGCAAAATGTTTGTTATTATGAAGAGGATAGATCAAAATATTTTTTAAATTATTTTTTAAATTTTTTTAATTCTTTCTAAAACGTCCGAAATTTTGGTACATGTTCTTTCATCCGTGCGTTACATAAATAGTCCAAGAGTTTATAACTGCAAACGTACTATTAAGCAAGGCACGTTTTTGCCGGTGAATGCCGCATTAATTTAGAACTTGTTGCAAAAATTAAATAAGGGTCGAATATTGATGAA
>JBBBDQ010001767.1:3115000-3122500 GCA_037127315.1 Ascarosepion bandense
ATATATAGATAGATAGCAACAGACTGAAATAGATAGTTATATAGTTAGATAGAAACAGACTGAAATAGATATATATAGATATATATAGATAGATAGACAGGTAGCCACAGACTAAAATAGATAGATATATAGATAGTTAGCAACAGACTGAAATAGATAGATAAATAGATAGATAGAGAGATAGCCACAGACTAAAATATATAGATATATAGATAGATAGCACCAGACTGAAATAGATAGATAAATAGATAGATAGAGAGATAGCCACAGACTGAAATAGATAGACAGATACATAGATAGATAGATAGCAACAGACTGAAAACGATAGATAGATAGCAACAGACTGAAATATATAAATAGATATATAGCAACAGACTTAGATAGATAGATAGATAGATAGATAGATAGATAGATAGCAACAGACTAAGATAGATAGATAGATAGATAGATAGATAGATAGATAGATAGCAACAGGCTGAAATACATCGATAGACAGATAAATAGCAACAGACAAATACATCGATAGATAGACAGATAGATAGCAACAGACTGAAATATATAGATAGCAACAGAGTGAAATAGATAGATAGATAGATAGATAGATAGATAGATAGATAGATAGATAGATAGATAGATAGATAGATAGATAGCAACAGTCTAAAATAGATAGATGGATAGATAGATAGCAACAGTCTAAAATAGATAGATGGATAGATAGATAGATATAACAGACTGAAATAGATAAATAAATAGATAGTTAGATACCAACAGACAGAGATAGATAGATAGATAGATAGATAGATAGATAGATAGATAGATAGATTGCAACAGACTGAGATAGATAGATAGATAGATAGATAGATAGATAGATAGATAGATAGCAAGAGATTAAATAGATACATAGATAGATAGAAACACACTGAAATTGATAGATAGATAGATAGATAGATAGATAGATAGATAGATAGATAGATAGATAAATAGATAGATCGATAGATAGATAGATAGATAGATAGATAGATAGATAGAAACACACTGAAATTGATAGATAGATAGATAGATAGATAGATAGATAGATAGATAGATAGATACCAACAGACTGAAATACATCGATAAACAGATAAATAGCAACAGACAAATACATCGATAGATAGACAGATAGATAGCAACAGACTGAAATAGATAGATAGAAAGATAGATAGATAGCAACAGACTGAATTAGATAGATAGATAGATAGCAATAGACTGAAATAAATAGATAGATAGATAGATAGATAGATATGAAGAGACTGAGATAGACAGATAAATAGATAGATAGGTATATAGATAGATACATAGATATGAAGAGACTGAGATAGATAGATAGATAGATAGACAGATAGATAGATATAAAGATAAATATGAAGAGACTTAGATAGATAGATAGATAGATAGATAGATAGATAGATAGATAGATAGATAGCAACAGACTGAAATAGATAGATATATAGATAGATAGCAACAGACTGAAATAGATATATAGATAGATAGAAACAGACTGAAATAGTTATATATAGATGTATATAGATAGATAGACAGGTAGCCACAGACTAAAATAGATAGATATATAGATAGATAGCAACAGACTGAAATAGATAGATGAATAGATAGATAGAGAGATAGCCACAGACTAAAATATATAGATATATAGATAGATAGCAACAGACAGAAATAGATAGATAAATAGATAGATAGAGAGATAGCCACAGACTGAAATAGATAGACAGATACATAGATAGATAGATAGCAACAGACTGAAAACGATAGATAGATAGCAACAGACTGAAATATGTAAATAGATATATAGCAACAGACTTAGATAGATAGATAGATAGATAGATAGATAGATAGATAGATAGATAGATAGATAGATAGCAACAGACTGGAGTATATAGATAGATTGATAGCAACAGACTGAAATGCATAGATAGATAGATGGATAGATGGCAACAGACTGAAATAGATAGATAGATAGATAGATAGATAGATAGATAGATATATAGATAGATAGCAACAGACTGAAATAGATAGATAGATAGATAGATAGATAGATAGATAGATAGATACCAACAGACTGAAATACATTGATAAACAGATAAATAGCAACAGACAAATACATCGATAGATAGACAGATAGATAGCAACAGACTGAAATAGATAGATAGAAAGATAGATAGATAGCAACAGACTGAATTAGATAGATAGATAGATAGCAATAGACTGAAATATATAGATAGATAGATAGATAGATATGAAGAGACTGAGATAGACAGATAAATAGATAGATAGATATATAGATAGATACATAGATATGAAGAGACTGATAGATAGATAGATAGATAGATAGATAGATAGATAGATAGATAGATAGATAGATAGATAGATAGATAGATAGACAGATAGATAGATATAAAGATAAATATGAAGAGACTTAGATAGATAGATAGATAGATAGATAGATAGATAGATAGATAGATAGATAGATAGATAGATAGCAAAAGACTGAAATAGATAGATAGATAGATAGATAGCAAAAGACTGAAATAGATAGATATATAGATAGATAGTAACAGACTGAAATAGATATATATATAGTTAGATAGCAACAGACTGAAATAGATAGATATATAGATAGATAGCAACAGACTGAAATAGATAGTTATATAGTTAGATAGAAACAGACTGAAATAGATATATATAGATATATATAGATACATAGACAGGTAGCCACAGACTAAAATAGATAGATATATAGATAGTTAGCAACAGACTGAAATAGATAGATAAATAGATAGATAGAGAGATAGCCACAGACTAAAATATATAGATATATAGATAGATAGCACCAGACTGAAATAGATAGATAAATAGATAGATAGAGAGATAGCCACAGACTGAAATAGATAGACAGATACATAGATAGATAGATAGCAACAGACTGAAAACGATAGATAGATAGCAACAGACTGAAATATATAAATAGATATATAGCAACAGACTTAGATAGATAGATAGATAGATAGATAGATAGATAGATAGATAGATAGCAACAGACTAAGATAGATAGATAGATAGATAGATAGATAGATAGATAGATAGATAGATAGATAGATAGCAACAGGCTGAAATATATCGATAGACAGATAAATAGCAACAGACAAATACATCGATAGATAGACAGATAGATAGCAACAGACTGAAATATATAGATAGCAACAGAGTGAAATAGATAGATAGATAGATAGATAGATAGATAGATAGATAGATAGATAGATAGATAGATAGATAGATAGATAGCAACAGTCTAAAATAGATAGATGGATAGATAGATAGCAACAGTCTAAAATAGATAGATGGATAGATAGATAGATATAACAGACTGAAATAGATAAATAAATAGATAGTTAGATACCAACAGACAGAGATAGATAGATAGATAGATAGATAGATAGATAGATAGATAGATAGATTGCAACAGACTGAGATAGATAGATAGATAGATAGATAGATAGATAGATAGATAGCAAGAGATTAAATAGATACATAGATAGATAGAAACACACTGAAATTGATAGATAGATAGATAGATAGATAGATAGATAGATAAATAGATAGATCGATAGATAGATAGATAGATAGATAGATAGATAGATAGATAGATAGATAGATAGAAACACACTGAAATTGATAGATAGATAGATAGATAGATAGATAGATAGATAGATAGATAGATAGATAGATAGATAGATAGATACCAACAGACTGAAATACATCGATAAACAGATAAATAGCAACAGACAAATACATCGATAGATAGACAGATAGATAGCAACAGACTGAAATAGATAGATAGAAAGATAGATAGATAGCAACAGACTGAATTAGATAGATAGATAGATAGCAATAGACTGAAATAAATAGATAGATAGATAGATAGATAGATATGAAGAGACTGAGATAGACAGATAAATAGATAGATAGATATATAGATAGATACATAGATATGAAGAGACTGAGATAGATAGATAGATAGACAGATAGATAGATATAAAGATAAATATGAAGAGACTTAGATAGATAGATAGATAGATAGATAGATAGCAACAGACTGAAATAGATAGATATATAGATAGATAGCAACAGACTGAAATAGATATATAGATAGATAGAAACAGACTGAAATAGATATATATAGATGTATATAGATAGATAGACAGGTAGCCACAGACTAAAATAGATAGATATATAGATAGATAGCAACAGACTGAAATAGATAGATGAATAGATAGATAGAGAGATAGCCACAGACTAAAATATATAGATATATAGATAGATAGCAACAGACTGAAATAGATAGATAAATAGATAGATAGAGAGATAGCCACAGACTGAAATAGATAGACAGATACATAGATAGATAGATAGCAACAGACTGAAAACGATAGATAGATAGCAACAGACTGAAATATGTAAATAGATATATAGCAACAGACTTAGATAGATAGATTAGATAGATAGATAGATAGATAGATAGATAGATAGATAGATAGATAGCAACAGACTGGAGTATATAGATAGATTGATAGCAACAGACTGAAATGCATAGATAGATAGATGGATAGATGGCAACAGACTGAAATAGATAGATAGATAGATAGATAGATAGATAGATAGATAGATAGATATATAGATAGATAGCAACAGACTGAGATAGATAGATAGATAGATAGATAGATAGATAGATAGATAGATAGATAGCAACAGACTGAAATACATCGATAGACAGATAAATAGCAACAGACAAATACATCGATAGATAGACAGATAGATAGCAACAGACTGAAATAGATAGATAGCAACAGAGTGAAATAGATAGATAGATAGATAGATAGATAGATAGATAGATAGATAACAACAGTCTAAAATAGATAGATGGATAGATAGATAGCAACAGTCTAAAATATATAGATGGATAGATAGATAGATATAACAGACTGAAATATATAAATAAATAGATAGTTAGATAGATACCAACAGACTGAAATAGATAGATAGATAGATAGATAGATAGATAGATAGATAGATATATTGCAACAGACTGAGATAGATAGATAGATAGATAGATAGATAGATAGATAGATACATAGCAACAGACTGAAAGAGATAGATAGATAGATAGCAACAGACTGAAATAGATAGTTATATAGATAGATAGAAACAGACTGAAATAGATATATATAGATATATATAGATAGATAGACAGGTAGCCACAGACTAAAATAGATAGATATGTAGATAGATAGCAACAGACTGAAATAGATAGATAAATAGATAGATAGCAACTGACTGAAATAGATAGATAAATAGATAGATAGAGAGATAGCCACAGACTGAAATAGATAGACAGATACATAGATAGATAGATAGCAACAGACTGAAAACGATAGATAGATAGCAACAGACTGAAATATATAAATAGATATAGAGCAACAGACTTAGATAGATAGATAGATAGATAGATAGATAGAAAGATAGATAGATAGATAGATAGATAGATAGATAGATAGATAGATAGCAACAGACTGGAGAATATAGATAGATTGATAGCAACAGACTGAAATGCATAGATAGATAGATGGATAGATGGCAACAGACTGAAATAGATAGATAGATAGATAGATAGATAGATAGATAGATAGATAGATAGATAGATACCAACAGACTGAAATAGATAGATAGCTATATAGATACATAGCAACGGACTGAGATAGATAGATAGATAGATAGATAGATAGATAGATAGATAGATAGATAGATAGTAGCAAGAGATTAAATAGATAGATAGATAGATAGAAACACACTGAAATTGATAGATAGATAGATAGATAGATAGATAGATAGATAGATAGATAGATAGATAGATAGATAGATAGAAACACACTGAAATTGATAGATAGATAGATAGATAGATAGATAGATAGATAGATAGATAGATAGAAACACACTGAAATTGAAATTGATAGATAGATAGATAGATAGATAGATAGATAGATAGATAGATAGAAACAGACTGAAATAGACAGATAGATAGCAAAAGACTGAAATAGATAGAAAGATAGAAACAGACTGAATTAGATAGATAGCAACAGACTACAATAGATAAATAGATAGTAACAGACTGAGATAGATAGATAGACAGATAGATAGATAGATAAATAGATAGCAACAGACTGAGATAGATAGATAGACAGATAGATAGATAGATAAATAGATAGCAACAGACTGAAACAGATGGATAGATAAATAGATAGCAACAGACTTAATTAGATAGATAGATAGATAGATAGATAGATAGATAGATAGATACCAACAGACTGAAATAGATTGAGAGATACCAACAATAAGAAATAGATAACGATAGATACCAACAGACGTAGATAGATAGATAGATAGATAGATAGATAGATAGATAGCAACAGACTGAAATAGATAGATAGATAGATAGATAGATAGATAGATAGATAGATAGCAACAGACTGAAATATATAGATAGATAGATAGATAGATAGCAACAGACTGAAATAGATAGATAGATAGATAGATAGATAGATTGATAGATAGATAGATAGCCACAGACTGAAATAGATAGATAGATAGATAGATAGATAGATAGATAGATAGATAGATAGATAGATAGATACCAACAGACTGAAATAGATAGATAGCTATATAGATAGATAGCAACAGACTGAGATAGATAGATAGATAGATAGATAGATAGATAGATAGATAGATAGATAGATAGCAACAGACTGAAATTCATCGATAAACAGATAAATAGCAACAGACAAATACATCGATAGATTGACAGATAGATAGCAACAGACTGAAATAGATAGATAAATAGATAGATAGAGAGATAGCCACAGTCTGAAATAGATAGACAGATACATAGATAGATAGATAGCAACAGACTGAAAACGATAGATAAATAGCAACAGACTGAAATATATAAATAGATATATAGCAACAGACTTAGATAGATAGATAGATAGATAGATAGATAGATAGATAGATAGATAGATAGATAGCAACAAACTGGAGTATATAGATAGATTGATAGCAACAGACTGAAATGCATAGATAGATAGATGGATAGATGGCAACAGACTGAAATAGATAGATAGATAGATAGATAGATAGATAGATAGATAGGTAGATAGATAGATAGATAGATAGATAGATAGATAGATAGATAGCAACAGACTGAAATAGATAGATAGATAGATAGATAGATAGATAGATAGATAGATAGATAGATAGATACAACAGACTGAAATAGATAGATAGATAGATAGCAACAGACTGAAAAAATAGATAGATAGATAGATAGATAGATAGATAGCAACTGACTGAAATAGATAGATAGATAGATAGATAGATAGATAGATAGATAGATAG
>JBBBDQ010001767.1:3125000-3145000 GCA_037127315.1 Ascarosepion bandense
AGATAGATAGCAACAGACTGAGATAGATAGATAGATAGATAGATAGATAGATAGATAGATAGATATCATAGTACATTTCTGTGTCAAGATGTTGTCAAGATCGATAACTCATGCATTTCTCCTTTTCACTTACCTTTTTTCAAATATAATTCAATGGATGTAAATAATATTAAATAATATTGTTCAGTTTATACTAATATGGTTAATAAAAAATTATTATAATTCTAAGAAGAAAGAGAGTAGAAAACAAACAAGGAGGAGGAGACGAAGAAGACGGAAGAGGAGGAGAAAACGAAAAAGAAAGAGAAGATGAAGAGGAAGAAAGAAAAGAGGAGTAGGAGGAGAAGACGAAGAAGAAAACAAAGAGAAGAACAAGAAGAAGAAGACGAAAAAGAAAGAGATGACGAAGAAGAAACAAAGGAGAAGAAGGAGTAAAAGAAAAAGCCGAAAAAGACAAAAAGAAAAAGAAGAACGTGCATCATCACATAAAAACATAGTTAAAGAATTTGATATCATTATCTAATCTAAACTTATTTACAAATGGAACTTTGTCTTTGCGCGCGCGCGCGCGCCTGTGTGTGTGTGTGTGTGTGTGTGTGTGTGTGTGTGTGTCCGTTACCTTTAGAATCCGAAACGGCTGAACCGATTTTCTTGAAAATTTACACAGTTGTACTATAAGCGTCTGCGAGTGTTCTTAGCTAGGTTTTGTGTCGAGGTACCGCCGATAAATATCGAAAATCGATAATCGAAAAAATCGGGCTATAGAAGGAGTGGTCCGATTTTAATCATAGTCAAAGACATAAGAAACAATATTCAGAAGTTTAAAAGGTTGCAGTTCTTACAATAGTGCAGAAAATTTGATTTCGATACCAGGAAATCAAAATTTGACTTACATCCATTCATTTTTCTTTCAGTCTACGGTTTCGCTTTAATTGGATACAACTATTGCTTTTTAGTCTTTCTTGCCAACGTCCAAAGAGTCTGAGCTCCAGGACCATGGATTAGTTTTAATGCTTTCATTACACCCGAGCAACACCGGGCTATACTACTAGTATATATATATATATATATATATATATATATATATACATATATATATATATATATATATATTAGGTGCGATTGGTAAATTGTCGCAGTTATTTTATTATTTCAAATAATCTTTAGGCTGAGTCTGAGCTCCAGGAACATGGATTAGTTTTAAAGCTTTCATTACACCCGAGCAACACTATCAGAAAATAGAATTTACCTGAATATGACATTTGAACGCAGCCACTATTCAAATAATAATAGAAGTACTAGGAGTGATGAAAACATATTGATATACATTCACAACTAAACAATATTATTTACTTAATCAATATCGGTTGAATATTATTTGAAATAAGGAAAATAATATTACATGATCCGTGCATTTTTTTTTTTTTACGGGTTCAACTAGTGGATATGAAGATAGATAGATTTAGATTAGATACCTCCAATAAATCGTTAAAAAAAACGGCATAATATGAATTTTAAAAAAAACTTAATAAAAAAGGAATTTTTCCCTCGAAATGTTTATATTATTAGTAAGAGGAAGGATCAAAATAGTTTCTATTATTTGTTTTTTTAACTTTTAGTACCTTTGAACACGTTCGAAATTTTGGTAAAAATCTTTTTTTGATTTTAGTTATCGGGGGATTACAATGGTAAACGTAATATTACATAATCCAATATTTTTTTCCGGTGACAAACACATTAATTTTAAAAAGTCCTGCAATAATCAAATAATTGTCGGATTTTAATGATACTTTCAGAACTTATTCACAAAGGAATTAAATTATTTTTTAAATCATTATTTCTAAAAAAAATCTCACTTAAACTATTTTTACATCTGTTACTCACCTCCACTTAAGTTCATGAAATTTTAAGAAATTAAATTTTGTTACGATTAATGGTTTTATTAGTTAAACGCAGGACTCATTGGGGAATGTAAATCATCTATTATGTTTTTAAAAATTTTGCCTTAATTTCCGAAAATCTGCTTCCAATAATAAAATAAAAAATTCAGTATGACTTTTTTTTTTAATCATATCACCCCGAGCAAGGCGGTAACGCCACTGATGTGCTGGGGGCTACGTAAGAGTGAATAGATTGGAAAAGAGAAAGCCGGAAACCACATCCTAAACAGGGAACAAGGGACGAGCCTCGTAATCTGTTCAATAGACGTGGGTGGAGTGTGAACCTGGCGATAGATAGATCTATCTACTCCAATTGAAAAAAAAAACAAAGTGAGAAGATTAGAAAGAGAAAAAAAGCCGGAAACCACATCCTAAGCAGGGAACAAGGGATGAGCCTCTTCACCTGTTCAGTAGACGTGATGGCTGTATTTATGGGAAAGGTATAAATCCGTCTCTTCCCTCCAGTTATTGGCTGGCAATCAGTTTACCGCAGAAAGTAATGGCGACCTACTGCGGAATAATCTTCTGCCCAGTCAGTCATATCTTTTGAGACATGATCGCCCAAAGTGTGTATCACGTATGGCACTTAACTGACTGAATATAATAATTAATATCATGATTAAGGCTTCTACTGGTCATAAAGTGGGAGATCAGTTTTCTATTGTTATTAAGTAATAAACTGATCCCCCACTTATTACTACTTGATAATATAATACATCTCTTCTCCCTCTAATTATGGATCAAATAATAGGACAGATTGGGTTCTATATTGTCTTGGCTGGCAACCAGTCTACCGCAGAAAGTAATGGCGACCTACTGCGGGATAATCTTCTGCCCAGTCAGTCATGTCTCTTTTGAGATATAATCTTCCAAGCGTGTATCACGTATGACACTTAACTGACTGAATATAATAATTAAAATCATGATTAAGGCTTCTACTGGTCATAAAGTGGGAGATCAGTTTTCTATTGTTATTAAGTAATAAACTAATCCCCCACTTATTACTACTTGATAATATAATACATCTCTTCTCCCTCTAATTATGAATCAAATAATAGGACAGATTGGGTTCTATATTGTCTTGGCTGGCAACCAGTCTACCGCAGAAAGTAATGGCGACCTACTGCGGGATAATCTTCTGCCCAGTCAGTCATGTCTCTTTTGAGATATAATCTTCCAAGCGTGTATCACGTATGACACTTAACTGACTGATCCGTCCAAAACGTGTATATTCCTATGAAAAAGTATGACTCAATTTTTTTTAATATAAACAGTGAAGGCATCTGGATTTTGACTAATTCCTAAGCTTAGTGTTTACGCCCTAAAGGACATTTAAAGAACAGGGGATTCTAAACAAAAGGTATGCCATGTTGTTACTAACAAGATCTCCCAAGAATAAGACGATCTGGGTGGAGAAATTAGATATATCAAAGACATTTTTTTTTTTTTTTTTTGTTGCAGGAAAGGATCATCTATACAAACGATGTCCACCAGGCTCAACAAAGATTGATGGAAAAAAGAGGCCCAGGAGAAAAATGACTCTGAGTTGCCCGGGACTACATCGTAAGACAGCCGTCAATTCTCGTGGCCGAAGCTAAACACAGGCACACACAATTGACAGAAGAATTGAGTTATAGTAGATAGGTTTGCCATTGCATTAGCCTTTGCTTCTTCTTCTTCTTCTTCTATGTGCCTTGTCCTTTCAGGACGTGGGCGATCATGGCCTTTTACGTCTTCCTATCCCTGGTAGATCTTAACACGCTTTCTCCTGTTGCCCCACCCAAACCTCGCTCTACCATCCACCTGCTCAGATCATTTAAATATGTTATCCGCTTCTTTCTCCTTTCTTTTTCTCTATCTGACCTGTGAGTATCAGATTTTCCAAGCCTTCCTTCCCCATCACATGTCCCAAGGACTTTAGCTATCTTTCCCTGATGCTCAGTATTAATTTCCTTTTCGTTTCCATCCTTTCCAAAACTTCATTATTGCTCACATGCTCGATTCATGATATCCGCAGCATCCTTCTGTAGAACCACATTTCAGTTGCTTCAAATTTTCCTTCATCTTTAATGATATTGTCCAGCATTCACTGCCATATTGAAGAAAAGACATCACATAGCAATGAAGTATTCTCTTCTTTGTTTCTTGCGAAATCGTCCTGTTTCTTAATACTTTACTCAGCTCATGGAATGCATCCTTGTGCTTTTGGATCACAGGAATATAAATGTATAAAAACTGCTGTGACCACAAAGTGAGGGGCCAGTTTATATATTGATTGTAATATGTAATTGATCCCCCACTTTATATCCAGTATGTTTCTGTAGAACCACATTTCAGTTGCTTCAAGTTTTCCTTTATCTTTGATGATATTGTCCAGCATTCACTGCCATATTGAAGAAAAGACATCGCATAGCAATCAAGTATTCTCTTCTTTGTTTCTTGCGAAATTGTCCTGTTTCTTAGTATTCTGTTCAGCTTCTGAAATACGTCCTTCGCCAATTCGCCTTCGGATCTCAGTGTCACACTTTCCGCCTTCTATTAGAAGACTTTCCAAATACTTAAGTTAAAATTTAACATCCGGCTTGATTTTGCCGTTAAGTAATAGTCATTATATTCACTAGTTCATTTTTTTCTTCTTTTTATATTCAACTAGCAGTATAGCCCGGCGTTGCTCAGGTGTAATGAAAACTTTAAAACTAATCCATGGTCCTGGAGCTCAGACTCTTTGGACGTTGGTAAGAAAGACTAAAAAGCAATAGTTGTTTCCAGTTAAAGCGAAACCGTAAACTGAAAGAAAAATGAATGGATGTAAGTCAAATTTTGATTTCCTGATATCGATATCAAATAAGTTTCTTTCGTCGTAAACTGAATTTTGAAGGCTAAATAAGTCCTCTGAGTAAATAGTATCATGGCTGGGACTAAGAACTACAATTATACCTACTTAGAGCCAAACCCGAAGCAAAAACTAAAATTAAAAGGGCTGAAAATATACAGACATACAGGCAGATAAACAGACACACACAAACATCTTGCTTTTATATATAACTCATCGATTTTCTGCACTATTGTAAGAACTGCAACCTTGAAACTTCTGAATATTGTTTCTTGTGTCTTTGTCTATGTGTGTATCAAATTTGATTAAAATCGGAACACTCCTTCTATAACCCAATGTTTTTTTCAATTATCGATTTTTGATATTCATCGGAGGTACCTCGACACAAAACCTAGCTAAGACCACTCGCAGACGCTTATAGTACAACTGTGTAAATTTTCAAGAAAATCAGTTTAGCCGTTTCGGAGTCTATAGGTAACGGACACAAACACACAGACACACACACACAGCAACAAAGTTCCATTTATAAATAAGTTTAGATTAGATTTAAATTTAAAGATTTAGATAGCAATTAGCAACCCCCAAAAATGCTTGTAACTTTGTTACATTTCTTGGGGCAGGCATGCCTTTTATTGTGCCAAACCCTGACGGATATGGTCATCTACCTTTTGCATTGATAATTTGTCCTAGATATTTAATCCTGGACACAAACAATTCGCATTTTCCTTCACTGATTTTAAAACCTTACACTTTATTTCTCTCAAATACTTTTTTTACATCTTCCATATGTTGACTTCGGGTCTCGTTTTAATAAGTACATCATCTAAATTTTTCTTGAGCACAATCCAAACTGGCAAGCATCGTATCCATAATCTGTTGGAATATGCTTGGTGCTACCTTTATACCAAAAGGTAAGTAGGTTCAATTTTTTTAGTCCTCTATAAGTGTTAACTTTTAATAGTTTTGAACAATGTTCGTCTACTGTTACTTGTAGGTAAGCGTCTGACAGCTACATTTTTTTTTTAATTTATCACTATTTAATTTCTTCTGGACTTGGTAACGGAATAGTTATATTGTTTCAAACTTTCCTTTAACCACGTCGAAAAATTAGCACATACGCGTATTTTATCAATTCTTTTTTTTACGTAAACTGTTGGTGATGCCCATTCAGAATAGTCTATTTTTGATATCACACCTACTTTTTCTAGTCTCTCTAATTCCTTGTTAATTGGTTCTTAATCAGCAAGAGGGACACTCATTTTTGGCTTAAGTATCGGTGTTAAATTCTCTTTTACTTCAAATTTAGCTTTTGTTTTTGTGCATGTCCCTAGACCTTCTGAGTAGACTTCTGGAAAACTTCTTTTTAATTCATTCTTTAATTTTTCAGTTGCCATATTAGCAAGGGAGATAAAAAAATATTTATTTTGTTGCAGATAGAGTTAATTGGCAGGTCCCAAACATCAAATATTACAATCCGATCTGTTCCAAATAAATTAGCTCTATTCTTTAATAAAAACACCACTACTTTTTTAGTTTTGCCAACAAAATTAATGTTACAGATGAATTCTTCTACCAATTTTCGGTAAAGTGTTCGAGGCCATTATTAATGCTGAAATAGTTCAACATCTTACTGCCGATAAACTCTTCTCCGACAGGCAGTATGGCTTCCGCTTTGCCAGGTCCACGGCCGACATGCTAACGACCATTACGGAGTACATGTTCCAGGCCCTTGGGGAATCCGGCGAGGCACGTGCTATTGCTCTGTACATCTCCATGGCTTTTGACAGGGTTTGGCACGCTGGCCTTCTATACAAGCTACGGAGTTACGGTATTACCGGACGATTGCATGATCTGATCTAATCCTTCCTAAATAACCGCATAATGAAGGTCGTCTTGAATGGGCGTGCCTCCAGATCTTACTGTACAAACGCTGGTGTCCCTCAGGACTCTATCCTAGGCCCGATGCTCTTCCTTATTTTCATAAATGACCTCCCAGACAAGATGAAGAAGCAAGTAGGCATCTACGCAGATGACACCACAATTTACTCCCGCATCAGTAAGAAACCCGGCGTGGCGGACAGACATAATCTCGCTGCTGATCTTGAAAGAGATCTACATTCTGTGGTGAATTGGAGTAAGAAGTGGCTTGTAAATTTCAATGCGTCTAAGACCAAGCTGCTTTCTGTCAATCATCACAGGCAACCTCTCCTGCCTCTCATAAGCATGGACCAAGCGAGTCTCCCCAAGAGCAATACACTGCGCCTCCTCGGACTTACCTTCTCTTCTGATCTCAAGTGGAACCACTACATTGAGTCAATAGCTAAATCCACTGCTAGGAAGGATTGGGTCACTATGTCGGGCCAGGATGTTTTTCTCGCCTGAAACCATCCTGCATATATACAAATCAACCATTCGTCTGTGCATGGAGTACTGCTGTTATATATAGTCAGGTGCCCCCGCTGTTCACCTCTGTGTTCTTGACAGACTTCAAAGGAGAATCAGTAATGTGATAGGTACCGACTTGGCGGCTCGACTACAGTCACTTTCCCACCGACGGGATGTGGCTTCCATTTGTCTGTTCTATAAATACTTCCATGGCTTCTGCTCCAACGAACTTAAGTCACTGGTGCCTCTGCAACAAGGTGTTTACTCGTGCAACCAGACAGGCAACTGGGTCTCACCCATTCACAGTGAGATCAACCAAATGCAGACGACAATTCTACTCCTCGCATTTCTCGCCTGTGGAACTCGATTCCTTATTTTTACTTTCCTGACGGCTACAACCTCCAGGAATTCAAATGCAAGGTCAATACTCATCTCTTAACCACTTGACCTTAGTTCTTTCCTCACTACCCTGTATATCCTTTCCTTTCTCTCTACCTCTGTAACTGTCATCACACCCGTGATCCCTCCCTTCTCTTGCTTCTTTCTAAATTGTTTGTCCTTCTCTTCACTCTCTTCTATCTCGTGCTTTTACTCTTATGTAGCCCCCTGCACATCAGTGGCGTTATCGCCTTGCTCGGGGTGATATGATTAAAAACAAATCATCCATAAATTTCAATTTCTTTTTTTGAAACTTCATGAGCAACTTTATTAGAAGTTAATAAACTGAGTTTATCCGTTTTTCTCCATGTCTGTTTATTTATGATAGTGATATCAGGTCCTGTGTTTAATTGTAGTTTTATTTTTACATTATTCATTTTCACAAAAACGAATTTCTTCTTTTGAGATGTTTCTAACTCACTTAAAGAGACGTTCGAAGTCTTGTTAATTTTTCCTTTATGCTTTCTGTCTTTAGTCGATATATTTAACATACGTTTTATCTTTCTTCCATTTTTTGTACTTGCAATAAGTTCTTTTGTATCCTACCCTCCCTTATCTAATCTAAACTTATTTATAAATGGAACTTTGTGTGTGTGTGTGTGTCCGTTACCTATAGACTCCGAAACGGCTGAACCAATTTTCTTGAAAATTTACACAGTTGTACTATAAGCATCTGCGAGTGGTCTTAGCTAGGTTTTGTGTCGAGGTACCCCCGATAAATATCGAAAATCGATAATCGAATAAAATCGGGTTATAGAAGGAGTGGTCCAATTTTAATCAAAGCTGATACACTCATAGACAAAGACATAAGAAACGATGTTCAGAAGTTTCAAGGTTGTAATTCTTACCATAGTGCAGAAAATCGATAATATATATAAAAAGCAAGATGTTTGTGTGTGTGTCTGTTTATCTGCCTGTGTGTCTGTATTTTTTCAGCTCTTTTATTTTAGTTTTTGCTTCGGGTTTGGCTCTAAGTAAGTATAATTGTAGTTCTTAGTCTCAGCCATGATACCATTTACTCATACGACTTATTTAGCCTTCAAAATTCAGTTTACGACGAAAAAAACTTATTTCATATTGATACCAGGAAATCAAAATTTCACTTACATCCATTCATTTTTCTTTCAGTCTACGGTTTTGCTTTAACTGGAAACAACTATTGCTTTTTAGTCTTTCTTGCCAACGTCCAAAGAGTCTGAGCTCCAGGACCATGGATTAGTTTTAAAGTTTTCATTACACCTGAGCAACGCCGGGCTATACTGCTAGTTCATATCATATTTTGTTCATAAAAAAACATTTACTTTTGAAATGCTTACCTCCACAAATGTGGCAAGTATTGAGTGGGAGGGTTATCATATTTTCTTATGTTCTGTTAGGAGTTGAAAAACATCTTTAGTTTTTTTTTCTTAGATGGTTGGACGCTATGTACTTGTGAAATGTCTCTTTTCTCAATCCTTGCGGCATCGAATTTTAAATACGTTGACGCTAACCCGCTATTTTCTGGAGAGTTCATTTGGGATCCTTTTCTAATTTAGCAAGTATCTTGGATCTTATTTCCGCGTCCTTATGAGAATTTAAGTACGAATATTAGGCATTTAAATAAATCCGGAATTAATTCATTTAACTTGAACTTCTCTCATTCTCGATTGAAGACTTTCTTCAAATTTTTATCGTCACACTTTACTAAGTTAAGACATTGCCAACGTATATTGAATAAGAGCTCCTATCGCCGAAAATTTTCGATAGTATTACTACAGTCCTATCAAAATCCATCTCAACTAGTTTTGTTTTGTTTTTTTGCTTGTTTATTTATTTGCTTTTTTGTTTTTAGCAAACATACTTTTCATGTTCAGAAGGGGACAATTTTCTTAATAGTAAATGAACGTTCTTTATATCATTCAATGCGAACAATCCAATTTGAAGA
Source organism: Ascarosepion bandense (assembly GCA_037127315.1). NCBI lineage: Eukaryota > Metazoa > Mollusca > Cephalopoda > Sepiida > Sepiidae > Ascarosepion > Ascarosepion bandense. The sequence continues at coordinate 3,134,521 of JBBBDQ010001767.1, forward strand.
TCCCGTCGTATCTTTTATAATAAGCTGGAAAAGTTTTCCCTTCGTCTGAATTGTATAAAGATTCGCTAATTGAATTAACAACAGCATCTGGAGTGAATAGATATGATATTATTCTTCTGTAGTTTTATCAAATAATAATTCAAAAAACTTCTGTTGTTGCAATTGTAATTGCTGTTCATGTTGTTGTTTTTGTTGCTGCAATAGTTGTTCTTGTAGTTGTTTTTGTGGCGCCAAAATTTGAATCGTGATAAAATTTAATTCTTCCATTTTTCTGAACTCCACTGAATGTTTCGTAGATTCATTTTTGATAACTTCACCTGGTTATTTCACTGTATTTCTGCGAATATGACGTCTATTTTATGAAGTGGTAAATATTAACTGAATATCCTATTACGACGTGTAGGATACGTTTTTTTTTTGTTTTTTTGTTTGTTTTTTTTTTTCATTTGTTTTTTGTTTCCTCGCGAAAGTTCAAACGAATACTAGTCGCCACGATTGTAAAGTCACATATACTGGAAATAACGCCTTCGAAGAATACCGTCAGACCTTCTTCTTGAATACTTATTATATATATATATATATATATATATATATATATATATATATATTGTCATCCGCAAACAGATCTGTTTCGCCGTATCACAGCTCCTCATCAGTACGATTAGACGCCGATTGCTTTTTTTACCCAGGATTGAAACCCGACCGAAATGGCATCAGTCGGCGACTCTACCCCTGGGCTATGGGCGTTCGGTGGAAGTAGGCAGATATATATATATATATATATATATATATATATATATATATATATATATATATATATATATATATATATATATATATAAACATTTTATTTCTCTGGATACTGGTTTTTTTTTTATCGTATCTCTTTGTCCTTTCTTTTCCTCTTCTAGTTTCTTTTTTCTCTTCTTTTCTCTCTTCTTTCCATTAATCAATCGTCTACATTTTTTTATCCTTGCTTTTTTTCTATTCTTTGGGGTTCTTTTTAAATGAGCGACAATTTTTTGTAAATAACCGTTACAAATGTCTATTCTAAATATGGACATGTGAGAGTCCATGTAAAAAAAATTGGGTGGTGGGGTATTTTGAGGATCAACTGTTGTACCATTTGGGTCTGACCAGCCGATAAAATAACAGCCGATATAATATAATGCGGTGAAATATGTATTACCCACTGGAATTGTAATAAATCAGAATTTTTTTCTAAATTATATATATATATATATATATATATATATATATATAGTCATCCGCAGACAGATCAGTTTCGCTGTATCACAGCTCATCAGTACGGTTAGACATCCGATTGCTTTTACCCAGGATTGAAACCCGACCGAATTGGCGTCAGTCGGCGATTCTACCCCTGAGTTATGGGCGTCCGTAGAAGGAGGCAGTATTTTTTTTACAACGGCTCATGATCCCAGCAGCACGATTCCTCTAATTACACCAAAACCAGGTCGATAGTGTTTGTTTTCTGGAGATCTATGTTCAAACACAAATGTCGGCAGCGACATAGTATTCATATATGACACTTCTTTCTTTCGTCCTTAATCTTGCCAATGTTCTTTTTTTTTTCTTTTCTTCCATGTTTTTTTCTTTCGTTTTTAATCTGGTCACTGTTCTTTCAATCTTTTTCCTTCAGGTTTCTTTCTCTCTTTAATTTTTTCTTTCGGTTTTTATCTGACCACTGTCCTTTCATTCTTTCTTTTCCTTTTTCTTTTCTTTCATGTTTCTTTTTTCTTTCGTTCTTAATCTGATTAATGTTCTTTCTTTCTTTTTATTTCTTTCTTTCTTTCTTTCTTTCTTTCTTTCTTTCGTTCTTAATCTAACTACTGTTCTTTCTTTCTTTCTTTCTTTTTTAATCTGACCAGTGTCCTTTCTTTCTTTCTTTCTTTTCTTTCATGTTTCTTTCTTTCTTTCGTCCTTAATCTGGATACTGTCCTTTCTTTCTTTTCTTTAATATTTTTCTTTTTTTCTTCATCTGACCATTGTCCTTTCTTTCTTTCTTTCTTTCTTTCATTCTTTCTTTCGCCTGTTTTCATTCTTTCTAACCATTTTCTTCTTAACATTCTTTCGTCTTTTATTTTTGTTTCTGTCATCGATTTTTCAACGTTATCGACTAATTGCATTTTTTCTTTTAGAATTTTTTTTCTTTGCGAAATATAATTTAAGATTTTCTTTTTACTCTTCCAGGTGTGTTTTCCTTTTTTCTGTTTCTTTCTTTCTATAATTCTTTGTTGTTGTTTTTCTTTCTTTCTTTCTTTCTTTCTTTAATTCTTTCTTTTTTTTTTCTATCGTGGTCTTCTTATTTCTATAGAGAAAAAAAAGGTCGCTTTGCTGATTCTGAAAGTCATACCCTGTAGGCATAGATACATAAAACAAAAACAAAAAATACTCTGAAAAAATACATTGACGGGATTTTTTTTTAATGGCGGCGGGGATTACGTATGGTAAAAAGTATTGGAGGTGAAACAAAAAAAAAGCCCAATAAAGATTGAAAGCGCAAAGAACCACGAAACGAAGAATCTCCGCTCTTTTTGAAAGTCTCCAAATAAAAGAAATCGTGTTGCAAGTCACCTCAGTAATTCACGTGACGGAATTGCAAATGATGCATTTGATAGCGATATCTCCAATGGCGGCTATCGAGGGAATGCTTGTCAAAAAGCGCGATAAAATTACTAAAAAGTAAGAAACTAAAGAAAGAGTATTAAGATCTTTTTTTTTTAATTTTTTAAAATTGCTTTTTATTGTAATCTACGATATTCTACTTTTCGCCTCGTCGAAAGAGAGTGATTTTAACTATCTGAAAAGTTTCGTAAATGAGTAAAGTAGAAAAATAGAAATTAAACAAGAAAATAGAAAAAGAAAAGGCAAAAGCGAAGAAACCAGCTGAGAAAGAAAGAAACAAACAAACAAACAAACAAACAAGGAATGTAATGAAAAAACAAAGAACACTTTGATATTGAAAGAAAGAAAGAAAGAAAGAAAGAAACCGTTGACGTTGAAAGAAAGAAAGAAAGAAAGAAAGAAAGAAAGAAAGAAAGAAAGAAAGAAACCGTTGACGTTGAAAGAAAGAAAGAAAGAAACCGTTGACGTTGAAAGAAAGAAAGAAAGAAAGAAAGAAAGAAAGAAAGAAAGAAACCGTTGACGTTGAAAGAAAGAAAGAAAGAAACCGTTGACGTTGAAAGAAAGAAAGAAAGAAAGAAAGAAAGAAAGAAAGAAACCGTTGACGTTGAAAGAAAGAAAGAAAGAAAGAAAGAAAGAAAGAAACCGTTGACGTTGAAAGAAAGAAAGAAAGAAAGAAAGACAGAAAGAAAGAAAGAAAGAAAGAAAGAAACCGTTGACGTTGAAAGAAAGAAAGAAAGAAAGAAAGAAAGAAAGGAACCGTTGACGTTGAAAGAAAGAAAGAAAGAAAGAAAGACAGACAGAAAGAAAGAAAGAAAGAAAGAAAGAAAGAAAGGAACCGTTGACGTTGAAAGAAAGAAAGAAAGAAAGAAAGACAGACAGAAAGAAAGAAAGAAAGAAAGAAAGAAAGAAACCGTTGACGTTGAAAGAAAGAAAGAAAGAAAGAAAGAAAGAAAGAAAGACAGAAAGAAAGACAGAAAGAAAGAAAGAAAGAAACCGTTGACGTTGAAAGAAAGAAAGAAAGAAAGAAAGAAAGAAACCGTTTACGTTGAAAGAAAGAAAGAAAGAAAGAAAGAAAGAAAGAAAGAAAGAAAGAAAGAAAGAAAGAAAACCGTTGACGTTGAAAGAAACAAACAAAGGAGGATGATTCAAGTCCGTCGTTTGGGCATTTTTTGTACTAGTAGTAAATCTGTGGACTGGTGGCTCTAAAAGATGAAGCGCTCATCTGAACATTTGACATGGAAATAGCAAGAGAGAAGCGACAGACTTTCAAAGCATGAAGCCTCATAGGGAATGCGGCAGTTAATCTTAACTAGAAAAAGAGAAAGTCACTTAACAGAGACAAAATAGCCAAAATAAAAATAAGTTAAGCCTGTGGCCTTAAATGCATTTCGAATATGTTTATATTGTTTGTTTTCTACAACAGTAGACCAATAAAAAAAATTGTTCCGTTGATTAAAGCGGTTGGGGAGCATTTTTTTTTTTTTTTTTTGTTTTGTTTTGTTTCTGTTTTGTTTTTGTTTTGTTTTTGTTTTTTCAAAAGTAAAATCTATCGGATTAATAAATAGAAATCTTTTACTTCATTAGAAGATATATATATATATATATATATATATATATATATATATATATATATATATATATATATTCCCGTTGAAATTATATATATATAATATAAATTATATATAAATATATAATTTCAACGGGATATATATATATATATATATATATATATATATATATCCCGTTGAAATTCAACGTATGAGGATCTGACAGCCTAATTGCTTCAGTTATGAAACCAAGACGAACCGCCAGAAGACCCACACAAGTGATTTGATTAAAGTGGTGAAGGCTTGTGCAGAACCATTCACACTTTTCGGAACTATTGATACATTCAGTCGGTGCATATAAATACCACTGATGAAGCAGACAACAGACCTCAGTTTTTTTAATTATCCCTGCTTCGGTAGACTAGTTGCCAGCCAACGCCCTAGAAACAAATCTGTTCTGTTATTTAACCCATAACTGGGTATTAGCTCGTATGCGAATGCAAGGCATTCAACTAGAATTCGAACTCAGCTCCCCGATTTCTCGTTCCGAACCGACATCCACTACACCCCAATATATATATATATATATATATATATATATATATATTAGTCATCCACATACAAGCTTGTTTCGTTGTATCGCAGCTCATCAGTGTGGCTAGACACATCCATTTGCTTCTGGCCGGGATCGAAACTCGATCGATTTGGTGTCAGTCGGAGTCGCTACTCCGCATCCACACTAAGAAATATCTCTTAGGTTCATACAACCATGGATAAAAACGTCATAATCAGTATTAATTTAAACATTGCGCGTTCCCTGCCACGCAAACGTTCAAATAAAACACCGTTACAAGTGCGTTCTTAAAAGGAAAAACGGTAAACGGTAAAATCAGTTATTAAAAATCGCCTTAAGGCACCACTCATGGTAGAAACATGGGTAGTGAAATAACTTGTTTAAAAATGGAAAATATTCAAAAGTTCTACAACATAATTGTATCAAACAATATATATATATATATATATATGCAAGTTTCGTTAAAAACGTACAGACAAGGTGCTATGAATAAGTTTTTATATTAGTTTTCATATTTAAAAAAACTTGAATAAAAGATTGATTGCTGCCTAAATATATATATATATATATATATATATATATATATATATATGGGGGGGGGGCTAGGCCTATCTATACGCCAATATCGAGCACTTTAAGATTAAAAAAAAACTGCTTGGTGCTAAATACTATCACAATTAAACAAAACAATATATATATATATATATAATGTTTGAACATTATTTTTAATAGATACTCGTACTTGAGTGGACAGTTTGTTTTTTCTATAATTAAACAGTATATTTTTTCTATACACTGGGCTGAAATATTCGAGAAATTTTATTGGGAAAGCATTTATCTTCCGACAGGATTCGAACTTGCAAGCGTTCTACCGGAGAGTAGATGTACTGTTAGTAGATATGACATGTCTTACCACCAGATCACAGAAGATTTCATGGTAAACAAAGTCAGAATTAACCCATACAAATACACATTTTCTTGATTTTTTTAGAATATTCATATCTGCTCTGGTTCGTATCCTAATGTTAACAAACGCAACCGAAGACAATGTTACGAAATTTTACGAAATTTTACGGAAACTTACGAAATTGACATAAACCGATATATTCATTTGAATGTATTTGTTTGAACATTATTTTTGATGGATACTCGTATTTGAGTGGATAGTCTGTTTTTCTGTAATTAAACAGTACATTTATATACATATCAACTAGCTTGAAAAATTCGAGAAAAATTTAAATGTTCAAATAAATTTAAATAAATATGTCCATTAATACCAATTTCGTAAGTTTTCGTAAAAGTTCGTAACATCTCTTTTCCAATTTTCTCACTTTTTTTTTTCAATTGGAGTAGATAGACTAAACTATCGTCCGGTTCACACTCCACCCACGTCTATTGAACAGGTTAAGAGGCTCATCCCTTGTTCCCTGTTTAGGATGTGGTTTCCGGCTTTCTCTTTTCCAATCTTCTCACTCTTTTCTTCTTCTTTTTTCAGTTGGAGTAGATAGACTAAACTATCGCCGGTTCACACTCCACCCACGTCTATTGAACAGGTGAAGTGGCTCATCCCTTATTCCCTGTTTAGGATATGGTTTCCGGCTTTCTCTTTTCCAATCTTTTCACTATTACGTAGCCCCCTGCACATCAGTGGCGTTACCGCCTTTCTCGGGGTGATACGATTAAATAAAATAAAAAAACAACTTTATTTAAATTCAACTGAGAGTTGTTCTTAAATTTTTAAATGTATTTTGCTAATTTTCGAACAAGATTTTGTATATCAGGATCGAAAATCGTATTTATTCTGTTTTTGTTTAAGTACTATCGGTAGTTGCAGTCTGTCAAGAACTTGGTGTTGCCGTTATGGTAGAGAAGAATTTGTTGGACACACCCCGGCTTTTTTTTAGACCGCTGAAATTCGAATAAGTCGAAAGTGATTTCATGCGCAACGGTCAAATGGAGCAAGCCTAAACCGAGAAATAATGTATTCAAATTTTATACATATTATTATTATGTTGTCATTTTTCATCATATTTCGATTACTGCTTTGGTCGCACTACCAACCAAGTCTACGGGAAAACTTAAAGCAGGTCGTGGCGTGTTGTTATGGCTCCATTTCATGTTTTTTCTATCTGCCCTATCATCCCTAGCGTTACATAGACAAAGTTTCCCTTAGTGTGTGGGCTGTACTTAATAAGACAATTTTTTGTATATCTCTTAAGCTGGGGTTTCCAGGGATTCTTTCAATGTGTTGTTTTGTTCCATTTTTATCATTCCAAGTGCACCTACTATCACTAGCACAACTCTTGTTTTCAATTTCCACATTTTTTCTATTTCAATTTCCAGGTCTTTATATTTTGACAGTTTTTTCAAATTCCTTGGTTGCTATGTTACAATCCACTGGACAACCATATCAATTAATAGACAAGTTTTCTCTTTCTTGTTTTTAACAATAATGTCTGGCCTGTTTGCTTCAATTTTTCTGTCTGTGTAGATGGTGTAATCCCATAGAATGGTTACATCTTCTGTAACCGGTGCTAGGTGATGTTCATACCAGTGTTTGTTTACAGATTTTCCATAGTGTATGCACATTGTCCAATGTAAATATTGCCCACTCTATCGTGGCGATTTTTATATTCATTTGGGGCAAGTACAGAACAGCCTGAGATTAGATGGTCTATTGTTTCTTGGTGTTTATCACAAAAGCTGCATTTTGGATCCATATTATTATGTATAATATTTGCCTGAAAGTTTCTAGTGAAAAGACTTTGGTCTCGCGCTGCAAGAATAAAGACTTCAGTTTCATTATTATTATGTCATTTTTCATCATATTTCGATTTCTGCTTTGGTCACACTACCAACCAAGTCTGCGGGGAGACCTAAGGCAGGTAGTGGCGTGTTGTTATGGCTCCATTTCATGTTTTTCTATCTGCCCTATCATCCTCAGCATTACATAGATAAAGTTTTCCTTAGTGTGTGGGCTGTACTTAATAAGACAATTTTTTGTATATCTCTTAAGCTGGGGTTTCCAGGGATTCTTTCAATGTGTTGTTTTGTTCCATTTTTTATCATTCCAAGTGCACCTACTATCACTGGCACAACTCTTGTTTTCAATTTCCACATTTTTTCTATTTCAATTTCCAGGTCTTTATATTTTGACAGTTTTTCAAATTCCTTGATTGCTATGTTACAATCCGCTGGACAAGCCATATCAATTAATAGACAAGTTTTCTCCTTCTGGTTTTTAACAATAATGTCTGGCCTGTTTGCTTCAATTTTTCTGTCTGTGTAGATGGTGTAATCCCATAGAATGGTTACATCTTCTATTTCTGTAACCGGTGCTGGATGATGTTCATACCAGTGTTTGTTTACAGTTTTTCCATAATGTTTGCACATTGCCCAATGTAAATATTGCCCAACTCTATCGTGGCGATTTTTATATTCGTTTGGGGCAAGCACAGAACAGCCTGAGATTAAGTGGTCTATTGTTTCTTGGTGTTTATCACAAAACCTGCATTTTGGATCCATATTATTATGCATAATATTTGCCTGAAAGTTTCTTGTGAAAAGACTTTGGTCTTCTGCTTTTAGTTTAAATCCTTCAGTTTCAGACTTTAATCCAGATGCACGTAACCATCGATGAGTATTAACTTTGTCAACATTGGATTTATTGGCACGTACTGGATATTGGCGATGCAGAGGTTTGTCTTGCCAGCGCTGTTTCATCTTTTCAAGACCTTCATCTTTGGCTTTCATTTTCATATTTTTTGCCGCAATAGTTGGTTCTTGGCTTCTGTTTTGCTTTTCTACAGAATCTACTAACTGTAAATCTTGTTTGTATTTACTGCCTTCTTCTTCTTCTTCTTCTTCTTCTTATTATTATTATTATTATTATTATTATTATTATTATTTCCTTGGATTTTTGTTGTATATTCATTTCCATTTGGGTCACAAGCAAAGGCCTAAGATCAGAAATGGCTTCATGACATTTTTCCACTGCATATGTTTGTAAAAACATCAAATCAAATCTATGATCCTAAGACACAATCTATTATCAATCTAAATTCACACACATTTTACATAGATAAAGCACTTCATAAGAACTTTTTGGCGTTTCTTTAAGATATGGCGTAATGGGGGGGGTCTTTCAATGAGTTCATCGAAAACTTTTCCAATCAAAACCAGGATCCTAACCACAATTAAAATTAATGATAACTCCATTGCCACAATTCTTTTGAGATTTCTACTTCAATACCCTAGCATTTTGATACTTTGAAGGTCTTCAAAAATACATTACATTCGGCAGGAACTACCGTGGAACTACCGTTTTTGTGATCTTTGATAATTCTTATTATTATTTCATATGCATATTACTTATTTTATATATATTTCAAGATAACATATGATGCACTTATATATATATTTTATTTAATATAGGTTATTTCTTCTCTATAATAAAGATTTCTAATTTTAAGGTTTTATTTACACACACGCTTTTATATATATATATATATATATATATATATATATATATATATATATATATATATATATATATATGCGTTTGTGTGGCCAGATAACGTAAATTGATAATTGGCATTTTGAAAAGAAAGTACCGAGAGTGAATGAATTATCCCCCTTTTTTCCTCACGCCATTCCTTTTGTTCTTGTCCGCATGCGCTAATTTAAGACGCTAACTTCGCTCGCATTGCAATAACAGAAGCTACGCCTCCTTTCTGTCGAGGCCGGTACTGAGCCAATCAAGGCTCGGCTTGACAAGGAACAGCTTACGGCAATCTGACTTCGATTTTGCATCTAGCCAAACAATGTAGCCTCGTTAGGTGGTGCATTGGGAACGCTGCCGGTTATGCTGCTCCATTCCTACTGCATATAACACAGCGTCATTTTTGCCAGGGTCCTCGCTGGCACTTCACATACTCTCTACACAATTTCACTTGCGTGCATCTAAACATTCAAATAGAGAGATTTCTAAGGATTCATACTATATACAATTCAATAGAGGGATAGATATACAATAAACAGAAACTGCGAGAGATAGATAGATAGATAGATAGATAGATAGATAGATAGATAGATAGATAATGAACAGAAGCTGCGATAGATAGATAGATAGATAGATAGATAGATAGATAGATAGATAGATAGATAGATAGAAAATGAACACAAGTTGCGATAGATAGAGAGATAGATAATGAACAGAAGCTGCGATAGATAGATAGATAGATAGATAGATAGATAGATAGATAGATAGATAGATAGAGATAGAGAGATAGATAGATAATGAACAGAAGCTGCGATAGATAGATAGATAGATAGATAGATAGATAGATAGATAGATAGATAGATAGATAGATGGATAGATAGATAGATAATGAACAGAAGCTGCGATAGATAGATAGATAGATAGATAGATAGATAGATAGATAGATAGATAGATAGATAAATAGATAGATAGAAAATGAACAGAAGCTGCGATAGATAGATAGATAGATAGATAGATAGATAGATAATGAACAGAAGCTGCGATAAATAGATAGATAGATAGATAGATAGATAGATAGATAGATAGATACATAGATAATGAACAGAAGCTGCGATAGATAGATAGATAGATAGATAGATAGATAGATAGATAGATAGATAAGGAACAGAAGCTGCGATAGATAGATAGATAGGATAGATAGATAGATAGATA
>JBBBDQ010001767.1:3167500-3345000 GCA_037127315.1 Ascarosepion bandense
ATAGATAGATAGATAGATAGATAGATAGATAGATAGATAGATACATACATAGATAGATAGATAGATAGATAGATAGATAGATAATGAACAGAAGCTGCAATAGATAGATAGATAGATAGATAGATAGATAGATAGATAGATAGATAGATAATGAACAGAAGCTGCAATAGATAGATAGATAGATAGATAGATAGATAGATAGATAGATAGATAGATAGATAGATAATGAACAAAAGCTGCGATAGATAGATAGATAGATAGATAGATAGATAGATAGATAGATAATGAACAGAAGCTGCAATAGATAGATAGATAGATAGATAGATAGATAGATAGATAGATAGATAGATAATGAACAGAAGCTGCAATAGATAGATAGATAGATAGATAGATAGATAGATAATGAACAAAAGCTGCAATAGATAGATAGATAGATAGATAGATAGATAATGAACAGAAGCTGCAATAGATAGATAGATAGATAGATAGATAATGAACAGAAGCTGCAATAGATAGATAGATAGATAGATAGATAGATAGATAGATAGATAGATAATGAACAAAAGCTGCAATAGATAGATAGATAGATAGATAGATAGATAGATAGATAGATAGATAGATAGATAATGAACAGAAGCTGCAATAGATAGATAGATAGATACATAGATAGATAGATAGATAGATAGATAGATAGATAATGAACAAAAGCTGCAATAGATAGATAGATAGATAGATAGATAGATAGATAGATAGATAATGAACAAAAGCTGCAATAGATAGATAGATAGATAGATAGATAGATAGATAGATAGATAGATAGATAGATAGATAATGAACAAAAGCTGCAATAGATAGATAGATAAATAGATAGATAGATAGATTGATAGATAGATAGATAGATAGATAGATAGATAATGAACAAAAGCTGCAATAGATAGATAGATAGATAGATAGATAGATAGATAGATAGATAGATAGATAGATAGATAGATAGATAGATAATGAACAAAAGCTGCAATAGATAGATAGATAGATAGATAGATAGATAGATAGATAGATAGATAGATAGATAGGAAGTGGCTTAAATAGTTAGTTGATGCTTACTTCGGCTTCACGCCGAAGTTATAAAAAGGCATTCCATTCCTGGTGGAATCGCGTTGATTACTTATGAGCCGAATGCAGGCCTTGCATTTACTTCCACAACAGCCGCAGGTACGTTCCTATCCCTACCAAATATTTAGCATTTCACTTCTACTGTCTTCCCATCGATATCAACGACACAGTACGTTTTCGCGTAAAAATTTTCTCTTTTTTTTCATAAGTACTTCCTGACCAATGACAACACAAGTCGATGGTGTCATATTCCGTAAATTTGGCGCATTGGTAATCCTGTCGGTTGCCATACCCCATTTAACTCGGTATTTACTCGAGCCTCCCCACAAACGCGGGATGTCGCACTAGGCCGCTTTTGCCATGGAGTTTTCCGAGTGTCTACGCTCTGGCAAAAATTTTCCATATACCCGCCATGCGCAGGTTCGGGCTCTCGTCTATGTACCCCCAGAAAAGGCTCTGCTTTATGCAGCTTTTCTGTCTTTGCGTAAGTCCTATCTTAAACTAGCCCTTGTCTATACACCCAATCTTATGCTGGCACCTACTATATATATATATATATATATATATATATATATATATATATATATATATAATTTTTCTCTTGTCACGCTCATGGAGAGAGAGACAATAGCGAGGTAATGTCTCCTCAGTTCATTAGAGAGTCAATAGCGAGGCAGCGTCGGTTCAGTTCATTGTCTTCACTACCAGTTATTAAACTTTACTACCAGTTAAAAAAGCTCTTGCCGCGTGTTTGCCTTTTAACAGTGCCTTTTTATTTTTTTATTTTTTTATTTATTTTTTTTTTTTGCAATAATTATGTCGTCGAGTATTGAAGGATATATATATGCTCTATAATAATAAAACCATTGTTATATATATATATATATATATATATATATATATATATATATATATATATATATATCCCTTTTGCCACGCTCAGATATTTAGATCATTTTTTTTTTTATGTTTTAATGTAAGATACTCAATAGTAGTAACATTAATATATATATGTTGCCGTCATTTTAGACTACATATTGTTGGGGTAGAACCCCTCTATAATGGACTGTTCCGTTCAATACAAATATCGGCGAGGCTCTGTATGCGCAGACGCAGGACAGACGCCAGGGAGTCGACATATATAGACTATTTGTCACAGCTGAGAGGAGGTTTCCACTCTGACTTACCCTTTCTGTATTCATGTTTCTCAATATATCTTGTTGTTACAAGTCCCGTGTTCGTGTCTTCCTTTCCTACTAACTTCCTCAACACAACAGTTATTTAATGACGACAAGATTTTAGCTTATCTTCGTATAAATAGAATTATTTATAATTGTTTTATAATTGTTGTCACCAATTTGTTGTGGAGTTGTGGCGAAACAAAAAGAAAGAAAAAAACGAAAAAAGCAGTTCCGATGAGTAAAGACATCATAAAAGTGTCCTCACGAATTTCGAAGTTGACATGAACCTGCGTAGTAAAAGCGACGAATTCTTTGCATTAATTCTATAAGCCGCTATATCTCAACCAGTATATCGAGCATTTTAGGATAAAGAAAATCTGTTTGACAAAATAACAAAATAACTTTTATCAGAAAAACTACTGAAAAAAACAAGGTAAAGATTTGTTCAGGTTTTATGGTCGAAATTTTGTTCTTTTGTCGCGATTCTTGTTTCCTTTTCGTTTGGTTTATTTTGCTTTACAGCATATCAAGCACAATGTGTTATTGTTGGGGTAGAACCCCTCTATAATGGACTGTTCCGTTCAATACAAATACCGGCTAGGCTCTGTATGCGCAGACACAGTACAGACGCCAAGGAGTAGACATTTTTTTAATCATATCATATATAGACTATTTATCACAGCTGAGAGGAGGTTTCCACTCAGACTTACCCTTTCTGTATTCATGTTTTTCAATATATCTTGTCGTTACAAGTCCCGTGTTCGTGTCTTCCTTTCTTACTAACTACCTCAACACAACACATACGAATATAAATATTTTGCCGTCATTTTTGACGACATGGGACCACTCGTAGGCAATAAAGGTTGGTTGGTTTTGTTTAGCGACATATCAACACCTCTATGGCCTATTTAATGCCGGAATTGAAATATTTTGAACGCAACCACAGATATTTGGTACATAATTTTATAATTTCAGGGTAAATGTACATTTTATAGATATATCAGTCAGTTAAGTGCCATACGTGATACACGCTTGGGAGATCATGTCTCGAAAGAGACATGACTGACTGGGCAGAAGATTATCCCGCAGTAGGTTGCCATTGCTTTCTGCGGTAGACTGGTTGCCGACCAAGGCTACAGAACCCAATCTGTCTTGCTATTTAACCCATAACTGGAAGGAAGAGACGGATTAATACCTTTCCCAAGGGTATTTGCGCGTAAGTGAATACAATGGATTCAACTGGAATTCGAACTCGGCTCCCCGGCTTCTCGTTCCGAGCCGATATCCACTGTACCACAACGCACATCCTCTATAGATATATAGTTTATAGCTAATCTATTCAAATGTACAGCGAGACTATTCTGAGGACTCGAGATGTTATGCCAGGATTTGTGATCAGAAGCCACAATTTGAACAACATCAGGTACGCAGATAATACAATGCTGGTTGCAGACACGGAAAGGAAACTACAAGACCTCCTACAGAAGGTAGCTGAGGATAGTGACAAAAAAGACTACAAATAAACAGCAAGAAAACCGAATGCATGGTCATCAGCAAAAAGAGAAGTCGAAAATGCCAAATACAGGTGGGGGATACTAAAATCAAGCAGTTACAAAAATTGAACTACCTGGTAAATGTTCTAACAGAAGAAGGTAAGTGTAACACAGAGATCCGAAGTCGAATTGGCACAGCAAATGACGCGTTCCAGAAGCTGAGTAAAGTATTAAGAGACAGGAAACTTTCACTAGAAACAAAGAGAGTACTAGATTGCTATGTGATGTCAGTTCTTCAATATGGCAGTGAATGTTGGACAATATCATTAAAGATGAAGAAAAAACTTAAAGCAACGGAAATGTGGTTCTACAGAAGGATGCTGCGAATATCATGGATCGAGCATGTGAGCAATGATGAGGTTTTGGAAAGGATGGAAACGAAAAGGAAACCAATATTGAGTATCAGGAAAAGACAACTAAAGCTCCTGGGACATGCAATGAGGAAGGAGGGCTTGGAGAACCTGATACTAACAGGCCAAGTAGAGGGGAAAGGAGACAGAGGAAAGCAGCGGATAACATATTTGAAGGGCCTGAACAGGTGGATGACGGAATGAGGGTTGTGTGGTGTTACAGGAGAAAGTGCGCTAAGAGTCACCAGGGATAGGGAGAAGTGAAAAGCTATGATCGCCTACGTCCTGAAAGGACAAGGCACATAGAAGAAGAATATAGATTATAAGCCGCATTGTGGGTAATTAATTGCTGGTAATTTCACTACAAAAATGTCATGTTGATCATTTTTTATAAAAATGGATCCGTGATAATTTTATTATAAAACGTATTGTTATACTTTTTATTTTTGTATTGATTGTCATTTTACTATAAATATATATCGTTGGTAATATTTTTTATAAAATGTATTTTTATATTTTCCTTGTATTTTGATTTTCTTTTGGGGGTTCATAACAGGTGCTAGCATCCCGGGTTAGGATGGATCTGGGAACAGCGGCCATGAAAAGACGGTTCCACGTTTTTCGAAACTGCTGGATGCAGGTCATCTTCATACCCAGGACTATTCGTGGGGCTGAGGATCTTACCCCATTTGCAGAGATACAGTCAGTGTATTCTACAGCCCCAGCCAATATGGCGTTATAATGATATCTGGTTATTTCATTCGTAACATACCCCACTGATAAGGTAGTTAGCCGATACTGCAACTACCCTGAGCAGACCTTAGTTACGATTTCTAAGAGATAACGCATCATCATTGTTTTTAATTATTTCACCCTAAGCAAAACGATACAGCCCCTAGGACACAGGGCATACTAGGAGTGAAAGTACATGAGAATATTTAAATATGTAACAATATTTTGGGCAGAACGGAGGTAATTAATTTTATTAATTAATTATTAACTATAACTGGAAAATCTTCTAATTACTATTATAGATCAGAAGAAAACGTACTAAAAGACATTTTTCTTTATTCTCCGAATAGGGGCAAAGGAAAAGAAAACAAAAAATAACAAATGGTAATTCTCTGTTGTCATTTTAAACCCGAGAAAAAAGGAAGAAAGAAAAGACTTAGATTTGTTTTTATATCAGGAAGTGCCACGAAAAATGGACGCTGGTTTCGACCACCCATGGGAATTAACAATTGTCATTCTAAACCTAAAAGAAAGAGATAAATTCAATTGTTGTTTTTCACTAGGCATTAGTAATAGTCGAAAAGGGATTTTACTTTTTATCATTGTATCCAAATTGTATTGCTAGCGTGAATTGTGAAAAGAATTAAGATAACAAATATCTGATTCCGAGTTGAAGTAACTCAGAAAAGAGACATTTAGCTTGACATCAAGCAGGTAGGAAGGGTAGAGCAGATAACGAAAATATTTTCGTCACCTGAAAATGTCGGTGACTCAAAAATGGATATTAAAAACGCAGATACGGAAAATTCTTATCTAAGTGACAATGTCAATAGACCCTTGACGACTTGTTTCGGGCGAAGCCAGTTCAAAAAGATTAATAGCGATTGTTTAAGAAAATATCCCCCAAATTGTTTCGTGTGAGAAAATTCGCCAGTTAAGTCCAGCCCAGAAAAGGGGTATGGGAAGATGACGTCATAAGGCTGAGAGGAATCTCATTGGTCATGTGAACCAGCACCGAGAGGGGGAGACGATCAACAGTTGACGTCATGGAAAGAAGACTAATCTCATTGGGTAAACCAAAGACACCAACGAGTAGCAGCTAACCTCAGCATTCTATTGGTTTCCGAGATGAGGGGTTAGACATCCAGCATCCATCAGCCCCACACCATGGCATGTAAATAAATACAGGATCCCGAGGGATCAAAATCAGTTGGAGTTGAGTTGTAGTTCGAGTGGCAGAGAGTTCGAATTCCCGGTCCAGAGACGTAATGACAAAGAGATAATTGCCACGCAGTTGGGTGCCAACCATAGAAAATCGCCGCCTGCCAAAAGACAGTTCCCAGCTGCAGAAGTAAAGAGACAGAAAGATAATTGCTATGCCATTGGGTGCCGACCGTAGAGAAGCCTGTCGCCAATCAACCAACCAGAGTTAAGAGACATGAAGAGACTTTGCAGACAAAATTTGAAATTGCCAAATGAAAAGAGTTTTTGGTGAGAGTGATCCAACCCGGAACAAGAAATCCACCTCGATTCCGTTTCCGAGGACGAACCGTGCCAATCTACCCACAACCCAGCATTTCAGCAATTTCCGCAACATTCCGGAAAACAAGAATCAAGTTGGCTAGACTTATAACGAACTTAGAACTCTGTTCGGAGCAGCGAGCTCCGGCCAGTCAGATTTTTCGTTATTGCTTAAGGAAATAATTCGATTTACTTAAGAGACTTCCGTTCCGCTACCAGTTTGAATTATCCAAGAGACTATTGTGTATATTCTGTATATAAAGACGTTATTTTATAACACTTCAGACGTCGGTCCACTTATTTTTGCTATATTTCTTTCTTTTATTACTCAATTGTGTACACGCTTCCCGGTTTGGTTTAGTTCGGCAGAGAGACAACTAATGGAGAACACACGTGATTACCTTGTGATTAATCAACACAACGTGGGACAAGGGAGATCACCGTGACAGAGTCAATTTACGACTAGCTATCTGGATCGAAACCAACAACAACCGGCTGGGTATATAGTGGCATAAATGAGGATAAGTGAGGAATAGGACAATAAAAGGAAGATTTAACATAATTTTTTGAAGATTGTAGGTGATAGGGAAGTGAGAAACGAAAAGTACGAGAAAAGAAACTATTAGAATAGAACTTGCTGTTGCACTTAGCCATTTCAACAATAAAACGATGAGATCTAATTACCAATCTAGAAATACGCTTAACTTCAAATAGTCGAGTCACGAAGAAAAAAGTTCATCAGAACAATTGTGTCGTATAGGAATAAAGTGTCGCTACCGACACTTGTGTTCGTCAGGGTGTAAACACAGTCGACCGCTTTCTCAAGTAATTAGTGGTACTGTGATACTCGGATCGTGTAACACGTATATATATATATATATATATATATATATATTCCATTTGTAAACGAGTTATTACGCGACCTCGGTTTCTACCATGAGTAGTGTCTTCAGGCCATTTGCAATAACTGATTTCACCGTTTACCTTTTTTTTAAGAACGCTCACGTAACGGTGTTTTGTTTTTGTTTGTTTGATTTTGTTTTTGTTTTTTTTTTTTGTTTTGTTTTTTGAACGCTCACGTGGCATGGAATTTTTGAACGTGCAATTTACAAGGTAGAAATTACAATGGTAGAAACCTAGGATTCCTTGTAATTTTAAAAATTACGCGTTCAAAAATTCCCTGCCACGTGAGCGTTCTTAAAAAAACGGTAAACGGTAAAATCAGTTATTGAAAATCGCCTGAAGACACCACATATGGTAGAAACCTAGGTCGCGTAATAACTCGTTTACAAATTGAAAATATTTAAAAGTTCTACAATATAATTGTACTGAACACATTTAATACAAATGTGCACTGATCTAACCTTATTATGACCAGAAACTAAGTAATTAAACAATCAATATATAATAGTTGGGAACATAAATAAAGCGTCGACTGGGCAAAAAGTGGGGATCAGTTTTCTGTTCTTATTAATTAATAAATTGATCCCCCACTAATTACTACTCATTACTACAATCCGTCTCTTCTACCTGCGGCTATAGTTTAAAGAGCAGAATAGAAAATCTTCTGCCCAGTCAGTCATGTCTTTTTTCGAGACATGGTCGCTCAAGCGTGTATCACGTATGACATTTAACTGACTGAACTAGAAGCGTATTCATTCAACAGAGCTTTCATGAGCCGATTTGTTAGGAACGATTATATATATATATATATATATATATATATATATATTCTTCATTTGTAAACGTGTTATTACGCGACCTAGGTTTCTACTGTGGTGTCTTCAGGCGATTTGCAACCTAGGTTGCGTAATAACTCGTTTACAAAAGAAGAATATTCAAAAGTTCTACAATATAATTGTATTGAACGCTTTTTAATACAATTGTGTACTGGTCTAATTTTATTATGACCAAAAACTAAATAATTATATATATTTGTGTATTTAGGCAGCAAATTCTCTTTTAGACATGTCAGATTAAATAAATTGCAAACATCGTGTCTGCTTATTTTTAATAATATCTGTTCATACTCACGGATAATCTTTCGTGTATTATAACTGAAAGATGTCAGAAATGAGCTGTAACGTTGACAGACGTAATTATCATTTATTTCTCAAGGTATTTTGGATAATTTTCACGTTCTAATGAACGCTAGCAATTTGTCAACCGTTATATTTGAAGCGAAAAAAACATTTACAGTAATTTTCAGCAGCACAGTTTTGCGGTTATTTTTTGTTACCATAATTCACACTCCTGAAGATGGTCTCAGAAAGCGATTGAAAGTACTTGGGTACCTTGAGAAATGAATGATAATAACATCTGTCAAAGTTACAGCTCATCTATCAATTTAATACGCGAAAGATTATCCGTGAGAATGAACGGATTTTATTCAAAATCAGCAGATATAATGATAGCAATTTATTTATTGTTTGTTCGTTTGTTCCTGTTTAACGGCCTATCAACATCTAAAGGGTCATTTAAGGCCAGAAACGTATTTTTATTTTAAATCATAGTTGTTGCTAACATTTTTCATTCAAAAAAGTTTTGTTGGTAAGATTTTTCATTCAAAAAAGTTATGTTGGTTATATTTTTCATTCAAAGAAGTTTTATTGGTTATTTATACTTTTTTAGCATTTTGACCCCGGTTTGTGGGTTAACTATTTACCCATAGCTGGAACCCTAACAGGTGCTACCACCCTGGGTCAGGGCAGACCTGGGAACAACAGCAATTAAGAGGTGGTTCCATGCTCCTCACAACCTCCCAATCAGAGGCCTTGCTGCCGGATGCAGTTTATGGTCATACCCAGGACCAGCAATTTATTTAATCTGACATGTCTATACATATATATACATATATATATATATAATGTGTGTGTGTGTGTGTGTGTGTTTGTGTGTGGCTATAGAGTGGTTATAGAGCGTAAAGTCGGAGAAGAATAAGTGTTTAGCGCACTATTTTTCGAAGGCGTACTTATACTTGCAAGGTCGAGTTTCGTTGAGTAAGTTTACAAAGGGAACTAATTACGTGATATTGTTAATCCTAATAAGGTTACAAAAATTGATATGAAAATATTTTTTATAATCATATCGCCCCAAGCAAGGGAGTCTATTGCCACTGTTGCGCATGGGGTTCCATAGGAGGAAAGTTATGAGAAAGAGTGACAGATTACAGGGCGTGTCAGGACGTGGGTTAAGATACTGAGAGTGGAGTGGACGGAGAAGGAAGCATGAGAGAGAGGATGAAACTCAGAAAGATAGGAGATGGCTATTGACTTTACACTTAAACTCCTGAAGATTGTAGTTGTCGGGGAAGCAAGTAAACGGATGGGTATACCACAGACAGGAAGTGCGAGAAAAGAAGCTAATGGAGTAGAATTTGTTTACATTTTATTGGTTTCACAGTAAAATGGTAGGAGCTAGTTTCTAATCTTGTGGCTCGAACAAATTCATACATAGAGGTCACCAGTGAGCTAAGTTCATCGGAGCAAAAGCCGTGAAAGTATTTGTAGAAGAGACACAGGGAAGCCACATTGCGCCGGTGAGAAAGTGACATAGTTGGCTTATACGGAAGGTGATTACTTGATGCTCTAGTCTGGGAAGGAGAACGTGATCCCGGCGTGCGACACCTTTAGAAAATGTCTGTAAACTACGTACCTCCATTCATTTTCGATATCTAACTTTTAAACTGAATTTTTTAAAATGAAAGAGTTTTCTTGATACTTTTATTTTAGTTTTAATTAAAAGCTAAATGATTAAATTTACTTTTTTCAATAAGCAAAATACTCTGTTTTTTTTTTCAAGCAGAAATTATATTCATTAGAATATAAAAGTTTGAGATGTTTTTTTCAATTTTTAAATTTGGCAACCATTTTTGAGCGATCGACACATTTGTAAACAAAAGTTAATTCTCGGTTTTAAAAATCTTACAAAAATAAAATATATATCTGTGACATTATTTTTGGAAAATTCGCAAATTTTATGTTCAATTAATCTGATTTATACAAGTAGTAATTATTTATAGCGTGAAATTTAGATTAGAACTATTTCTTAACCACAGATGTGAGCTTTTTGACCTGTTCGCTGTATATCAAAACGTGTTAATATGTGCGTGATTAGTGATAAGATAAAAGTGTATGACGTTCACAAGTGACAAAATTGCACAAATTTTTTTCGGGTAAGGAAGGAAACTCTGACCTTTTAATTTGCACATATAAATTACCATAAAACCTTCAAATACACACGCACAAAGAAAAATAAGCAAAATACTCTGGTTTAATGTGATCGATCACATTACATATTCTCCGTTGGATTTTGTCAAGGAGCCCTGGGTGGATAGCAGGGGCACCCGACCAGATATGGCAACAGTGTTCAATGAGAAAAGACAGAGGAAAGCCACGTCACGTCAACGAGAAAGTGACTGAAGTCGAGATGCCAGCTCAAGATCAATAACATTGCAGACCCTTCTTTGAATTGTGTCAGGAATCTCGAGAACTATAACAGGATGAACAGACCAGATTTTTTTAATCGTTTCACCCCAAGCAAGGCGTTAACGCCACTGGTGTGCAGGGGGCTACATAAGAGAAAAAGATTAGATAGGAGGAGAGTAAAGAGAAAGACGAACCAGTTACAGGGAGTGTCAGAGAAGGGAGCAAGAGAAGGTGTGATACAGGTGTGATGACAGTTGCAAAGATAGAGAAAAAGGAAAAGATATACAGGGTGATGTAGAAAGAACTAGAGTCAAGTGGTTATTAGATGGGCATTGACATTGCATTTAAATTCCTGGAGGTTGTAGCCATCAGGAAAGCAAGAATATGGAAGAGAGTTCCAAAGGCGGGAAGTGCGAGAAAATTAGTAGCAGTATTTAAGCATGGACGAATGGTAGATTTATAAATTTTCAAAATGGAATCTGACGAAGAAAGTTGACTGCCAAGCACACAGTGAAGCAATTATCTTAGCAGTAGATCTAGCAATTCATTCAATATAATCAAGCCACTCCATGTCATTTTTTTAATCGTTTCACCCCAAGCAAGGCGGTACCGCCACTGATAGGCAGAGGGCTACATAAGAGTAAAAGTTTAGACAAGAAGAGAGTTAAGAGAAAGACGAACCAGTTACAGTGGGTGTCAGAGAAAGGACAAGAGAAGGATGGAAACACAGACAGTTGCGAAGGTAGAGAGAAAAAAAAGAACAAGATATACAAAGTGGTGTAGAAAGAACTGGAGTCAAGTGGATAAGAGATGGGTATTGACATTACATTTAAATTCCTGGAGGTTGTAGTCGTCAGGAAAGCAAGTATACGGAAGGGAGTTCCACGGGCGGGAAGTGCGAGAAAAGAAGCTGATGGAGTAGAATTGTCGGCTGCATTTGGTTGATCTAACTGTAAATGGGTGGGACCAGTCTGGTTGCACCATTAAATTCTTGTGGCGGGGGCACCAGTGACTTAAGTTCGTCAGAGCAGAAGCCACAAATATATTTGTAGAATAGACAACGTGAAAAACGTTGAAAAACGTGAGCCCCAAAAGGTGCAAAATGCTGTTTTCCTGGATGTTAGCATGAGCCATAAAGAAGAAGACAAGTTTCTCTATGGGGACTAAATGGAAGCAATTTTGTTTTGGGGGTGTTAAATTTACAAGCCATTCCTTGCCTCAGCTAACCATTTCAAGTCTCTTCTTCATATGTGACGAGATTGTGTAGCATTCACTGCCATGTAGGAAGGCTTCAGTAGCCTTTTCTTGGTTTCTAACGGAACTTTCAGGCCTCCTATCGAAGGCATTCTTCTCTGTCACAATACGTCTTCGGATTTATAGTATTTACATTATTCGGGTTATTGTCCTCATCTTTATTGCCATTTTTACGACGCAGGCTGCTCTTTAGCGAGTTTTAGGATGGCCAAGGCATACAGTGCTGATTGCAAACACGGAAAGGAAACTACAAGACCGCCTACAAAGGTAGCGGTGGAGAGGGACAAAAAAAGGACTACAAATAAACTTTAAGAAAACTGAATGCATAGTCATCAACAAAAGGTGCAACCCAAAATGCCAAATACAGGTGGGGGATACCAGAATCAAGCAATTACATAAATTTAAATACCTAGGAAGTGTTCTAAAAGGAGATGGAAAGTGCGACACTGAGATCCGAAGGCGAATTTGCATGGCAAAGGACGCGTTCCAGAAGATGAGTAAAGTACTAACACACAGGAAAATTTCACTAGAAACAAAGAAAAGAGTGCTGGATTGCTATGTGATGTCAGTTCTTCAATACGGCAGTGAATGCTGGATAATATCATTGAAAATGAGGACAAAACTGGAAGCAGCGGAAATGTGGTTCTACAGAAGGATGCTGCGGATATCGTGGACTGAGCATGCAAGCAGCGATGAGGTGTTGGAAAGAATGGCAACAAAAAAGAAATTAATACTGAGCATCAGGAAGAGACAACTGAAGTTCCTGGGACACGCAATGAGGAAGGAGAGCCTGGAGAACCTTATACTGACTGGCCAGATAGAAGGAAAGAGAGACAGAGGAAGGCAGCGGATAACATATTTGCAGGGCCTGATCAGGTAGATGACGGAACGGGGGTTGCGAGGTGTGACAGGAGCAAACATACTAAGAGCCACAAGGGATAGGGAGGCGTGGAGAACCATGATCGCCTACGTCCTGAAGGGACAGGGCACATAAGAAGAAGAAGAAGAAGAAGAAGAAGAAGAAGAAGAAGGCATCCCCCATGGTGGTGACTCCCAGATCCTTGAGTATGTCGCAGTCTATAATGGATAAGTTGTTGTTCGTCAGATTTTTCTTTTGTGAAGAATTCTGTGTAGATTTTCGCAAATTCGACCGAGATGCCAATCTTATTGAATAGCTCCTACCAATCAATCGGTTCAGATTCTGTCTACACCGCCATGACGAATAAGTGGTTCGACAGTGTCAGCGAAAATCACCAGAAAGAGACTTGAGACTATTTGTTACAGAATAGGCCAGTCCATTGCTATCCATTTGCTGGCCTGCCATTGGCTAGACTTGCTAGTCTGTCATTGGCTAGATGTTTGATAAAAGAGGTTATCCGGGTCTAACTCTTTTACCAACGTGAGGAGACCATGACACCCACCATTGCGAGGAGGCTATGATAGTTTACAAGGCAGCCATGATGTTCCCGTTATTTTTCCTTAACTTCTACAGTTGGGAACTGAATGTCGTCGATGAAATCAGAAACTCTGGAAATCCGAGAATAGTGTCACGGGAGGATTGCATTAATATAAAGTGAACTAGAAGCGCAGATGTGCGTTGTGGTGCAGTGGATACCAACTCGGAATAACAAATCGGGGAGCCGAGTTCGAATCCCATTTGAATTCCTTGCATTCACTTACGCGCAAATACCCTTGGGAATGACTTCAAACAAGCTGGAAAGCAAGAGGCATTTATTGTAAAGTTTGAAAAGTTCAGAAGTATATTTCTTTAAAACGATTGCAGAAATACCGTCAAAGCCACCATCTTTGTCAGGATGGAATTTAGAAAAAATAGCAGAAATTATGGATGGGGTCATGTGCATATCGCCCTGTAGTGACTAGGGCGGCATATGTGGCAGAGATACTCCAGATGTGTCGAGAGTGGAGTTGGAAGAGGACTTTCAGCCAAACCACTCTACCTTTTCTATAGCAGTTGTTAACATTTCAAATTTATTGAAGAGAGGAGGCACTGAGGATTTGCTTTTGTTCAGCACACCTTTGCAAAGGCGATAGTAACCAGATCTGTCGCTCTAATATAGACGGAAGATGTGCTTTCTGTGGGCTATAGTAGCTGAACAGACAAGAGAGGGACAAGAAAACTGTTGTTTCACAGGGTATTTCCGTGCTGGTTAGAAAACTTCGATGTCGGCTTTCACCAAGTAAAGGCTCCTTGTATCACATTTCTCAACAGGATAATTAGAAATATCATACCAAGATAATCACGAAATGAGTCATAATCAGTGCGTCGATTAACAGAATGAAATGTCTGTTAACAGGGAGTTGTTGCCTGATGGGAGAGCGGAAATGAAATCTATAGACACTACCGTGAGATCGGGGTTGAGAAGTTGAGATCTGCTGAGCACGACATGAGTCCGAGAAGGAAGTAAAGAAAAGATCAAGTAGAGAAGCGTGTGCGTCATAATTACATGGGAAACATGTAGAGAAATTTATTATTTGAGTGAGAGATTGAGCAACTGAGAAGTTCGAAATTCAACGCCAACGAGGCCAGTGGCATTAAAGTGATGAAGCCAATTGATATGATGGGCATTAAAGTCGCCGAACACAAATATATTTGTCGACTTGTGTGGAGAAAGAGGTCCTTATCTATAATATTAGAAATTATCTCTCGCAAGCAACAGTCATAAGAGCAAAAGAATAAAAGACGATATAACTGTGTTTAATAGTGAATGACGGAAGCGTATGTAAGAACAATTCAGAGACACATAGAGACAGTTCCATTGCCAGTGGAAGATGTTCGTGAACCTAGACACCAAGTCCATGCATGTAGACACTGGAGTCCTTTCGAAAGAGAGAAAGATAACCAGGAACAGGGAATTCGGTGGAAGGGATTAACGAGTTCAGATTAGTTTCACGGTGAGTTAGGATGCCTATAGAATGTTGCAGAAGAAACGAGTCCACATTGCAACTGGAGAAAGAACGATTGAAAGGCTTAAGCGTTTTTTCCTTTCCCAAATTTGTTTACTTTTATTTTCTTTACTCGATCATATTTTTACATGTGGAATTTACCATTAATAATAATAGCCGCCGATCGTCAAAGGCAAGCTAAACTGGCTGGTAGTTGGTGCAGGCTACTGCATAGCGTAGCTTCGGGGTTGAAAGTGCTTACAGGAAACCTACCCATGCGCAACATGGCACTGCAAGAACTACAATATTATGCGACTGTTGATTAGAGCAGTCTCTCCAAGAGCTACTCAAGATTTCAGGCTCCTAACTACTAGTCAGAATGCAGAATCAGAACGAATAGTCGTAGCCTGCAGCCAGCCATATCAACAAACATTCATGAGAGCTACCCTTATTGAGGCCGGAAAAAGCAGCTAGAAACCCCATTCTAAACAGGAAACAAAAGATAAATCTCTACTCCTGTTTAAAAGATGGGTGTGAGAGTTTCAAAAGTGTGAACAAAGCCGATACAATCAAACACCCTATTACGATGATTTGTGACTCCGTGCGAAAACAACCATTGATTCCTATCTATTTTCACTTACAAGGCTTCAGTCAACCAGTGATATGGTTTACAGTAAATACCTCCACTTAATAGCTAAAAAAACAGCAATGAATAAAAAAGGCCCCAAACATGATAAAATGGAACTTTTTCCATCAAAATCTTTATACTATTATTAAGAGGAAAGATCAAAGAATTTTTTAATTATTTTAATTTGTTAATCCCTTTTAGCATGTTCGAAATTTTGGCAGAAAATCTTGTTTTGATTTGAGTTAGCGGGTAATCAAAATATTACGACCGTTTGCAATGGAAAACGTAATGATGACATCACCCACTTTTTTTTTCAGTGACAAACACATTAATTTGGAAATTCTCGCAAAAATCAAATAATTGTCGGATTTTAATGGAACTTTCAGTACTCATTTACAAATGAATAAAATTATTTTTTGAAATTATTATTTTTCAAAAATCTTGGTAAAAATAAATTTTCTTTAACCTCTGTTACACCTACTCTACGTAAATCCATGAAATTTTAATAGATTTTACTTTGTTGCGGTCTATAGTTTCATTAGTTAAACGCAAGACTCATTGGGGAATATAAATCATCTAATTTTTTTATTTTTTTAAATTGGCCTCATAATCCGAAAATCTGCTCCGAAGAGTAAAATAAAAAATGCAATAAAACTGATATTATTTAATTTGATAGGCTTTTAATTGCTTGAATAAATAAGAAAAAATTAAGGACATTATAGTCTGAAGTAAAAAAAATTCCATTAATAATGAAATTTTAATATAATTGTTTTCTTTTTTTATAATTATAATAATTTATAAAGTTTCAAAAATATTTTTTAAATGCTTTAAAGATTTGTTGCGGTTAAATTTTTAAGTTAATAATTGAAGATTATATGGCCTACGAAAATTGAAAAGTTTAATACAAATCGTTTGGCCTTCATATTTTTTAAAATTGTGTATTTGAAGTTTTTTACGGTTATTTCTATGTACAAATTAAAAGGTCAGAGTTTTTTCCCTTACCCGAAAAAAATTTGTAGAATTTTGTCACTTATGACCATCATACACTTTTATCTTATCTTTAATCACGCACATGTTAACACGTTTTGATATACGACGAACAGGTCAAAAAGTTCACATGTGTGATTAAGAAATAGTTTTGTTTTTATTTTAAACTTCACGCTATAAAAATGTAATACTTGTATAAATCAGATTAATTGAACATAAAATTTGCGAATTTTTTCAAAATAATGTGTCACAGATGTATATTTTTTTAATTTTGCAAGATTTTTAAAACCGAGAATTAACTTTTGTTTACAAATGTGTCGATCGCTCAAAAATGGCTGCAAAATTCAAAAATTGAAAAAAACATCTCAAATTTTTATATTTCAATCAGTATAATTTCTGCTTGAAATAAACCAGAGTAGTTTGCTTATGGGAAATAGTAAATTTAATCATTTAGCTTTTAATTAAAACTAAAATAAAAGTATCAAGAAAACTCTTTCATTTTAAAAAATTCAGTTTAAAAGTTAGATATGGAAAATGAATGGAGGTACATAGTTTACAGACATTTTCTAAAGGTGCCGCACACCGGGATCACGTTCTCCTTCCCAGACTAGAGCGTCAAGAAATCACCTTCCGTATACGTCAACTATGTTGAGGTTAGAACTTGGGTCTCATGGACAGAAAGTAAATGTTGTACGTTACTGAAAATTAAATCCATTAATTCCTTTTATATATATAAAGTAGCTACTCTGGCGTGTACGCATCGCTCATTCAGTACAATTCAGTACAATGAATTAGAGCACACTAGCTATTGGGTGCGTATGATGGTAATATATGCGCTAAAAAGTCTGCCTTCTTCCACCGAACGCCCATAGCCCAAAGGTAGAATCGCCGACTGACGCCAATTCGGTCGGGTTTCAATCCTGGGTTAAAAAGCAATCGGAGTCTAACCGTACTGATGAGCTATGATACAGCGAAACAGATCTGTCTGCGGATGACAATTGCGCGTTCATAAAAAAAATCCCCGTTACGTAAGCGTTCTTAAAAAAAAAACGATAAAATCAGTTACTGTAAATGACTTGAAACCTGGGTTGCGTAATATAACTCGTTTACAAATGAAAAATATTCAAAAGTTCTACAATATAATTGTATTAAACACTTTTTAATACAGCTGTGTACTGATCTAATTTAATTATGACCAAAAACTAATTAAATAATTATATATATATATATATATATATATATATATATATATATATATATATATAACTAAATATGTTTTTAATTAAAATATATATATATATAATTAAATTTGTTTTTTAATTAAAAATACTCGACGACATTTTTATGTTTCGAGATTTCTACCTCGTCATCAGGCAATGTTAGATCATTGTTGTGAAAATGATTTTCATTTAAATATAAAAAACAATACGTTTGTTATTTATAGATATGGGAAGACATAAAAATTTATGTGTGTGTTCAATTTAACTAATCCGAATAGAGATTCACTTTAAATTTGAAAAAAGTTTTATATTTTTGGGAAATACAAGATTTCTTCCTTCAATCTTAACGGCCAAAGTGTCAACTTTTTTAACCTATTTCCGTTGATTTATCCATTATTGTTACAAAATCTTTTCTTTTAGCTTTCACTATATCTCAACATTTTCTAAAGCAAAAATAAATTTTTGAATTTAATTTATTTTATCTGACATGTTTAAAAGAAAACTTACTGCCTAAATACACACACACACACACACACGCACACACACACACACACACACACATATATATATATATATGTGTGTGTGTGTGTGTGTGTGTCAGGCTGGTAAGATATAAATATACTGATTAATTATTTAAAAACACACACACATATATATATATATATATATATATATATATATATATATATATATATATATATAATTTTCTCCAACTGTTTTTTCTGTCTATAAGAATTTAAACGAAACGACACAGAGACACATGCATATATGTAAAAAATATAATTTTAAGGTATGCTATACTTAGGAATTAAAATGCTCGATATGAGTAATCATTGATGCATTATGGGTTGTTTTATTATTCTAACAGTTATTGGACAGGTGACAACGGTTATGTTTTGAACTATTCTGGGCGTTACTGGGTGGAAATAATTGTGGAACCGGATGCAGCTTTGTGGCTATTTTATGATGTGTGTTTTTAACTTTATTCTTGATTACCTTCTTATCTGTTGTTGATTAGTATCATTATTTACGAGTGGGCCCGTATCGTCAAAAATGACGGCAAAATATTCATATCGATATGCCGTCTAAAATTACAACATTTATATTGATGTACCTACTATCTTACATTAAGACATAAGAAAAAAAAACAAAGTGACAGGAGAGGAAATATTATATATAGATATAATTCTTCACTACTCGCCGATATGATTATTGCAAAAAATAAAATAATAAAGCACTGTTAAAGAACGAACACGCGACAAGAGGTTTAATAACTGGTAGTAAAGAGAATGAACTAAGCCGACGCTGCCTCGTTATTCTATCACGCTCCATGAGCGTGACAGGAGGGAAATATATATGCAGGTTTCATTAAAATTGACAGACAAGGTATTATGTTTACGATTTTTGTGTAATTTTTAATGTGATCTTATGATTTCCTTCTTTTGAGGACATAAATTATATAAAAATTGTCCAAATGTCTTGTTTATACTATTAACCATTATCGAGAATGGATTTTATTTTACGTGTAACAGAATGTATGTAGTGTTATGTATGCTTGTAGAGCAGTGTGTATGTTTTATGTGTCGAACACGGTAAGCACATTGTTAACATGTTCGGAGTTGATATTATTGAGTGTTGGGTTATTTTTTATTAATAATGCCTATATTAGTTTTAGCTTTTTTGGTGGGGGGTGCATGTCGATGATAGTATGATATCTGTGTTGTCAACGAGTATGTTACGGATAGGGTTTGGGAGGTCTCCGTATGTGTTTAAATCGAATTGAGCTTTGTTCTGAGAGATGCAGCGCGAGTCTTCATGTCACTTTTGTAGTTGTATAGCCGATATACATTACCGGCCATAACTATTAGGCCGCCCCAGTTTTTTGAAAGAAATGATGTATTTCCTACTATTTTGAGCAGTTTCTAATTATTTTTTAAAACACTTGGGTGGGCTAATAATTATGGACGGTAGTGTATATCAGGCTATTTCCGAATCCCCTGCACTGTGCTCAGATTGACACCCAAAAACTCTGAAATGCTCTTATTGAAGCTTCTGGCGCAAATGCCAAGTAGTACAGTAAGCTATTTCCAAATTTCTGGCGGAGTGAATTGCGTTGTGGTGCCCTTTTACTCACATACAGTGCCCAACTAACACTACTATATTGTGCAGTCAAAATAATGAATAACAACAAAACGCGCATGCGTGAAATTTAATTTACCTATTGACCCCTGAATATATCAAGTAAATTTTCTTGAATACTACAATTCAAAACGAAACAAAAGCCATCTCGAACAGTCAAAACATAAAGAGAAATGAAGAACACCTAAAAGAAACTCTACTCCTTGAAAATAGATAAAGAAGTGGCCATAAGCGATTGCAACAATGGACAATATGGACAATTTTGAATTATTTATTCCCACCAAATGGAAAAACGTAAAAACGCTGGCTTATATATATATATATATATATATATATATATATATATATATATATAACATTGTAGATAAAACTCACAGTTGTACTACTCGTGAAGAATATATATTGTAGGACTTTTGAATATTTTCCATTTGTAAACATGTTATTACGCGACCTAGGTTTCTACCATGAGTGGTGTCTTCAGGCAATTTGCAATAACTGATTTTACCGTTTATCGTTTTTTTAAGAACGCTCACGTAACGGTGTTTTTGTTTGAACGCTCACGTGGCAGGAAATTTTCAAAATTACAAGGAATTATGGCGTTTTCATCCATGGTTGTGTGTGTGTGTGTGTGTGTGTGTGTGTGTGTGTGTGTGTGTGTGTGTGTGTGTGTGTGTGTGTGTAATAACATTGTAGATAAAACTCACAGTTGTACTACTGGTGAAGAATATATATATACACACACACACACACACACACACACACACACACACACACAACCATGGTTGAAAACGCCATAATTCCTTGTAATTTTGAAAATTCCCTGCCACGTGAGCGTTCAAACAAAAACACCGTTACGTGAGTGTTCTTAAAAAAAACGATAAAATCAGTTATTGCAAATTGCCTGAAGACACCACTCATGGTAGAAACCTAGGTCGCGTAATAACTTGTTTACAAATGGAAAACATTCAAAAGTTCAACAATATAATTGTATTGAACACTTTTTAATACAAATGTGCACTGGTCTAATCTTATTATGACCAGAAACTAAGTAATTAAACAATCAGTGCGTACGTGCGTGCGTGTGTGTGCGCGTGTGATTTTTACAATCGTTTTTTCGTTTAAATTCTAAGATGTCTTAATAAATCCAATCAGATATGTCACTGATCTTCGAAGCCAACAAATAGTCTAAATGATCTATTGTTTCAGACATTTTATCTAACTATGCAATTCAATAGCCACGCAGCCCCATTATTCGAGCCTACCCAAATTAATGTTGGCAAGATAAGCATTCAATAAAGTCTACTTAGAAGGAAATCGGTCATGTCAAGTCATTGCGATTCAATGTTTGATCAATTATATCTTTCGCTGGTTTCCACGCTTTTTCACAGTTGAAATGAGAGATGCGAATAATTGGCATTTCCTTTGATAAATGTTGCCCCGTTGTTCTGCGAGGCTTTGATAGTCTTTTACGAGTGTTTTCTTTTTTTAAAGATCTTGAAGTGTTTTTGTTTATTCTTGTTTTTGCTTGTTTGTTTTGTTTTCTTTTGTTTCTTAGTATGAAACAAAAAATTAATCAGCCTTCATAAGGTCTTGGGCAAAGCTGAATGGAATAGTGTTCACATGAGCCACTGAGGAGTAGATATATAGATATGATCAGGACGTGATAGTGTTGTAGAGGAATATCCTGTCTTACCCAGGAATGGGTATGGCCCGGGTTATAAAAGCCCGGGACTAGAACGAACTACAGAGCGCTCGCGACTATTTTTGACTAGTTGTTGTCATTGAGAGACTTTTCTGACCCTTGTTTTGGCGAGGTTTAGTCTTTTGTTGAAAAAAAATATATAATCACTTATTTGGACTTACTTTATTTTTACAAGAAAAGACCTTTTCGATAGATAAGTTTATTTGTTTTGTTTTTTCGTTTATTTACTTTGTTTCTTAATTTTTTTTATTTTTCTAGCTTTTTTGGTTTTATTTTCGTATTTTTTTGGCGGCCATATTTGTTTTTGTTTAGGTCGGCCGGCTTCAATTTATTTTTTTTGTTTTTCTTTTTTTTCAGTATCTGTTTGGCCTTAAGTGCCATATTTATTTTCTTTTAATAGTTACTGTTTTTTTTTATTATTGTACAGAAGATGAAAATTACCTGAGTTTTTCTCCCCACTTTAACTTTTTTTTCAGCCCCTCCCCACTTAT
The DNA here is from genome assembly GCA_037127315.1 of Ascarosepion bandense. NCBI lineage: Eukaryota > Metazoa > Mollusca > Cephalopoda > Sepiida > Sepiidae > Ascarosepion > Ascarosepion bandense. The sequence goes on from JBBBDQ010001767.1 coordinate 3,189,703, forward strand.
CTTTTACGAAAGAAGTCGTTAGAAGACTCTTCGTTGTTTATATTTGTTTTATTTGTGTATTTTTAACTTGTAAAGTTTATTCGTTGTTCAAATTTGTTAATTCTTTTTATTTTGTAAAGTTTATTTAAACCTTTTAAAGTTTATTTTAGCCCCTCCTCCTATTTTTTTACGTTTAGGCAACTCTTCGTATTGCTATTTGTTTTTATTTTATTGTGTAATTTGTAACTTGTAAAGTTTATTCTTGTGCAAATTTGTTTTTCGTTCAAATTCACCTTTTATTTAACCTCTCAAGAGGCTTACATTTTTTTTGCCATTTAAGGCTAATTACTAGTGTTTCTAATATATTTTTGGCCGCTAAAGGCTAGTTTTTTAGTTTGCCAGCCGTTTTAATTGGCTAAATCCTTCGGGGTTTGTTTTTTGTTTTAAACCGTTTTCTTGTTGTTGCATTGTTTATTTTATTTTCTGTTAGATTTCTTTTTTCATTTTACGCTCGTTTTTCCCACCCTTCCCCATACATTTAATTTAGTGGAGGAAAAAAAACAAAAATTGAGTGGCGTTGTAAAAATTCAAACTGGCCGACAACAGTCGGTCAATCAAAAAGAAACTAAATTTTGACCCTCCATGGAAGGGTCCACCAGACAAAACGGACGAAGCATTTCCCCCTCTTCCCGCAAAGGAGCAAGAGGAAAATAAAAATGAGACCAAAACTACGGTGGCCGAAAAAGGCCAGAATATTGAACAAGAAAAATCACCGATCAAGGACAAGACGTCAAAAGATGCTGAGGCCGGGAAATCGCCCTGTGGCTGGAAGTTCCCGCGAAAATGCAAAATCAATCTGACGGAGTTCTTGGAGAGAGCTGAAAGCTACGCACACCTTGTGAAAGAAGGTGGGCTTTTAGAAGATCTTCAGGAATTAAAGATTGAGAAAAGAACTGTGTCAGTCTTTGTGATGGACAAGCGTACGCGCAAAATTTATCGCAGCATGAAAGACATAGTGATCAAAGCACTACAGTCGACTGGGGTTAAGCCCCTAAGAATAGTTAAGGGCGCGGGCTTTTTCATGTGGGACGTATTGCTACCCCCACCGGAAGACTGCATGAAGATGGCAATGCAGGACTTGATCACAAAGGATCACATTTTCAGGACCGAATATGATGGAAAGAGAAGGACCAACGTAGCAATATATGAGGTTCCTCCTCAGGTCATCGGGGAGCATCTAGCTGCGTACTTTTCGCAGTTCAGCCAAATCTTGGATGTCTCCTGCGATGACTTGACTGGGGGATGGTCATTTGAAATTATGATAGATCGTTATGCCTTCTTGACCATCCCCAACTGCCTTGACGTAGGGGGCCTGAGCCTGCCGGTGATTGTGTCCGGCCGAAAGCCACAATGCTGGAGGTGTGGAGAGACTGGTCACCTCTCCTCCTCCTGCCCAGAGAAGAAGGCCTCTGGAAGCCAGGCTCCTGTCGACCAAAATCCCCCCTCTGGCCGCTTCTGTTACATCCGTCTCGCCCGTAGTGGGCATGCCAATACCCAGGACCGGTGTGGCAGTTCCCCCGATTGGGAATAAAAAAAAGTTCCTTCACCCCACGAAAAGCCATCACCAGCTGCAAGTGCAGCCATGGAGAAGGAAAAGGGGGAGTGGCTGGTTGCTGGCAGGGCCAGGGGGAAGCGCCATGCAGCGGAACCTCGGTCCCCAGGAACCCCTAAGACAAAAAGGCACGAACAACCCCACTCCCTGCAACAGCAAGAAGGGCGATGCCTCGGCCTGGTCTGCACCTAAATTGGAAGAACTTAAAAAAGCTTACGATCCCGGCTACGAGAAGATGCTAAAAATTAAGGAGCTGAAAAAACAGCTACAGAAACGTCCTTTTCGGCCATCGGCGGATCTAAAAAAGCAGTTGGAAAAACGTCGGTCGTGCCCCTCGGCCTCTGCCCCGTCCTCCTCTCAAAAGAAAAAGACGGAGAGACCCAAGAAAATTCATTCGTCGCAACCCACTCCCCGGAAACCTTCCCCTCGCAGTCGAGATCCCAGTCCAATCATAAATTACTTCAAAGTCTCTCCCTGTCCCTCTCCCCAGAAACAGATGCCTCCACCAGCCAAAAGGCAAAGAAGTCCTTCATCCGAAGACAAGGAGGCCAGAAAGAAACCAGCCAAAGTTCCTTACAGGCAAGGGGAGGACATCTGCTGCATTTTCCCGGCCCAAGCGGAACGCGCAAAAAACTTTGGTAATAGGATCAAGCAAATGAAGGCGCTTTTGGCCATGAAAAAGTGCGACGAAAAGGATATAGAGGTGCTGGAATACTTCCCGAGCGCACAAAGGCTGCTGACGGTCATCCGCACTGGGCCGGGTGCGCGGCAGACTTGGGGCATGGTCGAGGAGGCCGCAAAAGCAATTTCAATGTCACCTCCCATCATCACAACCAAGTCTGAAAAACTCAGTAATCTGGAAAAGTTTTGTTCAGGACGGGTCCCCGTTTTTGTTCATCCCTCCCTCTATAGGGCTCTGAAACTAACCTTTCCCTGGGATGTTGGCGGCGTCTCCTCTGACAGCACGATCAAGAATGAGATGGGCCATGGGTCAATGGGAAAAGGCTGTCGGCATCCTTTCCCCGTCCATGTTCTGTCCAGGACCCCAACCCTAAGCACGTATCACAATGGCTCTTTGGTTAGTAAGCGTGAATGCCCGGGGGCTGAGGTCAGAGTCTCGGAGGGTGAGACTCACTCATGATCTCCAGCGCCTCGGTGTGGATGTTTGTTGTTTGCAGGAAACCCGGTTTTTAGCTGGCGACTATGAGGGCATACTGTCTAGGGATTACGATCTCTATTCAGCATGTTTTGATGGTCGTTCTAGAGGTGTTTCCTGGCTAGTAAGCAAGTCGTTGGGTGCGGTAGGTACGCTTGTCTTCGCGGATCCAGCGGGCAGGATTTGTGTGCTGGATATTACCATAAAGGAGAAGTCTTTTCGGCTCATTGGGGTTTATGCGCCCAATGTCCATGCGGAGCGTACTGCTTTGTTTCGGCAGCTCGAGTCGTTCTTTGGAACATCGAGACGGGTAATTTTAGCGGGGGATTGGAATGCCGTCCTTGACCCTGAGAAAGATCGTATAGGAGAAAGATCGGGTACTAACAACCCGGATGTGAAACCATTTCGGGAATTTCTCGACAGGAATGATCTTGTCGATAAATACCGAAATGAACACCCCCGAGAGGTAGTGTGGACTTGGACTAATAGGGGCAGCTCGGATTCGAAGGTACGCGCCAGCTACCTCGATCGAGTCCTAGTTAGGAGAGTCGACGTAGGGCTCTTAGGTTGTCCAAGTTCCCATTCCATAGTTTACACGGATCATAGGCTCGTCCGGGTTCGTGTAAACTTAGATAAGCCTAAGGTTAAGTTGGCTGGGTACTGGAAATTGAACGCGTCATTATTTGATAGCCAAGATTTCCAGGACCAGTTATTACTAACACTAAAGCGGGAACTGACGGGGGCTGTGGTTGGGAATAAGTGGTGGGACACACTTAAATCCAAAATTAGGTCGTTTGCTGCCGACTATAGCCGTCAGCTCAACTTAGCTAATTTAGCGGCGCGTTTGCGATAGAGAAAAAAGTTGATCGGGCCGTGAAATCCCGTAATAGTGGGGACGTAGCCTTAGCTAGGGCCGAGCTGGCCTCCTTGCTTATCAAGAAGGATCAAGCTCTGGTAGTTAGGGCTAGGTTAAAAAGAATGTCTTCTGAGGCGACGAATATGGCCGCAGAATTGCGTGCAGAGGAAGCTAGGCATGTAGTCAATCGGCATATCAAGGACATCACATTGCCGGATGGACGTACCGTGACTACAGACGTGGGTATATGTGGGGCTTTTCGGGATTAATTCCAGGATCTTTTCACCAGGGAGCCCGGTCTGAGCTCTGCTCAGTTCGACGAGGCGACTGAAGCAGCTAGGTGCGAGGGGCCCATAACAGAGTCGGAAATCTGGGATGCGCTGAAACTGGTTGGCCGGGACAAAACTCCTGGATTGGATGGTCTTCCCTACGAAATGTACTTGAGGCAGTCGTCCGTTTTTGTTCCTCTGCTGGCGCTTGTTTACAACAACTGGATGAAGCAGGGGTCTATACCTCGACGCTTTACCAGGGGTGTGATCAAGTTGCTTCGCAAGAGCAAGGGCGGTGGGGGTGGCATAGATAATTATCGGCCTTTAACGATGTTAAATACTGACTTAAAGATTTTTGCCAAGGTCTTGGCCCGCCGTTTGCAGGCTGTCCTCCCTAGTCTGATTGGCCCTGAGCAGACTTGTGCTGTGAAGGGCAGGACTATTCAGGACAACCTTCATTTGGTACGCCTGATCATCGAGAAAACCGACACTGAAGCCGCGCTGATCAATTTGGATCAGTCCAAGGCATTCGATAGGGTTGACTAGCGGTTTTTGGAGTCTGTCCTTTCCGCCGCCGGTTTCGGGCCGTACTTTCGCTCTTGGATCCGACTGCTGTATGAGTCCCCCGGTGCGCTGGTGGAAGTGAATGGGGTAAGATCGAAGCCCTTCACATTATCTCGCTCCATTCGTCAAGGTTGTCCACTTTCCCCTTTGCTGTACGTTCTTGCGTTGGAGCCATTCCTTCGCAAGTTAAAGGCGAATCTGGTCCTTCGCAGAATTTCCGTACCTGGTGCTACCACCTCGGCCAGATACTCCGCCTATGCTGACGACGTTTCGGTTTTTGTGTCGAGCAAAGCCGAGATTGACGAAGTTAGCAAAGAAATCAGATGTTATGAGACGGTGACAGGGCCCAAGATCAATCGCGATAAGTCTGTTGGATTGCGATTGGGTGCGTGGAAGGGAGTTTCTCTTCCCGGACCTTTCCTCTGAACGGATGGGCCGATCAAGATTCTCGGCGTCTTCTTCGGTCCTGATCTCCAGTTGGAAATGAATTGGTCGGAGGTTCGAGAGAAGGCCGAGTCGGCAGTTCGTCTGTGGACTCGGAGGAAGCTCTCCTTAAAGGGGAGGGCGGAAGTATGTGCCTCGCAAATCTACCCGATTCTCCTGTACCGACTCTCGGTACTTCCTCTCCCGTGTGCCATTCGTTTGGGCTTGATACAGCTCTTGTTCTCCTTCCTTTGGGGAGAAGGCAAGGCTCCCAATGTGCGTCGGTCTGAGGGCGGTCTGGGCATGCCTAGCGTTGAGATTCGTTAACACACGCTTTGCATTAGATTCCTGGATCGAATGTGTATGCTGGAGGATGAGAACGGCGCCCTCGTTAAAGAGGATGTCCATAAAAACTTTCCATCCTTGAGAAGTGTGCATTTGTCGGAGGAGGAGGCCGGCCGTACTCCTCGTGGCGAGTGCTCCTTCTATAAAGAATGTCCTTTGGCTCTCCAGTTTCTCTTGCGGGCTACGGATGGCCTCTCCAACGCCCAAGCGTTGTCTCTTAGGGCATTATATCGGGTGTTAGTTAGGGGGGGGGGCGTTCAAGATGAACTGATAGGCGAGCTCGGGCTTACGAAGCAGGAGGCTCGCTCCATATGGCCTTGGGCGCCCGGGTTGAAATGTCTCACTAACGATGAGGCATCACTCACCTGGCTGATGATTCGGAAGGCTCTCTGGGTAGGCAAGAAGCTTCGTGCAGCGGGCCTAACACCGAAATCAACCTGCGTGCGTTGTGGGCTGTCGGCGGAAACCGTCGATCACGCCTTCTTCCACTGCAGTGTTGTTGCTCCGTTGTGCAAGTTTCTTGAAGATCTCATGGTTCGTATGCTGCGTGGAAAGTTCTTTGTCCTTGAGGCTAGTTCTGTTTGTAGCAATGTCGTACCTCCGTTATCTAGAGCTGAGCACTACGTGCTCTTTTGCTTGCTAGGTGTTATGCGAGTCGTGATTTGGACGACGCGACAGAAGGAATTCTATGGTGATGAGAAGTTTACCTCTTCCCAACTGATCTTGTTCTTTAAGCATCAGCTTAAAGTCAAGATCAGGACGGAAAGGAAATGACTCACGCTATCTGAATTTGGCAAAAGGTGGGTGACTCTTGCGCGTTTCTGTCGAGTGAAAGGTGCTGACCTGGAGTGGTTGTTTGATGCTGGTTAGGCATCAGGATGTTGGGTGTGCTGGGCAGAACATGTACACCCCTTCCCTGTTAGGTTAGAGTAGGTAAATTTTGATTTTGTTTCTCGCCTTAAAGGTAACTTAGCTAGGTTATGATTGCTCATTGGCCCCCTTTTCTTTTTTGTCCCCTGTTTTCCTTTAGTTTAATCCCCCACCCCTTCCCACCTTAGGTGTTCAACAATGTTAGTTCTCTAGTCGATGCGTGGCGTCTTTTTTTCAAGTGTGCATTTCGTTTTTGTTATGGTGTTTAAATGTGTGAGTGATTGCTGATCGGATAAGTGGTATTATATTTCTAAAGCCACGCATTATATTTCGTCCGGGGAAGTGATTTTGCTGTCACAACATTAGAGTAGTGGGGGGCTTTTATTACTAATATGATTTTGTTTAGTTTCTTGTACATATCTTATTTTCATTGTATAAAAATCATTGGGGAATTTTAAATGTTGTTATTTTCTGCCCATTCCCTCCACTGAAAATTGTACATATGGGAGTTAAGTAGGCTACATAGAGAATCTGAGGTATTGTGGTGGACGTGGTAAGAATGGTAAGTAAAAATGTGGTATTATGGTAAAAAGTTTATTGTAAGTGTGTCAGGGTCAACGAAAGTGAATAGCTAAGTTAAACTAGGACAGATGATGACCAGCCTCCCCCATCCCCTTTTTTGGCCTTGTGCCATATTTGTACTTTCCGTACAATAAATAATGTGTTCGTGACTATACGAGAGTCTTCGTCATTACACGGGAGTGATCGAAAATCTTCGTCATTATACGAGAGATCGAGAGCCATCGGCCTTAGACGAGAGTTAGACGTCACTAGATGGAAGCCTTCTTCTCCAGACGGACGCATACGTCCTATACAGAGACATTGCCTTCTTAAATGTTATTTTTGTTAACTGTTCGTTGGTGTACTTGTATTTGGTTTATTGTACTGAGGTATAATAAATCTCTATTTATATATACTCAGTGTTAAGAGTTATTTCTTACACTATTCTTTCTGTTTATCCCCTCACGAGATAGATAGATACATACATACATACATACATCTAAACTTATTTATAACTGGAATTTTGTGTGTGTGTGTATCCATTACCTATAGACTCCGAAACGGCTGAACCGATTTTCTTGAAAATTTACACAATTGTACTATAAGCATCTGCGAGTGTTCTTAGCTAGATTTTGTGTCGAGGTACCCCAGATAAATATCGCATTTCGATAATCGAAAAAATCGGGTTATAGAAGGAGTAGTCCGATTTTAATCAAATTTGATACACTCATAGACAAAGACATAAGAAACGATATTCAGAAGTTTCAAGGTTGCAGTTCTTACAATAGTACAGAAAATTGATAATATATATATGTATAAATCGATACCAGGAAATCAAAATTTGACTTACATCCATTCATTTTTCTTTCAGTCTATGGTTTCGCTTTAACTGTAAACAACTATTGCTTTTTAGTGTTTTGTGTCAACGTCAAAAGAGACTGAGCTCCAGGACCATGGATTAGTTTTAAAGCTTTCATTACACCCGAGCAACGCCGGGCTATACTGCTAGTACATACATACATACGTAGAAACAAAAATATATCTGTAAAAGGTAAATATAAATAAATCCATATATATATATACAAGAATGAAATGTACCTATCCTCTTAAATAAGTGTACACTATTGTAGTAAATGGTAGTATAGAAGAAAGTGATTATATTGAAGCTCGCTAGCAGTATATCTACTTCGCGCAGCGTTTGAGTCCTGTATCTGTTGATATACTATTATTCCCAACCTCCGTTTTGGTGATTACTCACTTAGTAATCTTTTAGGGTTACAACATTGGCGACAAAGATTTTGCCGTTAACCAAAATATAATATTTTGGCAACGAAGATTGTACCTTGGACCAAAATACAACATTGGAGACAAAGATTGTGTCGTTGGCAAAATAAAACATTTTGGCGTCAAAGATTATGGCTTTGGTCAAATACAACATTTTGGTAAATAAGGTTGTGGCGTTCACCGTTATAACATTGTGGTGAAAATTTTGGCCGACCTTAAGGAAAAACTTCACCAAAATGCATTTTTTTGTGATGAAGATTTGGAGCCGAAACTTAACTAAACGTTCACGGATATGACGTTCCACGAACAAAGTATCCGTAAAAACGTTTAGAAAAAATAGTTACCAACTTTTGTGAACTAAGGTTTCACGTTAGAATTGACCAAGGAACGTTGGTAAAGAAAGATCAAAAAAGTACAAAAATATAAAGTATTTTTTGTCAACAAGGATTTTCAAGGCTTCTCTGTGTCACTTCTACAAATACTTTCACTGCTTCTGCTTAGCTCTCTGGTTCCCCCTATGCATGAATTTGCTCGAGCCATAAGATTAGCAACTAGGTCCCACCCTTTTACTGTGAAACCAATAAAATGTAAACACTTCTACACCATCAGCTTATTTTCTCGCACATCCAGCCTATGGAATTCCCTTCGTCTGCAGCTACAATCCCCAGGAGTAAGTGTAAAGTCAATTGTCATTTTCTATCTTTCTAACTTGCATTCTCTCTCATGCTTCTTTCTCCGTCCACTCCACTTTCAGTATCTTAACCCTTCTATTGTCCACTTCCTGACACGCCTTGTAACCTGTCACTCGTTCTCATAACTTTCCTCCTATTTAAGCCCCTGAGCACCAGTGGTAGTAGACTGCCTTGTTTAGGGCGATATGATTATAAAAAAGAAATACGTGATATCAACCAGTTGTGCCGAACACAACGGTTAAAAAAAACACGTTATTACTCGGACTAAAACTCCACGAAAAGGTACGTGGAATTGAACATTTCAATTTACAAAAAACATGTAACATCGAAAAACTTTCTCGGAATAAAAGTGTTACGTGGAAGTAAATTTGCAGATAATTAAAGTGTTTTACAAGCAACATTATTGACGATTCGAATTTTTTTCTCAGAAAGCTATCGTGAAAGCGATGACAGATTTTAACTACAGGCCTGAGGAAGACGTAACTTTCATATAGTATTTCCGCAGATACGAAGACATTTACAAGACGGACTGCATGAATTGGTCGGACCAGAAAAGGTTAGAGTAGTTTTTACAAAAGATAGGCAATGTCGAACATACGAAACTCATGAATCATATTCTACCAAAGAAGATAAGTGACTTAGCATTAAATGAAATGGTTACGTTACTTTCGGAGGTTTTCAGCCCGAAAACGTCATTATTCTGTAAGATGGAAGTGTATGAATTTACAGAAAAATAACGCGGATTACTTCACTACGTTTGCTAGTATTGTAAATAATCAGTGTGAGGAATTCAAATTGGCAGAACTAAGCCCTGACAATTTCAAATGCTTAATATTTGCGCAAGGTTTAATGTCAGCTGAAGACACGGAGATCAGAAGGAGGGTTCTAAATAAACGACGAGCTTGATAAACTTGAAAAAAATCGGTGTTTTGTCCAGAGTCGAGCATAGCGACTGGACTTCGCCTACAGTATATATTTTAAAAAATCGGAGATACACGTCTGCGCTGATTTTTTCCACTAAACGATGCCCTCGACGATTATCACTACCCACTTCCGAAGCCGGAAGAAGTTTTTGCGCAGCTTAGCGGAGGTAAGATTTTTTTTTTATAAAATAGACCTTAGCAATGCATATTTTCAAATTCAAATCGATGAAGAATGTACGAAGTTTTTACCATAAATACACAGAGAGCATTATATAATTCTCATCGTTTACCGTTTGGCATTAAAATCACTCCAGCTATCTTCTAGCAAGTCATGGATACGTTGCTAAGTGACCTCGACTTCGCAGTCGCATACCTTGATGATATTCTGCTGAGAAGTGAAGACATGGAAGAACATAAGAAAAATATTTTTGAAGTGTTTAAGAGAATTCGGGATTATGAATTCATGCTAAGGTGCAAAAGTATTAATTCTTTATGGACAAGATTAAATATTTAGGACAGATTATTGACAAAAATGGCAGGAGACTAGATCCAGCGCAAGCTAGTGCTGTTAAGGATATGCCTGCTTCGGAAAATGTCAGTTCCTTACAATGTTTTTGTGAAAAACATGCATTAAGAGCGCCGCTAAATAAACTTTTGAAAAAAGATTCAAAATGGCTTTGGATAACAAAGTTCCAGGAAGCATTTCAAACAATAAAAACTATTCTAACTTCCGATTTGTTTTTGGCACACTACGATCCTAAAAAAGAACTGATCGTGGCAAGTGATGCGTGTGCTTGTGGTATTGTAGCTTGTATTATGCTTAAAATCGATGACGGCTATGTTAAACCAATTGCATATGCATCCAGGACGCTTCTTCCAGTGGGAAAAATACTCAGTAATTGAAAAAGAATGTTTAGGGATTATCATTGCCCTTAAAAACTTCCATAGATTTATTCACGGGAGAAAATTTACATTGCAGACGGATCATAAAACCATTGTTAGCGATTTATGGGTAAAAAAAAAATTACAGACTCATATGGTCAACAGATTGCAACAATGGGGAACCATTCTTCTAAATTATGACTTTAGAATGAAGTTTTTGCCGTCAAGTAAGCCAAGTCATGCAGACGGATTGTCTAGACTGATCCCGAGGAATAATGAACTCTTCGAAGACACAGTCATTGCTGCTTTATAACTGGAGGTAGAGATTAAAAATATCTTGTACAATACCGTGTGAGAACTACTGGTAATGATACAGGATGTAAAAAAGAAAGTACTGGATGACAAATTCATTATTGAAATGAAAAATAAATTAAAAGACAAAAAGACTGCATTTTATTCAATATGTGACGACGTTCTCATTTACAACGAAAGAGTAGTGGTACCCCTAGCACTACAAAAAAGTAGTGGTACCCCTAGCACTACAAAAAAAGACCCTGAAGGAATTACATGCAGGACACCCTGGTATATCCAGTATAAAGAGCATAATGAGAAACAATGTTTACTAGTGTAGCATAGATAGTCATTGAAACTTTGGCGAAGTTGTGCAAAAGCTATGCTTTGGCAAACCAAGGCATCACCAATTAAGTTTAATCCATGACCAGAAACTGATCGCCCATGGTCATCTCTTCATATTGATTTTACTGGTCCAATGAATGGATCATATTATCTTATTGTCATAGAAAGCTATTTGAAATGGCCAAAACTTTTCAGGTAAAAGTCCAACTATGCAAGTGCTAACACAGTGTTTGCATGCACTGTTTGCAAGGTTTGGAGTTTCAAATTAAAAAATTTACATTGCAGATGGATCATAAACTGTTGTTAGTGATTTATGGGTCAAAAAAAGAATTACCGACTCGTATGGCTCACAGATTGCAACGTTGGGGAACCATTCTTCTAAATTATGACTTTGGAATGGAGTTCTTGTCATTGAGTAAGCTAGGTCATGTGGATAGAGTGACCAGACTGACACCAAGGCATAATGAACCCTTTGAAGATACAGTAATTGTGGTTCTACAATCAGAGAGAGGGATTAAAAATATTTTGTCCAATACTGTCCAGGAACTTCCAGTAATGTTAGAGGATATAAAAAAAGAAAGCACTGAATGACAAATTCATTATTGAAATGAAAAATAAATTAAAAGACAAAAAGACTGCATTTTATTCAATATGTGACGACGTTCTCATTTACAACTAAAGAGTAGTGGTACCCCTAGCACTACAAAAAAGGACCCTGAAGGAATTACATGCAGGACACCCTGGTGTATCTAGTATAAAGTGCGTAATGAGGAGCTATGTTTACTAGCATAGATAAAGACATTGAAACATTGGTAAAGTCGTGCAAAACCTGTGCTTTGGCGGTTAAGTCACCACCAGTTATGTTTGATCCTTCGCCAGAAACTGAACGTCCGTGGTTACGTCTTCATACTGATTTTGCTGGTCCAATGAATGGATCATACTATCTGAATGTCGTAGACAGCTTTTCGAAATAGCCAGAGATTTTCCAATGTAAGAGACCAACCACGCAAGTAGTAATACAGTTTTTGCATGAACTGTTTCGAGGTTTAGAGTTCCAGAAACAATTGTGTTTAAAAATGATAGGCAATTTACAGCGAGAGAGTTCAAAGAATTTTGAAGATGTTTGTATTAAATCATTACAATTGCCACTTATCATCTTGGAAGCAACGGTCAGGCAGAGCATTTCGTGGATACGATGCAAAAGGCTTTTAAAAGTCAACAGTGAATATTTGCCCTCTGTGTCGGAATAAAAAGCTGCATATAATAATTTTTTAAAATAAAGTACTAAACTACAGAAATTTGCCCTCTGTGCCGGAATAAAAAGCTGCATATAATAATTTTTTAAAATAAAGTACTAAACTACAGAAATGAATTAACAGTGTTAAACACTGTAAATATTTCACTTTAAAATTTAATTAATTACGATGTACATTGTTTTTATACTTTAATATTACATAACTTTTTTCACATCATAAATTTTATAAATTTTCTATATAAAGTTTTTTTTAATTTATATAAAAAAGTTTTTAAGATTAATTTTTTTTAAATTTATAATTTTCTTTAATTGTCATTTAGTTTGTCTATACCTAAAAAGGTCTTTAATTAGATTAACTTAATTAATTTTTTTTAAATCTTATTTCTATTTTTCCCCTAAATATACTTTTTCTAATAAGTCTCTTTTTTCTAAAACTTTAACCCTTTTAAACATTTAAAGTTAAATTTGTTTGACACGTATCGAGCGTTTCTATTTGAAATTTTTCCTTTCTCTTTCTTTTCTTTTTTCACTTCTTTATTTTTTCTTTATACATTTTTTATATTTTTTTTAATCATTTCACCCCGAGCAAGGCAGAAACGCCACTGATGTGCAGGGGGTTACATAAATGTAAAAAGATTAATTAGAAAAGAGTGAGGAGTACAAGCTAGTTAGAAATGAACAAGAGAAAGCTGAGAAAGCAGGTGCGATGACAGATACATAGGTGGAGAGAAAGGGAAGGTTATACAGGGGAGGGGAGAGAGCTAGAGTCCAGTGGTTAGTAGATGAGTATTAACTTTGCTTTTAAATTTCTGGAGGTCGTAGCCGTCAGGAAAGCAAGAATACGGGAGTGAGTTCCACAGGCGGGAAGTGCGAGAGAGGAAGCTGCAGGAGTAGAATTATCGTCTGCATTTGGCTAACCTGACTGTGAATGGGTGGGACCCAGTTGCCAGTCTGGTTGCACGGGTAAACACATGTTGAGGAGGCATCAGTGACTTAAGCTCATCCGAGCAGAAGCCATGAAAGTATTTATAGAAGAGACAGAGGGAGGCCACATTTCGACGATGGGAAAGTGGCTGCAGTCGAGTCGCCAGATCAGTACCTATCACATAACAGACTCTCCTTTGGAGCTTGTCAAGAACACTGAGGAGAACGGCAGGGGCACCTGACCATAAATGGCAGCAGTATTCCATGCACGGACGGATGGTTGACTTTTATATATGCAGGATGGATTCAGGTGGAAAAAACATCCTGGATCGACATAGTGACCCAATCTTCTTAGCAGTAGATTTTGCTATGGATTCAATATAGTGGTTCCATTTGAGGTCTGAGGACAGGGTAAGTCCGAGGAGGCGTAGTGTATTACTCTCCGGGAGAATCACCTGGTCCATGCTTATGGGGGGCAGAAGAGGTTGCCTGTAATGGTTGACAGACAAGAGCTTGGTCTTAGAGGAATTGAAGTTGACAAGCCACTTCTTGCCCCAGTTCACCACAGAGTGTAGATCCCGCTCAAGGTCAGCAGCGAGATTATGTCTGTCCGCCACGACAGGTTTCTTACTGGAGCTAGAGTATATTGTAGTGTCATCTGCGTAGATGCCTACTTGGAACTTGATCTCATCTGGGAGGTCGTTGATGAAAATAAGGAAGAGCGTCGGGCCCAGGATAGAGCCCTGTGGGACACCAGCATCCATGCTGTAGGACGAAGAGGCACGCTCATTCAGAACGATCTTCATTTTACAGTTATTTAAGAAAGATTGGATTAGGTCAAGCAGGCGACCGGTAATACCATAACCGCGTAGTTTGCATAGGAGGCCAGGGTGCCAAACCCTGTCGAAAGCCTTGGAGATGTCCAGAGCAACCGCGCGAGCCTCGTCAGACTCATCAAGGGCCTGTAGCATGTACTCCGTTACAGTTGTTAGCAGGTCGGCCGTGGACCTGTCAAAGCGGAATCCATATTGCCTGTCGGAGAACAGTTTGTGGGCGGTGAGATGATGAACTATTTTAGCATTGATTATAGCCTCGAATACTTTCCCGAATATCGGTAGAAGACTGATAGGGCGATAGTTGGATGGGTCCGAGGGTTCACCACAATTCTTAAAGACAGGAACGACTGAGGAGAATTTCCAGCATGCAGGAAAGCAGGAAGCAGAAAGGCAGTAGTTAAACAGTTTAGAGAGGACAGGGGAAAGTTCAGGGGCACACCTCCTAAGGACTATCACTGGGATTCCATCGTCTCCACACGCCTTATGGGGGTCGAGTTTTGAAATTACTCTGGATACTACTGTCGGGGTAATATATACGTCGTGTAGTTTGGCCTCAGTTCTAATAGGAAAGTCGGGTGGGTGCACTCCGGACGAGTCGAATGTGGAGTTGGATGAGAATCTGCGGGCAAAGCACTCAGCTTTGTCCGCAGATGACGTGAGAACCTCAAATCCATGGATTAAAGGAGGTATTGAGGATTTCCTATTGTTGAGCACTCGTTTACAAATCCTCCAATAGTCCTTGGAGCCGAACTTGCGGTCAGCTATGCGCTGTCGCATTCTCTCAGCAAACAACTGTTTGGCGTCATTTAGGGTTTTCTTGCACTCATTGCGAGCAGATGTGAACAGGCGCCTATTGTGATCAGTTGGCTGTCTCCGGTATAGACGGAAGTGATGGTTCCTGTGGGCAATGGCGGCTGAGCAGGCCGGAGAGAACCACGGAGAGGAATGAGGTTTTAAGCAATACTTCCTGGTGGGTATGAAGGCATCAATGCCAGCTTTCACCCATAACGAGACCTCAGAGGCACAGTCATCAACTGATAGGTCAAACACTTTTCCCCAAGGGACGTCGCAGAGGAAATCGCGAAAGGCATCCCAGTCAGCTTTTTGGTAGAGGTAGGAGGTTCTGTAAGTAGGGGGCTCCTGGGGGGAGTGAGATTGGAAAGAAATACTGAGGGAGACTACAACGTGGTCGGAGTTGCCGAGAGGGCAAAGCTGCGAGACTTGACAGACGTCAGGCGCAGAGGTGAAACATATATCTAGCAGTGAGGAATGACCCGAGGGAGTGCTTGGGAAGCGAGTGGGGATATATCCCGCCCCTTCCCTTTCTGTTCTGTTTTGTTTAACCCAATTCTCAATTTAACGACTTCCCTTCCTTAACCCTTTTTGTTTATTAAGCTAGACATGCCAAATTTCCCATCTCTTCACTTACAACTCTATCTAAAAGTAAAAACCAAAAATAGACTGATTTTCAAAAAAAAATTTTGTTACGTATATTTCTCAAATCTTAACCGTTATTTATTGTTTTATATTTTTATATTTTTTTATTTCTTTACATTTTTTTACATTTTATTTGTTATTTCTCTTTTTAATCTTATTTTTATTCTCATTTTGAATATAGACTGACTGTTGCTGAGGAGGCGTGAAATCTCTCTTAGGGATTTCATGTTGAATTGTTCATTCAACATTTTTGAATTTTGAAAATTTATTTTAATATATATATATATATATATATATATATATATATATATATATATTGAAAGACTTATCTTACTTTGAAAGCTTCGGAGTTTATTTTTATGGATTCCATTTCTGTTTTAAAACCTTAAAAATAGGCACCAACACTAAATCGATGAAAAAACAACATAGTATGAAAAAAAAGGTCCCAAGCTTAATAAAAACGAATTTTTTACATCAAAATGTTTATGTCATAATTAAAAGGAAAGACCAAAGTATTTTTAATTATTTTTTAAAGTATTTTAATCCTTTCGAACACGTTTGAAATTTTGGTAACTTTTTTATTATTTTCTTTAGCGGAGAACCAAATCATAATGAGACTTTACAATGGAAAACGTAATATTACATAACTCATTTTTTTTCCGTGAAACAAACACGTTATTTTGGAAATTCTTTCAAAAATCAAATAATTGTCAGATTTTAATGAAACTTTTTCGACGTATTCACAAAAGAATAAAATCATTATTTCTTTTTTAATATTAGTAAAAATATTTTTTTTACATCTGTTACTCCGCCCTACACGTAAATTCATGAAATTTCAAGAAATTAAACTCTGTAGGCAAAATTGGTTCTATTAGTTAAAAGCAAGACTCATTGGGGAATGTAAATCATGTATTATTTTTTTTTAAACCATCTAGCCTTTTTTACCGAGAATCTGCTCCGAATAGTAAAATAAAAAATGTAATAAAACTATGACATTATTTAATTAGATAAGCTTTTGTTTTAATAAATAATATAAATTTCAGACATTATAGTTTAAAGAAAAAGTTTCGATTAATAATGAAACTTTAAAAGAATCGTTTTCATTTTTGTTGTTTTTTTTATTATGATAATATATAAAGTTTTAAAGGTATTTTTAAAATATTTCTAAGACTTGTAAACGTTAAGTTAGTAGGTTATAAAGTATATACTATATTTACAAATCGAAAATTGAAAAGTTTAATACAAATCGTCTAGCCTTCGTATTTTTAATTTTTTTTTCTTCTATATTTGAATTTGTTTTTTGTATTATAATTTCTATGTGTACATTAAAAGGTCATGCGTTTCAGGGTTTCTTACCCCTTACCGGAAAAAATTGTACAGTTATGTCACTTGTGATTGCCGTACACTTGTCTTATCTCGCATCATTTAATGCTAAAATGTAATTTTCTTTGGCGCTTTGCTGTAATAAATACGATATATATCATTCTGTATTTGTATATACTTCTGATATGAAGTAAAATTTACATTATTTACACTGTTTGGACTGTTATTCTCACCTCTGGTAAAAAATAAAATGGTTACTGAGATATTAGGTTTATAAGTCTCAGAAATGTATACACTGATGTCCTCAAGGACACATGACCCAGTGAATATAGGCGTTGTTTAGTTTCATTGACTTGATCTAAACAACGTAGAGAGTTTCGATTAAGGGAGATAACTACATGGCATCCGGAAGTGGCAATGCACATGAAATGAAAATGATATACCTCCAGTGATCATAATAAAGGATTAAAAATTTCTAGTAACTGAAGAAGGAGTAAACTCCATGGATATGCATCAAAATTCAGATATGTATAAAAGAATAAGACAAAAAAGACATTCTCGTCAACAGAGTGTATAGAATTTTTAAAAATACGGAACGCTTATCATAGAAAAAACATATTTCAAAGATGGAACGAATATATCGGAGACCTCTTAAACGATGAAAGAGGAAAACTTTCCATAAACAAAAATAACGAAGGGCCAAAAATATTCAGACTCGATGATGAATCGACTCTGGCCATATTGAACAGGAACAAAGCAGCAGGACCCGACTGAATTGTCATGGAGTTACTGGAAGCTTTAGATGATTTCGTTGTTGACAAAATTACAGACATTTTAAATGACATATTAGACAGTGGGGATATACCTGACGATCTAAGTAGATCCACGTTCATAACGTTTCCCAAGAAACCAGGTGCAAATTTGAACCAAGTGCAAATAAATGCTAACTACAATCAGACTAATGAGTCGCATAACAAAACTGATCATCCGAATTCTGATGAATAGAGGACAAAGCAGAATTAGACAAGAACAGTGGGGGTTCTTTAAAGTCACTGCAAGGAGAAATGTGATATTTATGCTCAAAAGGACATCAGAAAGTGCAATACAAATGCAAAAGGAAGTATACCTATGCTTTATAGAGTATGCAAACGTGTTTGATAAAATACATCGCAAGGAACTATACGAACTGCTAGGTGAGCTTGATTTATTTCGGTAGGATATTAAAATGATACAAAACTTACACTGGAAGTAAACTCCATGGATACAAGCAGAAAATGAATTGATTAAATATACCCACGTCTATTGAACAGGTGTAGAGACTCATCCCTTGTTCCCTGTTTAGGATGTGTTTTCCGGCTTTCTCTTTTCCAATCTTTTCACTCTTACGTAGCCCCCTGCACACCAGTCGCCTTACCGCCTTGCCCGGGGTGATATGATTTTAAAAAATGCAAAAATAGAAAGGGGTGTAAGACAAAGATGTGTTTTTCGGTCCTGATCTGGCATCACGGTTATACTAATTTCCACACCGACATGATATAGATTCCCTGTATCTTTCTTGTATTTTCATGGCAAGGTTCTGATTATTTTTCCTCTTTATGAATTTGAGAGCAGTACTAGATTGATCCATCATTTTACTATTGCTAAATGTAACCGTAAGTTCCATGCTAACAGTGTTTTCTCTCGCATGTCTCGCTTGAGAAACTTTTTTCCAACTTCTTGCTTTCCAGTCAACTACGATCTTCAAAAATGTAAATGCAACGTCAATCGTAATTTTCTGTCTCCTTGAATCCTGTTCTTTTATTGTCATTTCATTTCAACAAAGTTTTCTGTTTCCTTCATAACCTTTTGCGTTTTAGAGGCTTTATCACCTTGCTTGGGGTGAAATGGTTGAAAAACAATTTCTTCCAATATGAAGGAAAGGGTGCTTGCACCTTGTGAAGTTGAAGCATGTTGAACTGTCGATTTTTTCACATATAAGCTGCCTGGTGCATGTCACGTACCACTTGTACCAGATGCTTTTGTGGAGAACAAGTCCGATAATAGTCAGTTAAGTACCATACGTAAAACACGCTTGGGAGATCATGTCTCGAAAGTGACATGATTGACTGGGCGGCAGATTATCCCGCAGTAGGTTGCCATTGCTTTCTGCAGTAGATTGGTTGCCAGCAAAGGCTATAGAACCCAATCTGTCCTGCTATTTAACCCATAACTGGAGAGAAGAGACGGATTAATACCTTTCCAATGAGTATTTGTGCATAAGTGAATGCAATGGATTCAACTGGAATTCGAACTCGGCTTCCCGATTTCTCTTTCCGAACCTATATCCACTGCTCCACAACGCACATCCGATAATAGACTTCGCCAAATTGAACTGCTCGTCAATGGTGCTAATTAACTTGCTGGGGTCATGACTGCATAATTTCTAAGCTTGACTCCGATAAGGAAAACGGAGGTAACGGTCTTCATATCACTGCCTTAAAGAAATGTTCCCCCTGAACTCTCCCCTATTCTCTCCAAACTCTACAACTACTGCCGTGCTGCTTCCTGTTTTCCTGCTTGATTGGAAGTCATCCTCTGTAGTTCTTGTTTATAAAACCTCTTGTCAGCCCTCCGACCCCTCTAGTTATCGCCCTATCAGCTTCTAACCGCTTTTTGGCAAGGTGTTCGAGACTATTATCAATGCTTAAATGGTTCATCATCTCACATCCGACAACCAACTCTCTGATAAGCAGCATGGCTTCCGCTTCGCCCGGTCTGCTTCTGATATGCTAACGGCCATCACTGAATATATATACCAGCTTCTCGAGCTGTTGCCATAGATATCTCTAAAGCCTTTTACAGGGTCTGGCACGCTGGCCCTCTGCGCAAGCTAAAGGACTACGGTATCTCGGGACGAGTGTTCGATTTAACCCAATCGTTCCTATCTAATCGTGAAATGAAGGTCGTTTTGAACGTGCATGCTTCCATTAACCGCAACAAAGAAACTTTCCTACCCTCCATCAGTATGGATGACGCTAGTCTCCCAAAAAGCAACACGCTGTGCCTCCTTGACCTCACTCTCTCAACTGACCTCAAGTGGAACGACTACATCAAATCAATAGCTACATCTACCGCTAAGAAGGTCAGGTCATTGCCTCGGTCCAGAAAGTTTGCTCATTTATAAACCTATCATTCGTTCGTGCAATGAACAATGTTGCCATACTCAGTCGGGTGCTCCTGCTATTCATCACGGGGTTCTTGAAAAAATCAAAATGAGGATGCGCGATGTCATCGATCCAGATATAGCAGCTCGACTTCAGTCACTTTCTCACCGTCGGGATGTGGCTTCCCTCTGTCTTTTCTACAAATATTTTCACGGCCTCTATTTTGATGAGATTCTTTCCCTGCTGCTCTGACCACATGAATTTACTCATGCTACTAGATTGGCTTCTAGGTCCCACTCTTTTACCGTCAAAACAGTCAGACGTAACCGCCTCTTCTACTCTAACAGCTTCTTTTCTCGTACTTCCCGCCTGTGGAACTCCCTTTCGTATACTTGCTTCCCTGATAGTTACACTCTCCAAAAGTTTAAACGCGACGTCAATTGTCAGGGTCATTTTCTGTCTCCTTCATTTCTATCTTTCTCCTATCCTTTCTTCGAAAGTCCCTGTACCCTGTATTTTTTATCTTATTTTTTGTTTTTTACCCCTTTTTCTCTCACTGTAACCCCCTGGATGTGTATTACGGTGAAGTGAATATCAACTAGGAACGAGAAATCGGAGAGCCGAGTTCGAGTTTCATTTGAATTCGTTTTACGCGCAAAGATCTTTGGGAAAGGTAATAATCCGACTCTTCTCCCTCCAACTATGGGTTAAATAGCAGAACAGATTGGGTTCTGTAGCCTTGGCTGGCAATCAGTCTATCACAAAAAGTAACGGCAACCTACTGCGGGATAATATTCTGCCCAATCAGTCATGTCTATTTCGAACCATAATCGTCCAAGCGTGTATTACATATGGCACTTAACTAAACCCCCTGCACACCAGGGGAGGTACCGCCTTGCTTGTGGTGAAACGATTAAATATCTTTTTAAAAGCACTGGAGAAACACGGCCGTTCTTCCTACGTCTAACTGCTGAGATTGTGTATTTGTCGTGACCAGGGAATGTGTGTGCACTCCAGCGGCCTCCAATTCATTTCTGACCAGTACCTGACCTGAAAGAGAAAGGATCTAGCCACTTACACGCTAGCTGTCATCGACTCGCTGAGGTTGGTGGCTAAAGTATTTACCTGGTGGATTGGAAGTTGCCATATTAAGGCTATCGATTTTTCAGTAATATCATTGGTATCTTACGGAGTAAATGTTGACGGCATCTTTATTTTTGGAACATACAACTATGTCCTATTTTCTACGATTATCCTTAACATCTTGTACAGAGGTTTGGTAACTTGCTTCTTACTTTTTTTACTATTCGGAAGTGGATCTTGTATGTCAAAAATTCTTCCTTTCCCGTCGGATTACTTTTTTTCTTTTCATTCTGTTTCTTTTTTTCCTTCTTTCATTTCTGTTATTTTATTCATTCACTTTTATTGTTCTTTCTTTTATTCATTCATTTTTTGACTCTTTATTTTTTTCTTCTAATAGTGTTTTTTACATTATTTTTACCTTTTGCTTTCTTTATTTTCTCTTCCTTTTTTGTCTTTCTTTCTTTCTTTTATTCTCATTCTATATATCTTTTTCACTTACTTTCATTTTTATTTCTTTTCTCTTACTCTCGTTATTTATTTCTTCCTTTCATTTCCCGTACGTTCGTTGTCTTTCTTTTCTCTTAATCTTGTTCTTTCTTTTTTCTATTATTTTCCTTTCTTTCTTTCTTTCTTTCTTTCCTTCTTTCTTTCTTTCTTTCTTTCTTTCTTTCTTTCAACGTCAACGGTTTCTTTCTTTCTTTCAACGTAGACTTACGTAACTTTCTTTCAACGTCAACAGGTTTTTCTTTCTTTCTTTCTGTCTTTCTTTCAACGTCAACAGGTTTCTTTCTTTTTTCTTTCTTTCTTTCTTTCAACGTCAACGGGTTTCTTTCTTTCTTTCAACATTAACAGTTTCTTTCTTTCTTTCAACGTCAACGGTTTCTTTATTTCTTTCTTATTTCATTCTTTCGACGTCAACGTGTTTCTTTCTTTTTTCTTTCTTTTTTCAACCTTAACGGGTTTCATTCTTTCTTTCTTTCAACGTCAACGGTTTCTTGCTTTTTCCTTTCTTTCTTTCAACCTTAACAGTTTTCTTTCTTTCTTTCTTTCTTTCTTTCTTACTTTCAACGTCAACGGTTTCTTTCTTTTTTCTTTCTTTCTTTCAATCTCAACAGTTTCTTTCTTTTTTTCTTTTTTCATTCTTTCAACGTTAACAGGTTCTTTCTTTCTTTCTTTCTTTCGACGTCAACGGTTTCTTTCTTTTTTCAAGTTAGACTTACGTCTTTCTTTCTTTCAACGTCAACAGGTTTTTCTTTCTTTCTTTCTGTCTTTCTTTCAACGTCAACAGGTTTCTTTCTTTTTTCTTTCTTTCTTTCTTTCTTTCTTTCTTTCTTTCAACGTCAACGGGTTTCTTTCTTTCTTTCACTGTCAACGGTTTCTTTATTTCTTATTTCTTTCTTTCGACGTCAACGGGTTTCATTCTTTTATCTTTCAACGTCAACGGGTTTCATTCTTTTTTCTTTCAACGTCAACGGTTTCTTTCTTTTTTCTTTCTTTCTTTCTTTCTTTCAACGTAGACTTACGTAACTTTCTTTCAACGTCAACAGGGTTTTTCTTTCTTTCTTTCAACGTCAACGGGTTTCATTCTTTCTTTCAACGTCAACAGGTTTCTTTCTTGCTTTCTTTCTTTCAACGTCAAGAGTTTCTTTCTTTTTTCTTTCTTTCTTTCTTTCTTTCAACCTTAACAATTTTTTTCTTTCTTTCTTTATTTCTTTCTTTCAACGTCAACGGTTTCTATTTTTATTTCAACGTACACTTGCGTATTTTTCTTAAACGTCAACAGGTGTCTTTCTTTCTTTCAACGCCAACAGGTTTTTCTTTCTTTCTGTCTTTCTTTTAACGTCAACGTTTTCTTTCTTTTTTCTTTCTTTCAACGTCAACGGTTTCTTTCTTTTTTCTGTCTTTCAACTTCAACGGTTTATTTCTTTTTTCTGTCTTTCTTGCAACGTCAACAGTTTTCCTTCTTTCAACGTTGACAGTTTCTTTCTTTCTTTCTTTCAACGTTAACAGGTTTCTTTCTTTCTTTCTGTCTTTCTTTTAACGTCAACGTTTTCTTTCTTTTTTCTGTCTTTCAACTTCAACGGTTTCTTTCTTTTTTCTGTCTTTCTTGCAACGTCAACAGTTTTCCTTCTTTCAACGTTGACAGTTTCTTTCTTTCTTTCTTTCAACGTTAACAGGTTTCTTTCATTCTTTCTGTCTTTCTTTTAACGTCAACGTTTTCTTTCTTTTTTCTTTCTTTCAACTTCAACGGTTTCTTTCTTTTTTCTGTCTTTCTTGCAACGTCAACAGTTTTCCTTCTTTCAACGTTGACAGTTTCTTTCTTTCTTTCTTTCTTTCAACGTTAACAGGTTTCTTTCTTTCTTTCTGTCTTTTTTCAACGTCAACTGTTTCTTTCTTTTTTCTTTCTTTCTTTCTTTCAATGTAGACTTACGTAACTTACACCTATCGCGTCCCCCTTAATCTAATGAAATTTAAGATAGATAGATAGATAGATAGATAGATAGATAGATAGATAGATAGATAGATTGGTTCTCATACACCCACCGAAATTATGCAGCGTAGAGCCTGATCCGTACCTAAAGGAGTAACGGCCTGGGAATTCTCTAAGCTTAGATGCACATGTCTCGAAATTAGAGAGCGGAGTTCCAAATCTAGTCGGGGTCGTTGTATTCAGTTACGTGCAAATATCCGCGAGAAAGATATTAATCTACCTGCTTTTCTCAATTTATAGGTTAAATAGTAAGACTTGTTGTATTTAATAAATAATTATTATCTTCTAACAATTCTTAACATCGAAAAATATTTGTGTGTATGGGAAAGAGTCGGAGGTTCTGGTGTCGCTGAGTGAGTTTTTATTAGTATTTGACCTGGCCTTCGGCGCGCGTGCGCATTTCGTGAGATGCTTTGTCTCTGTGGTCCGTTCCCTTCGACTGGCCGGTTGAAATTCTTCTTGGCCGCTTTTGACGGACTATTTATGACGTAGCGTACAGACGTAGTTGTGAGCAAAACTTAACTCTTATTTTACGATTTGAGTTAAATGTTTGAGCCAAGGGAAATGTGTGGTGGTTTAAGGAGAATGAAAACCAATCGTTTTTTTTTATTCCGCTACATTTCTTTCTTTTCTTTTAATTTCGTTCTTTCCTTTTACTTTCTTTCTTTCCTCTTTGTTTCTTTCTTTCTTTCGGTCTTTCTTTTCTTTTTTTTTTCTTTTCTTTTACCTTCGTTTTCTCTTTTTTCTTTGTTTTCTTTTACGTTTTCTTTCTTTTCTCTTGTCTTTGTTCTTTCTTTCTCTATACTTCATTCTTTCTTTCTTTCTTTCTTTAATTTTTCTTATAATATTTATCTTACCATTTTAATGCAGAGTGCATTATTTTTCGAACTGATGTAAAGAATTCATTTTTAGTGCAATGCTTATTTACTAAAAAATTAAAATCAGTAAAAGACATTTAGAATATTAAGGCTTGTTACCTTGTACGAAGCCTTAATATTCTAAATGTCTTTTAATGATTTTAATTTTTATTTTTATTCTTATTTTTATTTTATTTTATTTTATTTTATTTATAGGGATGTGCGTTGTGGTGCAGTGGATTTCGTCTCGGAACGACAAATCGAGGAGCCGAGTTCGAATTCCAGTTGAATGCCTTCATTCACTTACGCACAAATACCCTTAAGAAAGGTATTAATCCGTCTCTTCCCTCCAGTTATGGGTTAAATAATAGGATAGATTGGTTCTATAGCCTTGGCTGGCAACCAGTCTACTGCAGAAAGTAATGGTAACCTATTGCGGGATAATCTTCTTCCCAGTCAGTCATGTCTCTTTCGAGACATGATCGCCCAAGCGTGTATCACGTATGACACTCAACTGGCTGACCTTGTGAGATGTTTGTACATTTTGTAAAAAAAAACAATAAACAAATCGGATGCATTTTCCTGTAACATTTTCTAGCATAAATTTTCACGGTGGAATTTTAGGATTTCAATCTAATTTGAATGTCTTCTCGGAAACAATGATTCACGAGTAGGTTCTTAATTCTAATGTTTCGACTGTTTACATACAGTCATATGGGTGATCGCAAAGACTGGGGTAGACAACATTAAAATAAGTAATCATAAATTCCCTGAGGAGATTGAAGAGTGTTCTTCTTCTTCTATGTGCCTTGTCCTTCCAGGACGTAGGCGATCATGGCCCTCCACATCTCCCTATTCCTGGTGGCTCTTAGCACACTTTCTCCTGTAACACCACGCAACCCCCGTTCTGTCATCCATCTGCTCAGGCCCTTCAAATATATTACCCGATGCTTTCCCCTGTCTCTTTTTCCCTCTATCTGGCCTGTTAGTATCAGATTCTCCAAGCCCTCTTTCCTCATTGCATGTCCCAGGAACTTTAGTTGTCCAAAACCTCATCATTGCTCACATACTCGGTCCATAATATCCGCAGTATCCTTCTGTAGAACCACATTTCAACTCCTTCAAGTATTTCCTTCTTCTTTGATGATATTGTCCAACATATTGAAGAACTGACACTACATAGCAATCCAGTACTCTCTTCTTTGTTTCTAGTGAAAGTTTCCTGTCTCTTAATACTTTGCTCGGCTTTTGGAACCCATCCTTCGCCATGACAATTCGCCTTCGGATTTCTGTGTCGCACTTTCCGTCCTCTGTTATAATACTTCCCATGTATTTAAATTTTTGTACCTGCTTGACTTTAGTATCGCCCACCTGTATTTGGTATTTTGGGCTGCGCTTTTTGATGATGACCAGGCATTCGGTTTTCTTCCAGTTTATTTGTAGTCCTTTCTTCAACTACCTTCTGTAGGAGGTCTTGTAGTTTCGTTTCCGTGTCTGCTATCAGCACTGTATTATCTGCATACCTTATGTTGTTCAAATTGTGGCCTCCGATGACAAATCCTGGCATAACATCTAGGGTCCTCAAAATAGTCTCGCTGTACAAGTCGAATAGATCCGGTGAAAAGACACATCCTTGTATATCTGCTTAACTCGTTACCTGCCAACAGAGATTCTTGATTACTCTTATGTCTTTCCAAAATATGTCACGGCTGCTGAGCATCTCCATAACTTCTTTGTGGCGTATTTTGTCGAACGCCTTTGCATAATCGATAAAACATAGGTACAATACTTTCTTCGTTTGTATTGCCCTTTCGGGGAGCATCCTAATCATGAATATGGCGTTCCTTGTTCCAGTGCCGTTCACGAACCCGCAAGGGAGATAAATATGTATGTTTTGTCATTGTACTTAATTGAATTGCCTCCCTTGATGATAGTCTCACTGTGTGAACAACTATAAAATTAATGATAACTTAAAAGTAAAGATGAAAGGTATGCTCAGTAAGTGTTAAATTCACTATGGCCTCTTTAGTTAGTAGGTGTCCTAGAAATTTCAACTGCTTCTTTGTGGTTGAAATGATGTTTTTCTATATGTTTTTCTATTTTTTATTCTGTTTATGATATTCATCTGAACTAAAAACATCTGTCTTCAATTCAACTGTACTAAAATCATATCTCTTTTCAAGACGTTAAATTTTAGTTTAAATTTCACGTTTGAACCGTTTGGACTACAATTGGTCTCAATATTTAACAACTCTTTTTTGTTTGTTTTTATGTTTACCCCCACCCACTCCCAACCTTTTCATTTTACATGCTACTGTCGAGTAGCCATTCACTCAGGATTCTAGCGACAGAATTTCACTACCTACTACTTCCTCTCCACCTTAATACATTTTAACCCAATGTCCTCATTTGAGGACAGCATAAAAAACTGTAAAAATAATGGGTATAATTCATTCCTTCCAAATATTGCCCGGTTGGAAGAAAAATTCTTGTGATTTATAAATGAATATAATCTTCCAAAACCTGAGGACACTGAGTTAAAATGGGTTAATATGCTAAAATGCTAGTTAAACATCGTATGGTCAAAAAGTTCTGCAGGCCAGATATCGACCCTCCAAATAAGTTATCTAAAGATACATCCGAAAACTGGAAGTCAAACCGAGAACTGATTTGAAAGTTCTTTCAGAGGTATGTTTCTGCCATTTTTAATTCTTGTTTGAATTGGTCATTTGGTTTGTTTTGTTTCGTTTTTTTTTTGTTCTTTTTTTTTTGTATTTTTTTTTTTTTAATTCTTTGTCTCTTCCCATAAGTAAATACCTCATTTAATATTTCTATTATTTTATTTTTTCTAATATGTGTTCTCCGTGGTATTTGAGAGCTTAAATTTTAATTTTAATTTCACGTTTGAATCGACAAAGAGTGCGTATTCGAATATATATCAAGTTAAAACTTAATAATTCATCTCTTTACTAATCCCGATTCCTAAACACCCTCCTCGTTAACAGAGTGGGGTGTCACATAAACGTTTTACACCCCGTTTATAAAACTATGACGTTATTTATTCGGCCATTTTTGATCGATCGACACATTTTGTAAGCAGGAGCCAATTCTCAGTTTTAAAAATTCTTGCAAAAATAAAATACCCCTCGCTAAAATTCAGTCATATTAGCAAATTTAAACTTCCCTTAATCTGATTTGAAAAGGGTATTACTTGCTTACTGCCTGAAATGTACTATAAAAGCGTTTGTTCATCACGAAAGCCTTGTTATCAGTGTTATCTGAGGCGATAATTGACGACACACGGAAGCCGTCAAAAAAAGCTAAGTATAGTGGCCGAATTTGACATTATTTTACATAGCTTAAGTGTATGCTTCGTTTTTTGGTTTTTAACGATATCATAAAATTAACAAATTAGCAATATTTTCAGTAAACCGATATTTTATAAAATTTTAGGTAGTTTAGCTTTATAGCCTTACGTTTGAAGATATTTTCTGAGAAATAAAGATTAAAATAATATAAATTTTTTTCTTTTAAAATATTTTTACAATTTTAACAATGGATTGACATTATGTAACATGACAGAGGGAACTGAATAGTTTATGCAATGTTATGGCATTAATTTTTATTTTTATGTCTATTTTTCATATTCTTTAATAGGTACCTCAAAAGTTGTGAAAATCACTATTACTTTTTTTTTTAACAAAATTAGGAATTAAATATATAAAACTTGTTTTAAATTTTGAAGGGATAATTTGCAAAGCCCGTTGAATATTGAAACGTAGGGTACAGAAAACACAAAAGCGAGATGAAAGAATTGTACCCTGCTAAAAATGTTTATATACTTTTGGGCTTTTAGTTTTGGTTTTGTTTTTTGTTTTTTGTTTTTTGTTTTTTGTTTTTTTTAATCATCTCACCCCAAGCAAGGCATTCTACTGCCACTATTGCGCATGGGGCTACATAGGGGAAGGTAAAGAGAAGGAGTGATTAGACATAGGGAATGTCAGGAGGAAGGTGACAGATGAGTAAGGATAGCGAGGATGAGGGTTGGGAAGATGGGAAGAGTGTTTGATAGAATGGGGGCAGGTTAGTGTGTTAGGAGGTGTCTATTGACCTTACATTTGAACTCCTGGAGATTGTAGCCGTCGGGGAAGCAATCGTGTGGAAGAGAATTCCACAGTCGGGAAGTGCAAGGAAAGAAACTGTTGGAGTAGAAGTTACGGCTGCATTTTATCGGTTATATGTTTTGTTTTGTTTTGTTTTGTTTTTTGTAAAGAGCGCAACCTTTGAAACACGTAAACTTTTAACGATATAGTACTCTCGGCCACCCGTAAAAAATATGGGTCATCAGCATGCACACAAAATAATTGTTTTAATTATTTTTAAAATTTTATGGATACAATATTTGTGTTAAGCCCTTCAATTTTCGATTAGTAAATATAGTCTTCACATATTAATGCATGTAAATCATCTATTTCTTTTTTAAACAGTTGGCCTTTTTTCCAAAACTCTGTTTCTAACAATAAAATTTAAAAAATGCAATAAAACTATGACGTTATTTAATTAGATAAGTTTTTAATTGCTTTTATAAATAATACATATTAAGGGAATTTTAGACTAAAAAACATTTTCCAATAAATAATGAAATTTTAAAAGAATTTTTTCTTTTTTAATAATAATAATTTATAAACTTTCAATGTTTTTAATATTCTACAAAGCCTTGTCGGATTTAGGTTATTAAGTGATTAAGTGAAGACTATATTTACTAATCGAAAATTGAAAAGTTTTATACAAATCGTTGAGCCATCGTATTTTTTAAATAATTTTTTTGTATGTATTTGAAATCTTTTTTGTTTTTAGTTTCTTTTTAGTATGATATTTTCTGCGTTATATTAAAAAGTCATGTGTTTCATGTTTCCTTCCCCCTATTGGAAAAACATTTGGCAATTATGTTTATTTTGGTTAGTCATACTTACCTGTCATCAATCACTTCACACGTCATCTGGCAGTAATCATTCACTTCACACATTAACCACTTGGCACGTCAATAGTTTGATTTTGGTATCTCCAAAAAAATCAGCATACCTAAATTTAAATTTAAATTTTAAAAATAAATAAGTTATCTTCAAGCTTTAAAATTAGCTGTAATTGAAAGCCAAAAGATTAAATTTTAATTCCAGAAGGAAAAATACACTGGTGTATTTAAAACCAAAATTATATCGAATTTAATCTAATTATTTTCTGATTTAAAAAAAGAAATTTAATTTCCCACCATTATTGATTGATCGACACATTCTGTCAACAGTGCGTAAACAGTAGCCAAGTTTATGTTTTAAAAATCTTGCAAAAATAAAACATACCTAGCTGACAAGCCCTTTAAGTCAATTTTTAAAATTCAAACTTACCTTTATCTGATTTCAATCAAGTTATAATTGCTTACTGCCAGAAATTTACAATAAAAAACTTTTTAACTCCGGTAGCCCTGTTTTATTTGCGTCAACGAGGTGACGAATGATTTACGACTACCGGAACGCTAAAGAGTGGCGACCTTACTAGTCAAAATTACAATTAGCTTAAAACCTAAAATTTTGAAATTTCAGTTTCTTTTTTTTTGGTGGGGGGGGGACTAAATAGTAAAATTAAAAATTTAACTTAATATTTTCAGCAATTCTATAATATTTTATAGAATTTTAGTTTAGATTTATAGTCAGACATTTGAACATGCTTTCTGAATAAATAAACATTTAAGAATTTAAATTTCTTTTAAAATCATTTTAATTTCATAAGAAAGTTCTGTTATTTTAAATTTATTCTTACTTTTATGTTGTTATTTATTAGTATTTTTATTATGTATTTTTCATATTATTAATAAGTTATCATTAAGTTTAAGGCATGGTAAAAATAATTTAATGTTTATGGAAACGTGTTATGACTCCTATGGAAGATCGTACTTATCCAAATGAAACATCGTACTTAATCAAAATAAACAGATTTACTCACACAAAAATTTTTTTTTAATTATTTAAAAATATGTTTGGTGAACGATTTTGTCAAATTTTCAATTTTAAATAGGCAATATCTTCAATTCTTAACTAAAAAGTAATTAAAAACAACGATTGGCTAAAATAATTTTAAAATATTTGTAACACTTTATGAATTATTTAATAATAATAATAATAATAATAATAATAATAATATGATGAAAAATGACATAATAATAATAATAATGATGATGATGATGATGATAATAATAATAAGTCTTTTCACGAGAAACTTTCAGGCAAATATTATGCATAATAATATGGATCCAAAATGCAGGTTTTGTGATAAACACCAAGAAACAATAGACCACCTAATCTCAGGCTGTTCTGTGCTTGCCCCAAATGAATATAAAAATCGCCACGATAGAGTTGGGCAATATTTACATTGGGCAATATGCAAACATTATGGAAAAGCTGTAGGCAAACACTGATATGAACATCACCCAGCACCGGTTACAGAAATAGAAGATGTAACCATTCTATGGGATTACACCATCTACACAGACAGAAAAATTGAAGCAAACAGGCCAGACATTATTGTTAAAAACCAGAAGGAGAAAACTTGTCTATTAATTGATATGGCTTGTCCAGCGGATTGTAACATAGCAATCAAGGAATTTGAAAAACTGTCAAAATATAAAGACCTGGAAATTGAAATAGAAAAAATGTGGAAATTGAAAACAAGAGTTGTGCCAGTGATAGTAGGTGCACTTGGAATGATAAAAAATGGAACAAAACAACACATTGAAAGAATCCCTGGAAACCCCAGCTTAAGAGATATACAAAAAATTGTCTTATTAAGTACAGCCCACACACTAAGGAAAACTTTATCTATGTAATGCTGGAGATGATAGGGAAGATAGAAAAACATGAAATGGAGCCATAACAACACGCCACTACCTGCCTTAGGTCTCCCCGCAGACTTGGTTGGTAGTGAGAGCAAAGCAGAAATCGAAATATGATGAAAAATGACATAATAATAATAAAATGAAAACAATTCTTTAAAAATTTCACTAGTACTCGAAAAAAAAAATATTTTTCAGACTATAATGTCCTTAATTATTATTATATATTCCAGCAATTAAAAACTTATCAAATTAAATTATATCAGAGTTTTATTGCATTGTTTATTTTACTTTTCGGAGCAGATTTTCGGTTAGGTTGTCCACTTTAAAATAAAAAACATAGATGAGTTATATCCCCCAATGAGTCCTGCGTTTAACTAATAAAAAGATTTTTGCAGCTAATTTAAATTTATTAAAATTTCATGTATTTACGTAGAGGGGGGTAACAGAGTTAAAAAATATATATATATATTTTCACCAAGTTTTTTAAGACATAATAATTTCAAAATTAATTTCATATTTGATTTTTGCGAGAATTTCCAAATTAATGTGTTTGTCACCGGGAAAAAAAGTGGGTGATGTCATCATTACGTTTCCCCGTTGTAAAACAGTCGTAAACTTTTTTTTATAGCCTCTAACTCAAATCAAAACAAACTTTTCTGACAAAATTTCGAAAATGTTAGAAGGGATCAAAAATTTGTTAAAAATAATTACAAATTACTTTGATCTTTTCCCTTAATAACAAAACAAACATTTTCATGAAAACAGTTTGTTTTATTAACTTTGGGACCTTTGTAGTGGACGAGGTGTCCAATTACTAATTTAATTACTAATTTATGTGTCGACTGGGCGTAACATGGTCATAATTTGACGCAGGTTTTAAGAAAGAACAAAAAGGCGAAAGTAACCAGAGAAACAATGTATTGGCAAAGGTTACATGGGGTTGAGAGAGCATGCATAAGAAAGTGAAAAGGAAAGAGTCATTCCCCTTCGTCTGTTCGTAGAAACAAAATAAGATGTATGAAGTTTTTTCTCTAGCTGAAAGAAAGGTTTGTAACAATTGTTAAGATTATCGTAAAGAGTTCAAAGTTCAAATCCTTGATGAAGAAAAGTCAGAGAGAAGACAAAGTTCTGTGTCTGTGTGTGCGTTGAGTAGAGAGAGAGAAAGACTTACATGCGAATGTAGTAGCCTTAGGCAGTCTGTGGATTTCTACTGACGAAGGTTGGAAAAATGTGAATCTATGTGTAGAAAGTTGTAAAGTCCTGTTTGAATGAAAGTTAATGTCAGAGAAGAAAATTAAGAAAATAAAAAAATATTTGCGCCACTAATTGCTACCCGCAATTAGTGCGCGTGTGTTTGTGTGAGTTAGGGAGGCATGTCTCTCTTGTCCCGGGACGAAATCCTAACTGGTGTACCACGTGATGTTCTTCGCTTTTATTGGCATCGTTTTAGGCGGGAAAAGTCATCACGTGGAACACCGAGTGACCATGCGTGTGTGTGTGTGTGTCAATGTATGAAAACCCCTACACCTTTCTTATCCATACTATGCTGTTTTTATACTGTTTTAGTGGAAGTGCTTAATTTTATTTTAAATTTCATGCTATGAACAAGTAATACTTGTGTAAATCGGATTAATTTAACTTTAAACTGACTATTTTTTCTAAAAATGACGTACCACAGACGTATATTTTCTTTTTGCAAGATTTTTAAACAGAGAATTAACTTTTGTTTACAAATGTGTCGATCGCTCAAAAATGGCCAAAACATTGAAAAAGAATTAAATCTCAAAATTTTAGACTTTAATCAATATAATTTCTGTGTGACATACAGCAGAATATTTTGCTTACTGGAAATAGTAAATTTAATCCTTTAGCTTTCAATTAAAGTTAAAATTAAAGCTTCAAGAAAACATTTTTACTTTCAAAAATTCAATTTAAACTTTGGATATCGAAAATAAGTAGGGGTACCTAAAAGAATGATTAACAGTTTTTAAGCATCATGAAAGCAAATGAAACAAATTTCGACATTTGTTTTTATATTTTGTTTCATTTTATTATCTTAGTAAATACCTGGTGGTACCTAGTTAGGAAATATATATACATCGACAGCAGTAAGTTTTCTTCAGCTAAACAGTGGGGCCTCACAAAAGACTTTTCTGAAATTGCTTCCGAAAATTTCTTCCAAACAATGAAACTATATTCAATCAGTTAAGTGCCATACGTGATACACGCTTCGGCGATCATGTCTCGAAAGAAACATGACTGACTGGGCAGAAGATTATCCCACAGTAGGTTGCCATTGCTTTCTGCGGTAAGGCTACAGAACCCAATCTGTCCTATTATTTAGCCCATAACTGGAGGGAAGAGACGGATTAATACCTTTCCCAGGGGTATTTGCGTGTAAGTGAATGCAAGGAATACGAGTGGAATTCGAACTCGGCTTCCCGATTTCTCGTTCCGAGCCGATATCCACTGCACCACGACGTACATTCGAAACTATATTATGGGGAAGTAATTCACTTAAGGACGCAAAGCCGAAGAAGTTACCTCCCTTGAAAATGTTATTTATTACCCACTGCCTAAGAACTACTAAAGTTGAATAAATTTCTGTGCTATTTCATTTCATCTAAATATTGATTTTTTTTTAATGATTGTGCTGCAGACTGTGGTATTCGAACTTCTTTAACAGTAATATTTTGTCAGTATCAACTGCCCTATAGAATTTACATTCTTATATATATATATATATATATATATATATATATATATATATAAACTACTAAAAAATTGTAAGTTTAAAAATGTATTTTTTACAGTATTTATTTATTTCTATAATATATATATATATATATATATATATATATATATATATATTTGATATTTTAGACCGCAGCATGCAGTGTTAGTATAGAAGAATCCAAAGGAGTATCCCGTACATACAGTGGTAGGATAACTTTCTAAGAGAGCTCTAAACATATATACATATAAATACATATAGAGCAAATAAAAGAAAAACTGTTTTAATTTATATATATATTTTTATAAGTTTATAAGTTTATAAAAAATATATAGATTATAATATGAGTAACTTAATATTTTCGTGGCACACGATTTGCCATGTTTGGAAATCAAAACTATTTTAACTATGATTTCATCTTCAATTCATAATTTTGTGAGTGACTAACAGAAAAATTGTTTTTCTAAAGTGAGAGTGTTTTTGTTTTGTTGTTGTTTTTTCTTACTTACAGGCATAAATTAGCTTCTTCTAAAATATCATTCCGAAACATGGCAAATTCTGTGTCACAAACTTTTAAATTAATCATATTACAATAAGATTCAGCTCTACTTTTATATTGAGCACTGTTAAATTAAAATAAATGTAAAATTCTTATTGTCCTTTCTTCACGTTTTATATATATATATATATATATATATATATATATATATATATAGTGACGAAAATTAAAAAAATATACATATGAGAAGGGTCTACGTTTGATGGCAAGAATTTCAAGTCATTCAAGATTACGTCATATAAACGGTTAAACTGACATTTTTACACCTGGTTTATATATATATATATATATATATATATATATATATATATAATAAACACCTAGACAGACAAGCAATTCTACATAAACACACACGTACAGTATTACATACTTTATTGTACAAAATATTCCTCATACATATATTTAAAAATTATCCCTTGTTTAATACACATGACACGTGTATTGATATGCACACACATATACACATGTATTAAGTAACTTTACCATCCAACATATACCTAAACAGTCAAGCTCTTCTATAATATTGTATTTGTATATTTGTTCTTTTTCATTTTGTCGGATTCCGAGCCAAATCTTCAACTTATATATGTGTGTGTGTGTGTGTGTGTGGTAATATTAATTATAGTAATAATACCGATAGCAACCGAACTAATTCTGTCAAAACTAGCAATAATTAAACTACAAATGAGATCGTCTTGAAACCCACCGGGAACGAACCTGGAGGGAAAGGAAGGGGAAGAAAAAAGAAACAAACAATATACCTGAACAAAAAGTCAAGCATTCGTCAGAAAGAAAAAAACCCAAAGATGAAAACCCTAACAATAAAGAGCTCAATACGAAAGCAGAGCACACAAAGCACTCAAAGCGAAAGTAGAGCAAACAAAATCGAAAATCTAAGAGTGAGCCAATAACCTACCATGGTTTCGCTTAACAGCTCGTCAGGGAAAAATTTATATATATATAACATAGTGATGATCCACGTATACTGTCTTAATATGTATAGGAAATAATATTAATAAAAAGTTTTGAATTTAAAAATGTACTTTTTTTGGACAATATTTGTTTATTTTTATTATTGTATTTTATATTTCAGACCGCCCTCGGTCCTTCATCAGAAACGAGTGATTTTTAAATTTGAATTAGAAATGTATTTCACGATAGCGTCCGAATATTTTTTTTTATTTACATCACGTGGTGTGTTTGTTCACAACATGCGGCACGTCCGTAGAGAAAGTTTGTTTGTTTTAGATAAAAATTTCTTGGAATATCTGAGAAAAAAAATTTAGCTATTGAAATATTTGTAAAGATTCAACACACCTAAGTCCCTAATTAACCCTAGCTTGTGTGTATTTAATTTTAAAATCCAGTATTTTTCTTTCTTTCTGCGTGTGTATGTAGAACTAAAATTGGAGTCTATTAGTAAACATTTGCAATTTTCTAAAGTATGATCAGGTTGATTAAAATGGGCTGCAATTGGGGAGTATACATTTTTTGTCGTATATTTAGTTTGTGATTATTGAAGCGAAATCTAAAGCTATTACCGAATTCGCCGATATATCCACTGTTGGGGCAAATTGAGCAGAAGAGAAAGTATATGATGTTTTTGCTGTCACAAGTAAGGTTTATATATCCTAGTGACTACAGAACGAAGAATTCTTGCAACGTCCAAAACATTAATTTAAAACAGTGCTCAATATGTAATATATAGAGCTGCAAATATTTATTATTAATTTATATTTTAGAACATGTATATAATTATTCTATATATAACGCTCGTTTCGGCATTGAAACTTCAATGCCTCATCAGGCATAATGCTTAAATAAAATAAATAAAGAAATATCCACGCCAACTATTATCGGCTCTTCTAAGAAATCCATAAAGATATAGTCTAGCCAATAGATAATTAAAACTTACAACTGTCTAGAATCAAAGACTCTCATGAATCAACCACTTAAGAAACACCCTCTCAACAAATTCCAACGGCCACAGACGCTAATCCCCACTAAAACCTCTAACAAAACACTCTCCCCAAAAATTCCAACGGTCAAACGGTTAATTAATCCCGCTATTATTAACCCCCCACCAACACCTCGAACAAAACTAAATAAATATAAAGAAAAAGGATTTCCAGTTCTTTACACACCTCCTGATGAGGCATTGAAGTTTCAATGACGAAACAAGCGTACCTTCATAGAGGTTATATATAGAATAATTATGTACATGTTCTAAAATATAAATTAATTATATATATATATATATATATATATATATATATATATACGTAAAAAAATCACAAGATCGCCAAAACCTGTCTGTTATTTGTTGTCCTTAAAGTTTATTTTCGTATAGTTTTAGGATTTAGATACTTACAGAGTCGGTCTTGTTATTATATTATATTATATTATATATATATATATATATATATATATATATATATATATGTCATCCACATACAAGCCTGTTTCACTATATCACAGCTCATCAGTGTGGCTAGACATATATATATAAATCCAGGTGAAGAGAAACAAGTTTTACAATTCCGAGTTCTCCAGCATTTACTTTTTTATAAAAGTGCTCAATACAACAAATATTGTAGACCATAAAAATGTCTATTTAAAATTAATATATTTTGCATTGCGACACGAAAATTTCTGTTTTGAGATTTTTCACAACAATGATCTTAACATTGCCTAATGACGAGGTAAAAATTTCGAAACAGATATTTCCATGTCAAAATGTAAACTATATTAATTTTAAATAAAAAAGCAGATTTAATTTATATTATTTATGCCTGATATATCTACAAGCAGTATAGCCCGGCGTTGCTCGGTTGCAATGAAAGCTTTAAAACTAATCCATTGTCCTGGAGCTCAGACTCTTTGGACGTTGGCACGAAAGATTAAAAAGCAATAGTTGGTTCCAGTTAAAGCGAAATCGTAGACTGAAAGAAAAGTGAATGGATGTAAGTCAAATTTTACTTTCCTGGTATCGATATCAAATAAGTTTTTTTCGTCATAAACTGAATTTTGAAGGCTAAATAAGTCCTTTGGCTGAGACTAAGAACTACAATTATACCTACTTAGAGCCAAACCCGAAGCAAAAATAAAAATAAAAGGGCTGAAAAAAAAATTAAAAAATACAGACATACAGGCAGATAAACAGACACACACACAAACATCTTGCCTTTTATTTATATATATATATATATATATATATATATATATATATATTATCGATTATCTGCACTATTGTAAGAACTGCGGCCTTGAAACTTCTGAATAACGTTTCTTATGTCTTTGTCTATGAGTGTATCAAATTTGATTAAAATTGGAACACTCCTTCTATAACCCGATTTTTTCGATTATCGATTTTCGATATTTATCGGGTGTACCTCGATGCAAAACCTAGCTAAGAACACTCGCAGACGCTTATAGTACAACTGTGTAAATTTTCAAGAAAATCGGTTCAGCCGTTTCGGAGTCTATAGGTAGCGGATACACACACACACACAAAGTTCTATTTATAAATAAGTTTATATATATATATATATATATATATATATATATATATATATATATATATATAGTATAATGATGAGCCACGTATACTGTCTTAATATGTATAGGAAAAACTACTAAAAAGTTGTAAGTTTAAAAATGCATTTTTTTTGGCAGTATTTATTTATTTCTATTATTATATATATAAATATTTGATATTTCAGACGAGCCTCGGCTTTTCATCAGAAACAAATGATTTTAAAATTTAAACTAGGAACGTTCGTCGTCGAACGTTCCTGGTTTAAATTTTGAGTTTAAGTGTATAATGATAATATACACGCTAAAAAGTCTGCCTTCTTCTAGGGAGCGCCTATAGCCCAGCGGTAGAATCGCCGACTGGCGCCAATTCGGTCGGGTTTCAATCCTGGGTTAACAATCAATCGGAGTCGAACCGTACTGATGAGCTGTGATACGGCGTAACTGATCTGTCTGCGGATGACTATATATATATATATATATTAATGTATATGTGGGTAGCAATTTTTTATTCAAATATGTTTCGTCAAAAACGACCGACAAGGAAGATTTTAATTATTTTTTATTTAATTTTTCCAGTATTCTTACATGCTTCCTTTTTGCTGGATATAAGGAATGTAAAAATGTTCCATAATTTTCGACTTTCCAAGCGCTTTCAGCTTCTTCACAGGCCATCTTCAAGTGTATTGTTTTTCGGTTTTGTTATGTCCTCATATATGGCTAAACTTGTCAAAGTCAACAAAAGAATCCAGTGTAAAAGCCATGAGGAGGGCTTGTTTTACCTGTTCCAAGTCCTCCCTTTGGTTACGGGTCAACCGTCGGGATACCTACAGAGCTTCTCCTCTCAGCCTTAGTGGTAGAACATGCTCAATGTTGTCAACACCACACATTTCACACACCAGCCCCACCTATTCCAACCATTAGGACACTGTGTGAAACGACATGAAATTCGGGAATCAGCCGAATATCAAATGCTTTACCTGTCATTTGAGTGTAGTTTCTGTTTTGCCGGAATATCTTGTTCTGCAAAGTCTTTAAATCTCCCAACTGAAAGAGTAAGTTTTTGCTGGAATGTTGTTAAAGTGGGTCGGTAATAATCTCTGCACATATTCAAATTAACGATTGACAAAATAAATTTGGAAAAATTTTAATATTTAAACAATTTGGGTGGGGAGCTCAGTTTTTCATACAACGTTCATAGTAAATCGATCCTCCATTTTGGAACCACTCACCAGTACGACATTACCACCACCTGTAAATTTGTTGATAATCATTTTTTTTTTTTTACTTTTTTCAGTGCAATCTTATCGATTAAACCCTAAACTTTCCGATTGACAAAGAATTTTTTTTTAAATTTCAATATTTAAACAATTTTAGGGAGCTCAGTTTTTCATACATTTTTTTTAATAGTAAATCGATCCTGTGCAATTAACTTTTTTGCTTGCGCATATTCAACAACTGAATCCTTTGCGAAATATTTTAATAAAGCCATTCTTGGAGTTTCCTAGGAAGATGCCATCGTAAGAACTGAAGAAAACTTGAAGACAAAAACAAAAGCAACAATACGTCCCCAAAAAAACAAAGCAAATCGACACAACACGAGTAGTTCAAAAATGGAGGATCGATTTACGATAACGTTGTGTGAGAAACTGAGCCCCACTAAAATTGTTTAAATATTGAAATTTTTCCAAATTTGTTTGATAATCGGAAACTTTTTAGGTGCCTCCGTCCATTTTTAATACCTAAATTCAGATAGAAATTTTAAAAATAAATAAGTTATCTTCAATCTTTAAAATTAGCTTTAATTGAAAGCCAAGAGATTAAATTTTAATTCCAGAAATAAAAATACACTGGTGTATTTTAAACCGAAATTATATTGATTTTAATCTTTCTTTTTTTTTTCTTAATTGGAAAAATAAAATTTACATTTCCCACCATTTTTGATTGATCGACACATTACGTAAACAGTACGTTAACAGTAGCCAAATTTATGTTTTGAAAATCTTGCAAAAATAAAATATACCTAACTGACAACTCCTTTAAGTCAATTTTTAAAATTCAAACTTACCTTTATCTGATTTCAATCAAGTAATAATTGCTTACTGCCAGAAATTTACAATAAAAAAACTTTTTCACTCCAGTAGCCGTTTTTTATATCCGTAATCGAGGTGATAAAAGACATGACATCTGGAATTTGTCAAGAACACGTAAAGCGGGGCGACCAATTTCAATTACGTTAAAGCATAAAATTTTCAAAATTTAATTTTTTTTGTTTTTAACTAAATAGTAAAATTAAAAATTTAACTTAATATTTTCAGCAATTATATAATATTTTATAAAATTTTAGTTTAGATTTATAGCCAGACATTTGAATATGCTTTCTGAATAAAAATTTAAATTTCTTTTAAAATAATTTTAATTTAGTAAGAAAGAATGAAATTGAAATAACCGAACTAAGTTATATTATATTATTTATTAATAAGTTATCATTAAGTTAAAGGCATGGTAAAAATATCTAATTTAATTTTTATGGAAACATGTTATGACTCCTACTTAATCAAATGGAACATCGTACTTAAGCAAAATGAACATATTTACACACAAAAAGTTTTGTTTTTTTAATTATAAGTATTTCTGCAAAACGATTTTTATTAAAATTTCAGTTTTGGATAGGCAATATAACCAACAATTAACTAAAAAAAAGTCTACTCGCAATCAATTCTTTGGAGATTTTAAAAATATTTTTAAAATTTTATATATTATTAAATTATTTAATAATAAAAAAAATTTTTTAAATGAAAACAATTCCTTTAAAATTTTATTATTAATCGAAAAAAATAATTTTTCTTCTTCAGAATATAATGTCCTTGATAGTTATTATTTATTAAAGCGATTAAAAGCTTATCAAATTGAATCAGAGTTTTATTGTATTTTTATCTTCCTCTTCAGAGGTTTTCGGATAATGATTGCAA
The DNA here is from genome assembly GCA_037127315.1 of Ascarosepion bandense. Taxonomy (NCBI): domain Eukaryota; kingdom Metazoa; phylum Mollusca; class Cephalopoda; order Sepiida; family Sepiidae; genus Ascarosepion; species Ascarosepion bandense. The sequence continues at coordinate 3,230,789 of JBBBDQ010001767.1, forward strand.
ACTTAAAATAAAAACAAAATAGGTGATTTATATTCCCCAATGAGTCCTGCGTTGAAATAATAAAACAAAAGTTAGCCATCAGTGTAAATTTATTAAGATTTCATGGATTTACGTGGCGGGGGGGGGGGGGGGGGTAACAGAGGTAAAAAAAAATATTTTTAACAGGATTTTTAAAAAATAATAATTTTAAAAATAATTTTATTCATTTGTGAATGAGTACTGAAAGTTTCATTAAAATCCGACAATTATTTGAATATTGCGAGAAACTTCAAATTAATGTGTTTGTAACCGGGGGGGAAAAAAAGTGGGTAAATGCAATCAATAGGTGTCAAAACAGTAGTCAACGTTTCTTAGCCGTTAACTCAATCAAAAAAAACAAAACCGACAAAATTTCGAAAATGTTAGAAAGGATTAAAAAATTTTTTAAAATAATTAAAAATTACTTTGATCTTTCCCTTTAATAAACATTATGAGGGAAGAATTTTGTTTTATTAAGTTTGGGACCTTTTTTTATTCACACTATGCTGTTTTATTATCAATTGACCGGAGGTACCTACTTTAATCGATAAGACTGCGTTGAAAAAGTAAAAAAAAAACAAAAAAACAAAAACTGAACAACAAAAATTTAAAGATGATGCTAGTCTCCTTCATGTCCACCCGGATTTTTTTTTTCCATGTAGGAACCCTTGAATCACGTGACCTTTTAATGATAAATATCGTGTACGGCCACCCGTACAAACAAAAATACAGGTAATCAACATGCAGAAAATTAAAATGTTTTAATTATTTGACAAAAAGTGAGCACCCATTTTTAGAGTAAGCTTTCTAGATTTTTCGGTTAGTAAAAATATATTTGCCACACATTAATTTCAAAAAATTTGAGAGACCTCTGAGGAAATTTTTTTTAATTTTTAAAACTTTATAAAAATTACTTAATATAAAGAAGGAACAATTCTTGTAAAAATTCATTATTAATGGAAAAAAAAATTTTCTATTCAGACTATGATATCATTTTAATTTATGTTTATAAAAACAATTAAAAGTTTATCCAAATAAAAAATGGCATAGTTTTTCTTTTTATGATTTTTGTTTTCCTAATTCGGAGCAGATTTTCTAAAAAGGAGCAGGTTTTGAAGAAAAAAAAAAGAGTTGATCAGCTTTCCCCAATGAGTCCTAAATTTAATTAGAATTATTTATATACTGAGGTACCTCCACAAAATCGCTGAAAAAACAGCATAGTCAGAAGGGAAAGATCCCAAACTAAATAAAACAAAGTTCTATGGGCAAAAAGTTTGTATTACCATTAAGAGGATAGAACAAAGCGTTTTTTAAATATTTTTAAAAAAATTTGAATTATTTCTAACACGTTCGAAATTGTTGTAGAAAGTTTTTTTTTATTACGCAAGCTCGATATCAAAATTGCCGCTATTTTATTAAGTAAACAAACGTAATTATTACGTAATGCACTTTTTTTTGGCCGTGAAAGACACATTAATTTCGAAATTCTTGCATAAATCAAATGATGGTTGGATTTTGATGAAAACTTCAGGACTTATTTATAATTGAATGAAATCGATTTTGATTGTATAATTTTTAGAAAATATTGGTAAAAAAAAATTTTTTTTTAAGTATTTTACCTCCCCACTAATTAAATTCCAGAAATGTGTAACAATTTGACCGCGGGCCACTCTAAAACTAATATAAAAAATTCAGGAGTCATTGGGGAATGCTGATTCACTGTTTTTTTTTTTGTTTTGTTTTGTTTTGTTTTGTTTTTCTTCAATAGGTCCCCGTCTTTCTAAAAAGTAGGTCCGAATTGTGAAAAATGCAAAACGATGCCAATTTTTATGTGGATAAACTTCTGATTGCTTTTATGAACAATATAAATTAAGCATATCATAGTCTGAAAAGAATAAAAAAATTCAATGACTAATTAATTTTTGCAATAGTTATATTCATTTTTTTTTTTTTTCATTTTTTTAATTATATATAAAAATTATATATAAAAAGTTTTAAAATTATTGTTAAATTTCTTCCTCTACCGGGCCAGCTAGGTTATGTAATTAATGCATGAAGACTACAATTACTAATCGAAAATTTAAAAGCTTAATACAAATAATTGACCCCGTCAATTTTTTAAATAATTAAAAACATTTTAATTGTTTGCATTTTGATTGCCCGTATTTTATTTGTACGGGGGGCCGTACGTGATATTTAGCATTAAAAGGTCACGTGATTCAAGGATTGTCTTCTTGTTACATTCTCATGTTTTTGTCGCCTTCGGGCCCCCCTTCCCCTTGTCATCAAATCTTTCAACACGTGCTGCTAGCTGTCAGGCTTGGGCTACCTAATCTGATAACAAATTACAGGGAATTTTACTGAGAGTAAGCAGGCACAATTGTTTGAAATCGGATGAAGGTTAGTTTTTATTTAAAAATTGACTTCAATAACATGTCAGCGACGTATATTTTATTTTTGCCAGATTTTTAAAACAGAAATGTGGCTACTGTTTTGAAATTTGACGATCAATTAAAAAAATGGCGCTACTTTTAAATTTTTAAAAAACCTTTAAATTTTTACATTCCAATCAAAATACGCCAGTGTATTTTGTTAACTGGAATTACTAAATTTAATCTCTTGACTTTCAATTAAAGCTAATTTTAAAGCTTGAAGACAACTTATTTTTAAAATTTCAATTTAAATTTAGGTGTAGAAAATTTAGTGGAGGTACCTTTAACTCGCATTTTTCGACATTTCCGAAAATTAATTGGTGTCGGCGTGTGTGTGGGGGGGGGGGGGGGGGACATATGTAAAAATAAAATTTTTACCAATATTCCCTAAAAATAATTATTTCGAGACTGATTCCAGTCAATTAGGAATAAATACTGAAACTCATCAAAATCCAACAATTATTTTATTTTTGCAAGAATTTCGAAATTAATATCTTTCAGTCAAAAAAAAAAAAAGCCCTTGATTATTACGTTTTGACGTAATAATCTCTAGCGTCAATTAATGCCTCGCACTGACGAGCTACCACTAAATGAACCTGTTAGAAACAATTTAAAAATTTGTTAAAAAAAAAAAAAAAAAAAAACCTTGCTTTGATCTCTCCTCTTAATGATAAACATTTTGCCGATAAAACTGTTTTTATTTAGTTTGAGGCCTTTTCCGTCAGACTATATGGTGTTTTTTCAGCGATTTTTTGGACATACCTAAATTTATTTACTGATTTTATTTTCCTATTTTGAAATGAGACCAACTTCATTTGAACATCTGTCAACCATTGATGGTTGGAGAAAAAGTTGTCAAAAACATTTCAAAATATTGGACAAAAATCAATAATTATTGGTATAATTGCTGTTTTTATTTCATCTCAAAATGGAATCAACTTTATTTGCCCATCTTCTTGTGTCAACCAAAGATGGTTGGAGAAAAAGCTGTAAGGAAAAAAAAATTCAAACATTTGAATATCGATAATTATTGATAGATTTGCTATTTTTTTTATTTCCATTTTGAAATGAAATCAAATTATTTGCACATTTTTTGTCAACCATTGATGGTCAGAGAAAAAGTTGTCAAAAAAAAAAATTTTTTAAATTTATTCTAGCCTTAATTTTTTTTTCTACGACTCATATTACGAAACATTAAATCATTGTAATGTTTTTAACTCAACTCACATCTTCAAATCCTGGCAAAGCTTTGAAAATTTTAGAATTTACAAAAGAAAAAAAGAAGAAAAAGAAAACACAAAAATGAAATTAAAGAAAATTAATTTTTATTGGGAAGAAAAAAAAGAAATCGATTCTTAGCAAATTTTTAAAATTTTCATGAAATTTATTTTATCGTTTCGAAAATAAACAAACACTTTTTGTCGGAAAAGAAAAATATTTGCATCAGTTTCTGATATTTTGGGGAATTTGTACGGAACTACTTCCGGTAAAACGGAAAAAATTCCTTTGTTGGTAGCAAAATAGAAATGTTGAAATTTATCTGGAGTGAAATTGATAATTTCTCCTTCAATTTCTATTCTTTGAAGAATTTCTCCCCCTTGACTAAAAAGGAAGATTTTCGACATATAACGTCTCGTCCCCCACAAATTCCCCGTCGTCAGATCGGCACGAAGGAGGGGAGCACCACCACCACCACCACCATCACAGCTCCCCGGCCACCTCCCAAGGTGAATTATTTTTATTTCCTCTCCGATTTCTGAAAAACAAACAATTTCTTCGAATTCGTTGTCGCAAGTGAAAATTTGTTGGTTAAATTGGCACAAAGAAAGAAATGTCTTACTTGTGCGAATTATTTTTTGCTTTTCTAAAAATGGGAAGCGTTTTTCCCTCTTCACAAAGAAAATTGCCCCCTCCTCAGACACGGAATTGTTTCTTCTCGTCCGCGAACAATAACCGACGATGGCGAAAATGTCGACGAAAATGCAACAAATGTCCTCGGGGGAGAAACTCCATAAATCGTCCCACAATTCACATCGACCAACACAATGCCCAGACTCATCGAATTCTTTCACCGAACGGTCGATCAATTCGCAGACAAAGACATGATTGTCTTCGGTGGCGAGAATCCAGTCAATCCGCCCCAGTTTCGAATCGTGGAGACGGTATTCTTTTTGGAGTTGTAAATCCCCGGACGTCCCGACCCTCGTAAACTTGATTATTTCTTTTCTCAGTGACTCCAAAGATTCATGACACCATTTGGAAAATGGAAATGTCACCGTCAATTCCGTGCTTTCGTGGAGTGGGGCAAACGATTGTGGGAGCCGCGATCTAAGCTCCGCTCCCACCAACCGTAATCCACAAACGACGTCCCCGTCTTCGGCGTCGTCCCCCAACAATTGGTCAACATTATGGCGCCAAATCTTGACCTTTTTCAAAAGGTCTTCTCCCTCCTTTAGGGAGAGGCACCATTTTTCCAACTGCCCGGACGTCGCCTCTCTCATATTGTCGGACAGCTCTTTCAAACACCGACGTGTCTCTTCCACGAACGTCTCGAACTCTTCCCACATTTCGGAACATTTAGAGTCGCAATCCGTTGACAGTTTGTCAATGGATTGCCTCGTCTGTTCGTTCATTGCAAGGATCTGGATTTCCATCTCACGGAGTTCTTGCGCCAGGGTGGGGCCGACCGTTTTCTCCTTCGACGCCTCCTCACTCACGGACAGCGGCTGAGGCGGACACTGGGGGGAAGCGGTCACGTGATCCTCATAACAGACGCCGCACAGACAAAGGTTGCACCGGTTGCAGAGGGCGTCCTTCCGTTTGCGGTGCAGGCGACACTCATCCGTGATGAGGAGCCCCACGACCTCATCCCTCGACATGCCGCCAAGGTCCCTGGTTTCATGTTGCGGGTTAAATCTCCTGTGGAATCTCGCACAATTCTGGCACAAGAGCTTCTCGCAATCCGGGCACCAAATCTTGATGGTCGATTCGGTGCCGTCGTCCTCAAAACACCATTCGCATCTCCATTCTTTCGATTCGAGGTTTTGGCGCGTCATGGTCTTAACCAAAAATGGCGACAGTCTTAAACTGTCACGTGTCCCCACCGGGGTGTGGCATTGCGGACATTTGACGTCGTCCTGTGTCGCTGCTTCAAACTGGATATCGAGGCATGACCGACACAAAGAATGAAGACATACCAATGTCTTTGAAGAGAAATCCAAAATTTGGTCACAGTTCGAACACAGGAATCTTTCTTCAAAACTGGCCGCCATTTGTAAAATTTCTTCAGAAAATCTGAAAATAAAAATAAAAAAGGGTTAAAAGAAGGATAGAGTGATTTATCAAGAAAGAAAGGGAAGGAAAGAAAGAGTAAAAGAAACAGAGAAAGAGGAAAGATTTCCAATTTGACGCCTTCACAATCACTTTCAACTTTCTTCTTTCCTTCGTCAAAATAAATACACAAAAATAATTTTACGGTCTTTCCTGTTTCTATTGGCCTTGTGCCATACTATATACCACGTGTCAGTCAAATAACTGAAAATGACAGCTACCACTGACTTTTGAAACGTTTTTTGATTTAAAAAAAAAAAAAATTAAGCACTATGGATTTAGACAAATAGATAGACTGATAAATTGTGTTATTCTGGTTGTTTTCTTTTTTTTTATATATATAAAAAGATTTTCATTCACGGAAAGAAAAAAAAAGATTGAAAGAGAGAAGAGAGCACTGTTTTTCTTTTAAATAGACAGATTGATAGACAGACAAAAACCAATTGAATAAATAATAAAAATTAATATTTTGTACGGCGATGGATTGATAAAGTAAAATAGATAGACTGATGATAAATTGTTTCATTTTCACAGAAAAGATGTTTTAAAAACAATTTGAAAGAGAAAGTTTTTTTTTCGGTTGGCCTGAAGCAAACTACCACCACGTTTAAATTTTTTTTTTTTTTTTAATTTTACTTTTTTCAGCGCAGTCCTATCGATTGTTACTTAAACTTTTCGACTATCTAAAAAAAAAAAAAATTGAAAAATTACAATATTTAAAACAAGTTTGGTAGGGGGGGGGGCAGTTTCTCATACAACGTTAAAGTAAATCGATCCTCCATTTTCACACCACTTTAAAGGTTGTATGAGAAACTGGTCCCCCCCTCTAAAATTGTTTATTGAAATCTTTGAAATTTTTTTTGTCATTCGTAAAGTTTAAGGTGTAAAAAAATAATACTACATTGAAAAAGTCGAAACAAATTTGATAATGAACAAATTTACAGGTGGCGGTAATGTCGTACCGACGACTGGTTTCAAAATGGAGGCTCGATTTTTATAACGTTGTATGATAAAATGATCCCCAGCCGAAAATGTTTAAATATTGAAATTTTTCAAAATTATTTTTGTCAATCGGAGAGCTAAGGGGGTAATCGATAGGACTGAGCTGAAAAAAAAAGTAAAAAAAAAAAAAAAAAAAAAAAATTAAACGTGGTGGTAGTCTGCTTCAGGTCCGCTTTTTTTCTTTTAGACAGACTGATCTGTTTTATTGATCTTGTGCGATACTGTTATTGTTATCAGATGTTAAATAATTTTTTTTTTTTTAATCATATCACCCCGAGCAAGGCGGTAACGCCACTGATGTGCAGGGGGCTACATAGGAGTGAAAAGATTGGAAAAGAGAAAGCCGGAAACCACATCCTAAACAGGAAACAAGGGATGAGCCACTTCACCTGTTCAATAGATGTGGGTGGAGTGTGAACCGGGCGATAGTTTAGTCTATTTACTCCAATTTATTATGGCGGCCGATTATCGTCTGCTTAATAGACAGACAGATAAACCAATTGTCTGAAAGAAAGAGCGGGTTTCTTTTCTTTTAAACAGACCGGCCGATAGATTGATAGACAGACTGATAAATTGTTTTTTTTTTTTGACATTTTTTCTTTGTCAAAAAGAATTTCATGTTTGAAGAAAATTTAGAGGGATTTTTTTTCATATTTTAAGACAGACAGACGAACCGATAAATTGTTTTATTTTCACAAAAAGATTTCCGTCTATAAAAAAAAGGGGGGGGGGATGGGAATTTCTTTTCTTTTAAATAAATAAATGGATTAAGCGACCGAGTTTTCCGAAGTATTACAAATATTGTGTCCAAGCGAAATTTAAAAAAAAAAAAAAAAAAAGACGACCAAAGAAAAAGCAAACAATTTCAACAACCAACTAAAAAAGAGAAAAACTTCTAGAAATTTCTTTGACGAGATTAAAAAAAAATGTAGTTTAAAGCTATGACCCTTAAATTGTGATTTTGATTCCCTATTTTTCCAACGAAAAAAGTAGAAAATGAAGACAGACAAAAAAAAAAAATATTGCGGGGTTCTTTTTTAGAAAAGTAAAAATGTCGCTTTATCTCTAGTTTCTTGTGGGTGAAATGATTAAAAAAAAACTTGGGGAGTCTTGTTATGTTCAAGGAAACATTTAAGAAGATTGGATGATTTGGAAATGGAGAAAGTTCTTACTTACACTTAATTTCGATTTCACTTTTGGGTGAAATTGGTTTTCGTCAAATAGTAGGAGATAAAAATAAAACAAGCTTCTTCATTGAATTTTCTGGAACGAATGTTAAAGCGCAAAGGACGTATGGATGACGTCACTGGAATATAAGGCATTTGATTGGACAAAACATAACACGCTACTGGAGTTTTTGCTTACGTGTTATAAGTGAGAGGAAGTGTGGGGGGAAAAGAGAGAAGCAAGAGGGAGGACATTTAACAATGAGAGAGGGGTGAATTCTCTTACTTTTTAACTAAAATTGTGGAGAAAATGTGTGTGACAGAGTGAGTGAGAAAGTAAAAATGTGGAACATATCTTTTAAAAACAGAAAGTAAAATTCTGTTATTTCAAATAAAAACATATATATATATATATATATATATATATATATATATATAATGAAACAATAAATTTACAACTGTTATGCACATACATAACCACAAACACACAATCACACACATATGTGGGTATACTAGCAGTAGCCCGGCGTTGCTCGGGTGTAATGAAAGCTTTAAAACTAATCCATGGACCTGGAGCTCAGACTCTTTGGACGTTGGCACGAAAGACTAAAAAGCAATAGTTGTTTCTAGTTAAAGCGAAACTGTAGACTGAAAGAAAAATGAATGGATGTAAGTCAAATTTTGATTTCCTGGTATCGATATCAAATAAGTTTTTTTTTCGTCGTAAACTGAATTTTGAAGGCTAAATAAGTCTTCTGAGTAAATGGTATCATGGCTGAGACTAAGAACTACAATTATAGCTACTTAAAGCCAAACCCGAAACAAAAACTAAAATAAAAGGGCTGAAAAAAATACAGACAGGCAGATAAACAGACACACACACTTCAACTTGCCTTTTATATATATATATTATCGATTTTCTGCACTATTGTGAGAACTGCAACCTTGAAACTTCTGAATATCGTTTCTTATGTCTTTGTCTACAAGTGTATCAAATTTGATTAAAATCGTACCACTCCTTATAAAACCAGATTTTCTTCGATTATCGATTTTCGATATTTATCCCCAACACAAAAAACCTAGCTAAGCACACTTGCAAACGCTTATAGTACAACTGTGTAAATTTTCAAGAAAATCGGTTCAGCCGTTTCGGAGTCTATAGGTAACGGACACACACACACAGACAAATTTCCATTTGTAAATAAGTTTAGATTTAGATTTATAGATTAGATTAGATATATTTTTCCACTGGAGTCCAGTCATTTTTCTATACCTAAATTTAAATTGAAATTTTAAAAATAAATTAGTTATCTTCAAGCTTTAAAATTAGCTTTAATTGAAAACCAAGAGATTAAATTTAATTCTAGTAAGCAAAATATACTGGTGTATTTTTAACCGAAACTATATTGATTGAAATCTAAACTTTTGAAATTTTACCAATTTTTTAAAATATACCGCCATTTTTTATTGATTGACACATTTAAACAGTAGCCAAATTTCTGTTTTTAAAAATCTTGCAAAAATAAAATATACCTTGCTGACACGTTAAGTCAAATTTTAAAAATATATTTTTAAATTATATATATATGTATAATGCTCCAATACATATGTATGTGTATATACGCTCACACACACATATATATAGATACATTCACACATAAAGGAAACAATAAATTAACATCTATGCACACATGTAGACGGGGGAAAAGAGAGAAGCAAGGGAGAGAGAACATCTAATGATGAGAGAGTGGTAAATTCTCTTTTTCTGCAAACTTTTTACTTTGAAAATTCACAAAATTTAATAATTTCAAAAATGAATTTAAAGAACAAATAGACTTGAAATTTGTTATACAAATCTGAATGAAATCGAATTTCATTCCATCAAGATCATTTTTTATGTAAATAAAACGAAAATGTCGAGTAAAAATTTAAAATACCTCGGTAATTATTTCCGTGAGTGTTTTATTTTTAAAATCAAATTCATATTCATTTTATAATTTTATTTCTTGTCAAATGTAAATCGAAAGAAAAAAATAAATAAAATATTTCAAATATTCGAAGGTAAATTTAAAAATTTATAAAGAAGATCTACCTACATTCTACAAAAATCATTTGAAATTGACGAGAAAACTGGAATATCAATCCAACTGGATATTAGATTTAAAAAAGAAAAAAGAAAAAAAATGACATGAAAAACGTTTTGGTAAATTTTCGTTTTAGGTCCCGAAGGCCTTTTACCCCTATTTTTCCAAAAGATCCTTATTTCCGTGCACATGTATATGCTGAACTCAAAACAACAATAGATATTGAAGAAACCTACCTTTTTATGTTAACGACCAGAAAAAAAATCGAACTTCTTCTCGCTCTATTTGTCACCCACTACTGGCACACTGATAAGTTATTCACTGCTGAATTACTTTAGGCGTAGGAAACTAATTTCGGCCTATTTACTTCCTTTACTTAACAGTCTTTGAAGAAATTACTACGCGACTTTTTTTTTTCGGTACTCAATTTTAGCAGAAAGTTGCGTGCGTGTATTTGCGAGTTTTTTTTTTTCTTTTTCTTTTTTGTTGCCTTTTTTTTTTTTTTTTTTTTGGTTGGTAATTAATTTAAGAAAGTCGAGTGTACTTAAATATGACAAGGAAGTTAACTTTCAAATATATGAAAATAAGTGATAAGAGTAGTTTAATTAACCTTCAAATATATTGCGTGTATTTGCGTGTTGTTTTCTTTCCTTTTTGGGGGGAGTACTTAATTTCAGAAGAAAGTTAAATTTCAAATATATGAAAATAAGTGTTAATTGCAGTTTTACTTAATTTTTTTCAGACGAAAGTTAACTTTCAAATATATGAATGAAAATATAGATTTTTTTAAGAAAGTTAACTTTCATGAAAATTGAAAATAAGTGATATATTTGCGTGTTTTTTTGTTTGTTTTTTTTTTAATTTCAGAAGAAAGTTAACTTTCAAATGAAAATAAGTGATAAGTGTAGTTTAATTAACTTTCAAATTGCGTGTATTTGCGTGTTTTTTTTTGTTTTGTTTTTTTTTGGTACTTAATTTCAAAAGAAAGTTCAAATATATGAAAATAAGTGATAAGTGTAGTTTTACTTAACCTTCATACATATGAAAATACTTATAAATTATAAATAACAAAAAGAACAAAATAAGTAGAACAGTAAAGCATTTTTTATACTTAACATTGAAAATAAAACAATTACATCAATTCGAAAGGAAGTTAAGTTAAAAAATGGAAAAAATGACATTGACAATTTTTTAAAAATGCACTAGTTTTCAGAAAGTTGCATGTATTTGCATGTTTTTGACCCCCTTTTTTGTACTTAATTTTTTTTTTTTTTTTAATCATATCACCCCGAGCAAGGCGGTAACGCCACTGAAGCGCAGGGGGCTACGTAGGAGTGAAAAGATTGGAAAAGAGAAAGCCGGAGACCACATCCCAAACAAGGAACAAGGGATGTGCCTCCTCACCCGCTCAACAGACGTGGGTGGAGTGTGAACCGGGCGATAGTGGGTGGAGTGTGAATCGGGCGATTTTTTTTTTCAGAAGAAAGTTGCGTGTACTTAATTTCAAAAGAACGTTAAATTTCAAATATATGAAAAAAAAACTAAAAAAAGTGATAAACTGTGGTAAGTTTAATTAACCTTCAAATATTGCGTGTATTTGCGTGATTTTTTGTTTTGTTTTTTTTGTTTTGTTTTGTTTCCTTTTTTTTTTTTTTGGTACTTAATTTCAGAAGAAACTTTCAAAAATGAAAATAAGTGATAAGTGCAATTTTACTCAACCTTAAAGTTCACTTTAAACTTTGCCCACGACACAGAGTAGAGAGATGCCTCTGTAACTGTTGCAGTCTCTTCACTTGCCTTTGTTTGTTCTTGTAGAGAGTGATTGATGATTGTAGTTTCCCTCATGTCCTGTGGTACAGAACCTTTCTTTCCAGCACTGGCAGAGGACTTCGTGTAGAGGAAGCAGTAGGACAGTCTTGCAGTGCTTGATAAGATCAAAACTTCCCTGGGAAGGCTATTTCTAACATTTATGATTTCAAAAATTTATACATACAAAAATTAAAAATACACGTTAAAAATGCGAACTATCAAGACTTGGGCAAAAGAAAAAAAGAGCCTTATTACTTATCTGGTTGTTATGTAGTGTTAAAGAGACGAGAAACAGTAATACTGAGTTAAAAAGTGTGAATTTCGGGTCAAATGTAGATCAATTAAGTAAAAAGCTTATTATTATCTTTTGAAAAAGAACATTTTTGTTGACGTAGGTGTTCAACAACCTACAATAATGTTTTATTTCAATTCTTTTGTTTTACTCAAGTTCACCGAGTACAAGGCTTAGGAACCACTCAATGCAGTGGAATGCTGAATGAGGTTTGTGAAGGTACATTCACTAATTCGTTGAAAAAAAAAAAAAAAAACCCAGCCCAGTATAAAGTAGAAAAGCCCTATACTTAATAAAAAGAGAGTTTTTCCATCAAAATGTTTATGTTAAGAGGAAAGATCAAAGTAGATTTTAATCTGTTTTAACATGTTTGAAAATTTGGTAAAAATCGTTTTGTTTTTCATCAGTGGGTAACCAAATTGTTACCAGAGTTTACAATGGATAATGTAATAATATTTAACCAATTTTATTTTCTAGTGAAAAAACTGTATTAATTTGGAAATTCTTGCAAAAACCAAATAATTGTGAGATTTTAATGAAACTTTCAGGACTTATTCAGAAATTAAATAATTATTTTTAGAAAATCTTGGTAAAAATATATTTTTTTTTTACATCTGTTACCTCCTACCTCAATGTAAATTCATGAAATTTTAAGAAATTAAATTTTGTGGTAAAAATTTGTTTTATTAAATAAAGGACTTCTTGGGGAATGTAAATTATCTATTTTGTTTTTTGAAACAGTCGTCCTTTTTTCTGTGCTATTTCTTCAAGACAACATAACATCCAGAATAGCATACCAAACTTCATGTTTGTTGGTCATTTGCTATCATCCAATGTAAGCATTCATTTTCAAAATACTTCAAAAGTTTTGATTGGCTTAAGATCAAGCAAGCAACATGAATTAGTTTTTGGAGTTTAATGCGACTGTGCATTCTTCTTTCTAAATGTCTTTGGTTTCATTTCGGACCATGTTTAGATAGATGCTGTGGTCTGGTGTTAAAATCCAAAGAAGAATCTGCAATGTTATTGGCCCTGAGCTGGAATCTTGGCTTCAGTTGTTTCCCCACCATCATGTTCCTCCCTTGTGCATTTTCTATTTTCATTGTAATTGTTCTGATGAACTTTCCTCTCTGGTATCCTGATTTTACATTTTTAAGTTTAATACTTGAGTGGCAGCTAGGTCTCATCATTCACAGTTTCTCACTTGTGGAATTCTCTTGTGGTTTTTTAGTCAACTTTGATCTTCAAAAATTTAAATGTAATGTCAATTATCTTCTTGATATGAGACACAGTCCTTATCAGGTGTGCATCAGAGTCATTCAGGTTTAACTTCTTCATAATTTACCAATCATTTTTCCAATTTCCTGTATTGATTTACTTTTGTAAAACTTGGTGTTACAATTTTCTCAAATTATTCTTGCAAACCAATTTAGAAAAACCAAATTGTAATCTGGCTGCTGATTTGAGATTTCAAAACTCACTCCATTTCATACACCTGTTTGTTTACACCTGTCCAGAACAAACAAACATTCATCCTTTTTGAACAGGCAGATGTTATCCACCATTCAGCAAATAAACCTTTATCTAGATCTAAACTTATTTATAAATGGAACTTTGACTGTGTGTGTGTGTGTTCGTTACCTATAGACTCCAAAACGACTGAACCGATTTTCTTGAAAATTTACACAGTTGTACTATAAGCATATGCGAGTGTTCTTAGCTAGGTTTTATGTCGAGGTACCCCTGACAAATATCAAAAATCGATAATCGAAAAAATCGGGGTATAGAAGGAGTGGTCCAATTTTAATCAAATTTGATACACTCATAGACAAAGAAACGATATTCAGAAGTTTCAAGGTTGCAGTTCTTACAATACTGCAGAAAATCGATAATATATATATATATATATATATATATATATATATATAAAAGGCAAGATGTTTGTGTGTGTATCTGTTTATCTGCCTGTATGTCTGTATTTTTCAGCCCTTTTATTTTAGTTTTTGCTTTGAGTTTGGCTCTAAGTAGGTATAATTGTTGTTCTTAGTCTCAGCCATGATACCATTTACTCAGAGGACTTAGCGTTCAAAATTCAGTTTACAACAAAGAAGCTTATTTGATATAGATACCAGGAAATTAAAATTTGACTTACATCCATTCATTTTACTTTCAGTCTACGGTTTCGCTTTAACTGGAAACAACTATTGCTTTTTAGTCTTTTGTGCCAACGTCCAAAGAGTCTGAGCTCCAGGACCATGGATTAGTTTTAAAGCTTTCATTACACCCGAGCAACGCCGGGCTATACTGCTAGTATAGCAATAAAACACAAAGTGGCTAATTATTTGAGATGTTATCTAATTGTGTACATTTTAAAGATTCAAACTTTCAACATGACTATTGATTTGCGATACAAATAACAGCCAAAAAATAAACAACAGCATCTATTATTATTATTATTATTAATAATAATTATAATTTTTATTTATATCCCAAGGGATTGCAATCCCATTGAAACAAGACTATGTCTTTCCAAGCTACCCTAAAGTCAATATTCACATTCTAAAAAATATATATATAATCTCATGCATTCAGTAACCAATGGTCAGTTGGCCAGTCTATCCTAGTGGCCAGAATGATGTAGTCTTTTTTTTTTTTTTTTAATCATCTCACCCCAAGCAAGGCATTCCACTGCCACTATTGCGCATGGAGCTACATAGGGAATGTCAGGAGGAAGGTGATGACAGATGAGTAAGGATAGCGAGGATGAGGGTTGGGCAGATGGGAAGAGTGTTTGATAGAATGGGAGCAGGTTAGTGTGTTAGGAGGTGTCTATTGACCTTACATTTAAACTCCTGGAGATTGTATCCGTCGGGGAAGCAATCATGTGGAAGAGAATTCCACAGTTGGGAAGTGCGAGGAAAGAAACTGTTGGAGTAGAAGTTGCGGTTGCATTTTATCGGTTTCACTGTAAAAGGGTGGGATCTAGTTGCTAATCTAGTATCTCGTGCAAATTCGTATTTAGGGGGCACCAGTGATCTAAGTTCATCGGAGCAGAAGCCATGAAAATATTTATAGTCATGCCATTTATGAATATTTGCTTGCAGGATTAAATTGTTGATGATTAGGAAATGTTCTTTCCAAAAGAAAAAAAGAGCATGAAAGAAAATAAACAAAGAGAAATTCAAAAATGAGGAAAGAAGGTTTGTAGAATTGGATGCTCACAGGACATATTGAAAGCAAAAAGGAAGGAAACCTTGAGTTATCTACCTGACAAGCGAAACAAATTTCTAAGTTTTGTTGTCATTACTGTTTCTTTTTTGACAAAATTAAAAAATGCATAATTACACACAATCTTCCAAAATGAGATACATTGATGACAAGAGGTATTTATATTACAGGATAACAAGCTCTTTGATAGAATTCCTCATCCCAAAATTGGTAAACTTTTAAAGTTTCAGGCAGATACTTCCAATGGATACTTTTTTATTTGGCAAGTTCTGGATAGTATACTTCTGACCTGTTTTTGGCCTACTTTTAAATTCTCCTTATGTCTGCTTTTACATGGTGAAATATGACTTTTTATAGATGTACTTTTACATGCTGTGTCTCTTCTGGATGTAGGAGATCATGGTCCTCCACAATACCCTGTCATTTGCAGCTCTCAGAACATTTTGCATTATCGTTTCACCATCCATTTACTCAAGCTCACTAAGTATGATAAAAATGTTAATGATGATAAAGAATATAAAAATAAAAATATAATATTAAATAAAATCTAATAATATTATTATTATCACTATTATTAATGACAATAATAACAATAATAATAATTAGTATTTTTAATTATAATACTACTACTACTACTAATATATATATATATATATATATATATATATATATATATATATATATGTGTGTGTGTGTTATGTCTTGAAGGCTGTCACAATGCATTGAATGAAGTAAAGGAAGGTCGGGAGGTGTTTATATGACCTGTTTAATATTTGGAGACTATAATCTCATCATCAGAATGGCAGAGAAATGCTTAGAATGACCGTGCTTTTAGCTGCCCATTATGGCTGGCTTTATCCACTGCTGCTATACGTGTGCATGTGTGCGTGTGTGTGTGTGTGTGTGTGTGTGTGTGCGAGTGTGTATCTGTGTGTGTTCTAGTTGGGTTTTTTTATGGTCTAATGGTGTGTATGAGTGAGTGTGTATGTGTGTGTATTCAAGTTGGGGTTTTTATTGGTCTGATGGAATCAGTTGTAGGATCTGGGAGTTGATGTGACTTTGACCGGGTCAAAGAATATCAGTTTCATTGCTGTTGTCTTATCTGTCTGATTTATCTGGTGGTCGTTGTGTGTGCTGTAATTGAATCTACTTTTATGTGTGTGTGTGTGTGTGTGTGTGTGTGTGTGTGTGTGTGTTCTGTCCTGGTAAGTGGTTTGTTATGGGCACCTCTGCTACTAAAGCCGGGGGAGGGGGGGGAATGTGTTGCATGTTTATTGTAACTATTTTTTTTATATTTCTGTGTGTAAAGGCTATGTGTAGCCTGGTTTGTTATAAGGGAGGAAGACGTGTGTGTGTGGTTATTGTTATTCATTGTGTGTGCGTGTGTGTGTGTGTGTGTGTGTGAGACCTTTGTTGTTGTGTTAAGTGCATGTTGTGTGCGTCTTGGTGTTGTATATATATATATCTCCCATGAGTCTTGGAAGGCAAAATGTTTCAATAGTTTGCAAATTTTTAACCAATTCACTTTCTCTCTACTGTAATGTAGCTTCCATGTGCCTTTTTTACCGATAATGTCATGGCAGTTGTTCCAATCATGGTTCTTACCTCTATAATAATATTAATATATATAAAATATATAATGATAATAATAAAAAATTATATATATATATATATATATATATATATATATATATAATAATGATGAAAATTAGTTGGATGTTTTTATAAATCCATTGGTAATATTTTATTTCGAGGATCTCTCCTAGAACACTCATCAGATCAAATTCATTCAACAATGAATAGATTAAAATTATCCAGACAAAAAGAATCAAAGAAAGAAAAAGAAAAAAGAAAAAGAGAAGAAAAAAAGAGGAGTGCAGAGGTTAGATTCACAGTGTTAGATATGAGCATTAGATGACAAGGTGGCCTTGGCCTAGCTTTACAAAGGCAGTTGCTACCAGAGTCAGTAAATTTTGACTTGAATTTTTTATTAGCTATTTTAAGATGCATGTCATTAAAAATAAGGGGATGAATTTTCACTAGAAAAAGTTGAATTGTTAGTTTTTCCTGTTAATTCAATTGGTAATAATAATATTATTAACATACTATCAGTATAGCCCAGCATTGCTCGGGTGTAATGAAAGCTTTAAAACTAATCCATGATCCTGGAGCTCAGACTCTTTGGACGTTGGCACAAAAGACTAAAAAGCAAAACCGTAAACTAAAAGAAAAACGAATTGATGTAAGTCAAATTTTGATTTCCTCGTATCGATATCAAATAAGTTTTTTCATCGTAAACTGAATTTTGAAGGCTAAATAAGTCCTCTGAGTAAATGGTATCATGGCTGAGACTAAGAACTACAATTATACCTACTTAAAGCCAAACCCGAAGCAAAAACTAAAATAAAAGGGCTGAAAAAAAAAAAACAGACATACAGGCAGATAAACAGACACACACAAACATCTTGTTTTATATATATATATTATCAATTTTCTGCACTATTGTAAGAACTGCAACCTTGAAACTTCTGAATATCATTTCTTATGTCTTTGTCTATGAGTGTATCAAATTTGATTAAAATCGGACCACTCCTTTCTTAACCCGATTTTTTTCAATTATCGATTTTCGTTATTTATCACGGGTATCTCAACACAAACCCTAGCTAAGAACACTCGCAAATGTGTATAGTACAACTGTGTAAATTTTCAAGATAATCAGTTCAGCTGTTTTGGAGTCTATAGGTAACGGACACATACATACACACACACACAAAGTTCCATTTATAAATAAGTTTAGATTTAGATTTAGATCTATATATATATATATATATATATATATATCATGAATCTTGGAAGGCAAAATGTTTCAATAGTTTTGCAAATTTTTAACTAATTCACTAATTAGGGATTGCTGACCTTAGAGAAACAGAAATGTTTGACTAACTTTGCAGAAGTTACAGAATATATAATCATATCTTATACTTGGTGAATGATACTGAATGTAAAATCACCATATAAAGATTAGCAACTTAACAAATGATATGAGAGAGAGAGAGAAAGTGTAGATAATAATTTGTAAATGAATCGCATAGAAAAGTATTGGTTAAGATTATAGCTCTCCACAGCTTCCTGTCATTTGCTGCTTTTTAATCCTTTTTATCTCATTATTTGTGCCCCAAATTTGATATTTTGTAGTCCCGGTTCTTTTTAATTCTTTCACATTTGTTACATGTTCTGTCTATATTAGCATTTGCCAGTATAACTATCTATAACTTAAGTGTTTTCATATGTGATGAAAATGTCCAACATTCAGCATTATCATGAAGGAGATTAGACATTACGTAACAATTTAGGGATTTTTATCTTTGTTTCTATATTTTTCATTCCCTCAATTACCTTGCTCAATTTCCAAAAAGCATTGTTCCCAATTCATTTGTGCCTTTGGATTTCAGTATCACTGATTATCTTTCATCAGTTACCATAGAACTCAGAAATGAGAATTTAGTAAATAAATATATCTAAAAATATAATCGTAAATTGAGTCCTGATTATTAACATGTTTAATGTCTAGAATGCAAGAATCAGTTGTTATAGTACAGAACAAGGTGTTTTTAATTAAAAACAAATACCACTAACCAACTGTACCCAAGATCTTGGGATGTGCTGAGTACATAATAGTTATTGGTGGAGAAAATGATATCAGTTTAAATTCTGGTCAAGACTGTTGTTTTCTTTTTCAAAAGACATGATCCTTCTCTTAACTGTGGCTAAAATAGTGGCACAAACTGAGCACTCTATATTGGTCTTACCCAACAACAGTCTCAGAGAAAAACTCTGAATTTAAATCAATGGAGAAGACAAAAGGAAATTTGTCTTTTACCTTTCCCAAGAACAGCCATGAAAATTCACAATTTATAGATGTTAAAGAAAAAGGACGTTGAGGGCAATTGTGTAAATACTGAAAAGAATTGCTTAAAAATTCTCATATTACATAAAAAAAGAACTTTTTTTTTATAAAAGAATTTATAATTTTTTTTCTCCACTGTTGCAATTCAAGACAGATAAATTATTCGGGAGCCATTTTAATTTCTATCAAGTGTATTTTACAATATAAAATGACCAAATAAATGAAACAGTGAGTTCAGCATTTGAAAAATGTTT
This sequence comes from Ascarosepion bandense, assembly GCA_037127315.1. Classification (NCBI taxonomy): domain Eukaryota; kingdom Metazoa; phylum Mollusca; class Cephalopoda; order Sepiida; family Sepiidae; genus Ascarosepion; species Ascarosepion bandense. The sequence goes on from JBBBDQ010001767.1 coordinate 3,250,311, forward strand.
ATCTAAACTTATTTATAAATGGAATTTTGTCTGTGTGTGTGTGTCCATTACCTATAGATTCCAAAACAGCTGAACCGATTTTCTTGAAAATTTACACAGTTGTACTATAAGCGTCTGCGAGTGTTCTTAGCTAGGTTTTGTGTCAAGGTACCCCCGATAAATATCGAAAATTGATAATCGAAAAAATCAGGTTATAGAAGGAGTGGTCTGATTTTAATCAAATTTGATACACTCATAGACCAAGACATAAGAAATGATATTCAGAAGTTTCAAGGTTGCAGTTCTTACAATAGTGCAGAAAATCGATAATTATATATATATATATATATATATATATATATATAAAAGGCAAGATGTTTATTTGTGTGTCTGTTTATCTGTCTGTATGTCCTTTATACAAATCCATAATTTTTATCTGATTCTCACCAAACTTCACACAGATATTCTTTAGGCTGAGTCTGAGCTCCAGGACCATGGATTAGTTTTAAAGCTTTCATTACACCCGAGCAACGCCAGGCTATACTGCTAGTTATTAATATACCTAGGACTAATATGAACTATTAAGAAATCAGCCTGAAGATATTCAGCATGTTCAATGACTGAATTTTTCTTCTGGATAACAGATATTTTGTTTAAAGATAAAATGAAAACAAAATATTATCCAGATTAATTTACATCTTAAAAATACACTTTGGAGACAATGACTTAAAAGATAAGATTTATGTTAAGCTTTAAACATTTGTGCTCAAACATTTTCTGTTGAATATTTTGCATGGATTTTTGCATAGTCAATACAGACTGGGCCTGAGTACTCAGCAACTGTCCTACAAAACACCAAAATTAACAACTAATAAAAATCAATGTTATAAGTCATGATTTTAATCAATACTGAATACAAATTTTTGTTATATATCAATATCATTTTTGGTTATATATCAATAAAATAGACTTCAGATGACTAGTAAAATGGCAGCAACAGGTTTAAAACGTTTAAATCTATAGAACGTATACTTTATGAATTTAAGCGCAGTACTCGATTGGCAGCAAGGTCTCATCATTTTACAATTGAAATGGCTAGATGCAACCTTTCTGATTCATAAGCCTGACCTGGAATCCCACCTTCAATCACTTTCTCACTACTGTAATATATCTTCCCTGGGCCTTTTCTATAAATACTTTCATGGTAATTGTTCTAATGAACTTTCCTCTATGGCAGTTAGAATTTATGAATTTAAGCACTTTACTAGATTGGTAGCAAGGTCTCACCATTTTACAATTGAAATGGCTAGATGCAACCTTTCTGACCTGGCATTGCAGATTCAATCACTTTCTCACTACTGTAATATATCTTCCCTGGGCCTTTTCTATAAATACTTTCATGGTAATTGTTCTAATGAACTTTCCTCTATGGCACTTAGACTTTATGAAATTTAAGTGCAGAACTGGATTGGTGGCAAGGTCACATCATTTTCCAGTTGAAATCGCTAGATGTAACTGTAAGTTCAATGCTGACATTTTCTTTTCTCATATTCTCATGTCTGGAACTCTCTTCCAGGTTCTTGCTTTCCAGTCAAATTTGATCTTTAAAATTTTAAATGCAATGTCAATCATTATCTTCTGTCTTCTTAATTCTTGTTCTTTTATTGTTCTCTCTCCTTAATTAAGTTTTCTTCTCATATTATTATAAGCCCTATGCTAACAGTTTCTTCTCTCGCTTGTGGAAATCTCTTTCAGCTTCTTGCTTTCCAGTCAAATTTGATCTTCAGAATTTTAAATGCAATATCAATTGTTATCTCTTGTCTTCTTAATTCTTGTTCTTTTATTGTTCTCTCTCCTTAATTAAGTTTTTTTTTTTTTCCTCATATTATTATAAGTCCTATGCTGACAGTTTCTTCTCTCGCTTATGGAACTCTCTTCCGGCTTCTTACTTACCAGTCAAATTTCTACCCTCTCATTATAAATACATATTTATATGTATATTTATTTTAACGTTTCCCCTATTTTTGCTTTTCATTTTCGCTGCTGTTTTTCGTTTGATTTGTGATTACAACGATTTTCTCCTGATGCGATGTTGGTCAAAAAAGCTCTAGAGACTATAAATAAATTCCTTGTTTTTAAAGTTATATATATATATTGGAATAATGCTCTGATACCACAGAACAAAAATACAGATCTGAATAAACAATTATATGCTCATTTTTTCCTTTTTTAAATAAGATTAGGACCTAGGCTGCCTTTGGTCACAACACATTACATTGGTCACAACACATTACATTGCATTTAGACATATGGTTCTGTTGATAACATTTCAGTCTCTCACGCGGTGTGACGTCATAGAACCGCATTACAAATTTATGACCTGTGTCTGCTATTTGGTGGCTTTTATCGTCGCAGGGCAAGGTTTTATATCAACATAAGATAATATCATCTTTGATAGTGGATGTATTTATGTCAACATCCTAGTAACCTCTCTGAAGATAGCTCGTGTGAGCCAAAAGCTTAGAACCAGCACAATAAAAAAAATATCCTAATGTTGGACAATTTTTTCTTTATTTTCACCTAAAATTAAAACCAAAATACAATGTTTAGAACGGCTCATGATTAAACATAATAGACATTCACTGTCTGTTATTTTAACTATATATATATATATATATATATATATATATATATATATATATATATATATATACACACACACATGATTATCCTACGTCTATGGCAAGATTTGGAGTTTCATGTGTTATGCATTCTAAATTTCATGCTATAAATAAGTAATACATGTGCAAGTCAAATTAATTTAACATTAAATTTGCTAATTTTCCGAAAATAATGTGTCACAGATGTATATTTTATTTTTGCAAGATTTTTAAAACTGAGAATTAACTTTTATTTAAAAATGTGTCGATCACACAAAAATGGCCGAAAAATCTCAAAATCAAAAAAAAAATCTCAAAATTTTAGATTCCAATCAATACAATTTTTGTTTGAAATACACCAGAGTATTTTGCTTACTAGAAATAGTAATAATTTAACTTTTAATTAAAACTAAAATAAAAGTTTCAAGAAAACTTATTTATTTTTAAAAATTCAATTTAAAAGTTAGTTATCAGAAATGAGTGGAGGTACGTATAAAATTCTGGATTTAAAAAAAAATTGCTTTCCTAATTGTTTATAAAATGGTAAATAATAAATATTGCATTAATTAAACTATAGTCATTTTCTTCTGGCTTGTAACAAATTTCCAGAATACATTTCATTTCTTTCTTCCAACAGGAGGTATGAACTTAAGTGAAACAATCCCATTGCAAGTTCTGTGTGATATTTATTATTTTGTTTTTATTAAAAGGATTTGAATTAAAAAAAGAGTGTGTGTGAAATAAACTCCAAAAACAAAATTTATTTTACATGAGTCAAGAAAAATTAACTGAACTTCACTCTGTGGTAGACTGGGGTAAGAAATGGCTTGTAAATTTCACTATTTCTAAAACAAAGCTTCTATCTGTCAATCGTCACAGGCAGTCTCTTCTGTCCCCCATAAGCATGGACCAAGCGAGTATCCCTGAAAGCAATACACTGTGCCTCCTTCTCTTCCAACCTCAAATGGAATCATTACATTGAATCAATAGCAAAATCCACTGCTAGGAAGTTTGGGTCTCTGTGTCGGGCCAGGAAGTTTTTCCCACCTGAGTCCATCTTGCACATATACAAATCAACTATCCGCATAGAATAATATGTATAGAATAATATTGTCATATCTGGTCGGACATCCCAGCTGTTCATCTTAGGTTTCTCGACAGGCTCCAAAGAAGACTCTGTAATGTGACCTGGCAGCTTGACTCCAACCACTTTCTCACCGGCAGGATGTGTCTTCCCTTCCTCTCTTTCTTCTACAAATATTTTCATGGCTTCTGCTCCAATGAGCTTAGGTCACTGCTGCCCCCTTCACAAGAATTTACTCAAGCAACCAGACTAACGACAAGTTCCCACCCTTTTACAGTTAAATCTGCCAAATGCATCTGACACTTCTAGTCCCTTAGCTTCTTTTCTTGCACTTCCTGCCCGTGGAACTCCCTTCCATATACTTGCTTTTCTGGCAGCTACAACCTCCAGGAATTGAAATGCAATGTCAATTCCCATCTCTTATCCACTTGACCCCAGTCCTTCCTTTGTCCTTTTTACATCACCCCTCGTGTATCTTGTTCTTTTCCTCTCTCACTCTACCTTCGCAACTGTCATCACACCTGTATTTCCATCCTTCTCTTGCCCTTTCTCTGACACCTCCTATAACTGGTTCATCTTTCTCTTCATTCTCCTCTTGCTTAAACTCTTACTCTCTTATGTAGCCCCTTGTGCATCAGTGGTGGTACCGCCTTGCTTGGGATGAAACAATTTTTTAAAAATAATCAATGATGCAAGATGAATTATAAATCAACAATTTATACTATAGATACAAATATATAATACAAATTTGTGTTTAAATAATGAATGTACAAAATTTTTATGTGCAGATTTAGAGTTCAAGCTTCATTAATAACAGGCTTACTGCCTATCATGTTGAATACACCAGTTCTCACTCGATCACCAAAGTTAAGCAACGTTGAGCCTGGTCAGTACTTAGATGGGTGACCGCTTGGGAATACCAGGTGCTGTAAGCATTTAGTGACAGATGTGTGTTGTGGTGCAGTGGATATCGGCTCGGAAAGAAAAATTGGTGAGCCAAGTTCGAATTCCAGTTGAAGGCCTTGCATTCACTTAAGCACTGGTACCCTTGGGAAAGGTATTAATTCCTCCCTTCCCTCTAGTTAAGGGTTAAATAACAAGGGTAGGACTTGGGGACCCTGCCCTTAAAAACAAATCCCAATGAATCTTGATACTCGAAAAGAAAAAAAGTATTACTAGACACAAAACTTATATATAAAAACAACAATAAATTGTTGAAAGAAAAAGGTATTACCAGCAATAAATGAATAAAATTAGTTGGCAATAAATGACTCGCCGAGGTTGATATGCCATAAAAACAAAACAACCAACCAAAATCATTAATAACAATGGCGAAATGATCAATGTTCATGTATCGAATTAAGCATGAAATTAATGTTTAAAACGTTTTAAATGATTGTTTAAAAGGTGTTCAGTCAGTTAAATGTCATACGTGATACACACTTGGGTGATCATGTCTCGAAAGAGACATGACTGACCGAGCAGAAGATTATCCCGCAGTAGGTTGCCATTGCTTTCTCCGGTAGACTGGTTGCCAGCCAAGGATATAGAACCCAATCTATCCTGTTATTTAACCCATAACTGGAAGGAATAGACGGATTAATACCTTTCCCAAGGGTATTTGCACATAAGTGAATGCAACGAATTCAACTGGAATTCGAACTCGGCTCCCCAAGTTGTCATTCCGAGCGGATGCAAAAATATTAAAAAACAAGAGTTCTCTACCTTTTAATGTTATTGCAAGTTGAAAGTAGAATTTTAATTAATAGATTTTGGAATTATCTTCAATTTGTTTGATGAGTGAGAAGTTTTAATTCTTTTATATTAGTTGAATTGTTGAACTGGGGTTTTTTTTATGTATGTTTCAGTTTGTAAAGAATTTTCGTCTATGTCTGAATTTCACTTCTTTTTAGAGCTTGTTGCTGGTTCGATCTTGCTGGTCGTGCTGTTTTTCCTCACTGGCAAATTCTAGGCACCCTTTTGTTTATATACTGAGTTCCTCACGTGCCTTAACAGGAGGAGTTTTGGCGTGGAATTTCAATTTCCTGGAACGCTGAATTGCTAGAATTGTGTGACCCCGAATTGACCAATTAGCGATTGCTACAAAGTTTTATTACTCTCCCTCTTCACCTGGAAACAGATTGTGATGTACGATTGCTGCTTGACACTACGAAAACAATTAAACTTTTAATTTTAAATATTTTTTTATCTTCACTCATATTTCGAATTCAGGATGTAACAATCTGACAATACCTGTCCCCTGTTCATTCCGGTAGTCGCTATAATCTCTGTCGCTTCTTTAAGCACTTTTTATAGGTTTTTGTGCCAGTTAAAAAATTGCATATGTTAACAGAGATTCTCGCGAAAATCTACTAGATTCTGTGATCTATCCATTTAAAATATAAGAAGCTGCCATTTTCTTTTTGAGAATATTTTACATGCGAGGCGAGTCTGAATCCATTTTTGTTCCGTAGATGAGCAATTTTCGGTAGTTGTGGGTTATCTGTCGCCACTTTTTATAAAGTTAGATGGCTTCTAACATTTCGAGGCTAATCGTTGACATAATTTCGTTGATATAAATACCGGAGTCAACACTTAAAATATCGAACGTTTGTGGGGATCAGTAAAGCGAAGAAACAATCGTCACAGAAGAACTGCACAACACAGTCTTGAAAGTTGAGACTGTTATGGTTTATAAAATGGCGAGTGTGCTAAGAATAGAAAAGGGTAGACACACTGACGCTAAGAATTCAAAATTTGGCGGCAAAACAAGTTAACGGTTTCTTTTTGAAGAAGTAGGAGTGACGGACGGAGTTTGGTGGAGAGATTTAAAAAGAGGAAGACGCTGTCAGTTGACCACGGGAGTCCAGAAGGGATAGACGTGTTTACTACTATGATCCCAGAGTGAAGAGAATTCAGCTAGTCTGCTCCTGTATCCACACACAAAAATTAACGGTGGTTAACTTGATGTAAAAATCTAAAATTCTATATAAAAAATAAACGTCATTAATTCAAGTTTGTGTTATCTTCTAATTATACCTAACGAAGCAACACAACAATACCTACCTTGCTGAATTCATGTGGGGAAGCCAATGGTGTCGACACATTCAACGCCATCCTTCAGGCTATCACTGCATTCATGCCATCATTAGGAGAAATAACTATAATTCAAGTAACAAATAGTATACAATGTAACCCTGATATAAGAGGGTTTCTCTTATATCCGGGTTATACTGTACTTGGCTGATCTGAAGGAGACTACCACCACCTTTAAATTTGTTGTTTTTCATTTTTTTGTTTTTTAGTTTTTTCAGTACAATTTTATCAATTACACCTTAAACTATCCGACTGACAAAAAAAAATTTTTTTCAATATTTAAACAATTTTAGGGGGGCTCAGTTTTTCATACAACGTTATAGTAAATCGATCCTCCGTTTTGGAACCACTCACCGGTACGATATCACGACCTGTAAATTGGTATCAATTTTTTTTTACTTTTTTCAAGTCAATCTTATCGATGAAACCCTAAACTTTCCGAGTGACAAAAAAATTTTGTAAAAATTTTAACATTTAAAACAATTGGGTGGGGGGTTCAGTTTTTCATACAACCTTTTAAATCGATCCTGTGCAATTAACTTTTTTGCTTGCGCATATTCAACAACTGAATTGAATCCTTTGCGAAATTTTTGAATAAAGCCATTCTTGGAGTTTCCGAGGAAGATGACATCGTAAGACCTGAACAAAACTTGAAAAAAAAAAAGAAAAAAAAAACAAGAAGAGCAACAACTCGTCCCCAAAAAACCCAAAACAAAGCGACCCCAACGCGAGTGATTCCAAAATGGAGGAACGATTTACTATAACGTTGTATGAGAAACTGAGCCCCCCACCCCCACTCCTGAAATTGTTCAAATATTGAAATTTGTTTTTTGATAATCATAAACTTTATAAAATAACCGATTAGACTGCGCTGAAAAAAGTTAAAAAAAAAACATGAAAAACAACTAAAGGTGGTGATAGTCTCCTTCAGGTCCACCGTATACTTTTTTTTTTTTTTTTTTTTTACACATCTTTACTTGTGAAAAAGTTGGAAAATTAATTTAAAAAGTAGCGACAGATAACCTACAAAAAATACCTCATTTTCTCTAGTGTTACATATCATAAACATTGCCAATGGCGTGAACATAAAATAATATAGCGAAGCGGTATCGGAAAAACCATCCTTTTGAATTTTTTTTTTTTTTTTGTAGGCACCATGTTGATCAAGAAATAAATATTTTTTGATTCTGACAAATGTCAAGTTGCGCTTTGAGCACAGCCTAATGAATGCTAATTTACAAACAAACAAAAAATAAAATATATTACCAAGAAATGTTTCCCTATTTCACAAGTGAACCACCACTCAGAGTCTATCTATCTCAAACAGTTTGAGATAGACTCTGAGAAATGTCGAAAATTGATTTGGAAATATACTTCTTACTATCAAAAATCAAGACATACGAAAATCTTGATTTACTGAGTATAGATGAGATTTATTTCGTTAAGGTGGGGAAAAATTAGAGTAAATTGACAATGGTGTGTCTCGTACGGCGAGAATTGAGTTTTTAGGTACTTGGCAATGTTGGCGCGAAGGCTCGGCCTTCTGTACACTGAGGAACGATTTAAACTCGTCACCGTTCAATTATCTCCCTTCGATGGTTTTTCTTTGTTTAATTTTGACAGCAAGTTATTTTGTGTATTTATTAAAAGCTTATCTCGTTGTCATATAAACAAAAAGTTTTCGTCGATCTTGAATAGTAAAAATTATTTTTTTTAAAAAATTCCTCATCGATACAAGAAAAAAATGTCTCAGGTAAGAAAATTTTTAAAGAAACTTTTTGTTCTGAAAAACGATTTTTGATTCTTGAAATAAATATCGGGTCAAATTTAATTTTCCAAAAAATGTTTTGTTGACGTTTTACTTTAATGACGGATATATATATATATAGTTGGTTTTAGCGTTTCAAACTATTTTTACGCACTAAGCCATTATTTTATATTAAAGCGAAAACACACCAAAAAGAAACCGAAAAAAAAAAACTTTTGGTAATTTTTTTATTTATTCCCCGAAGGCCTTTAGGCTTCGCCCCTTCAAATTTTTCCAAAATATCCTTATTTCCCTGCAAATGTATATGCTGAACTCAAATCGATAATTATTTATTGAAGAAACCTACCTTTATTGATGTTAACGACCAGAAAAAAAAATCGAACTTCTTGCTGTTTCTCACCCCGTAACCACCGTTGAAAAATGTTATTCAGTGCACAATGATTTTATGCGTAGTAACTAGTAAGCTAATTTTCGGCCTATTTACTTCCTTTGTGCAATTACTACGCGATTTGTTTTGTTTCGGAACTCAATTTCCGCTGAAAGTTGCGTATATTTGCGTTTTTTTCTCCTTTTTTTTGTAGGGGTGGGGACTGTAGAATTTTTTTTTAAGATAGTTAACTTTCAAATAGATATTTCTTTAAGAAAGTTAACTTTCAAATTTATGAAAATAAGTGTAGTTTAATTTAATTAACCTTCAAATGTATTTGCGTGTAAAACAGCATCCTTCTGTAGAAAACTTATGGTTACATCTCTTTTTTTTATATTAACTGATATTTCTGCCACAATTAAGGATAGTGGGTTTCTTTTTGCTAACACCATTTTGTTTAGTTTCTTGTGTGTTTATGTGTGTGTGTGTGTGTTTGTGTGTATCAGAAAAGGAAATAGGGTTGTATAGGAAAGAATATTAATAAAAAGTTTTGAATTTAAAAATGTACTTTTTTTGGACAGTATTTGTTTATTTTTATTATTGTATTTTATATTTCAGACCGCCCTCGGTCCTTCATCAGAAACGAGTGATTTTTAAATTTGAATTAGAAACGTATTTCACGATAGCATCCGAATATTTTTTTTGTGTTTACATCACGTGTGTTTGTTCACAACATGCAGCACCTCCGTAGAGAAAGTCTGTTTGTTTTAGATAAAAATTTCTTGGAATATCTGAGAAAAAAAAAAAAAAAAATTTTAGCTATTGAAATATTTGTAAAGATTCAACACACCTAAGTCCCTATTTAACCCTAGCTTGTGTGTATTTAATTTTAAAATCCAGTATTTTTCTTTCTTTCTGCATGTGTATGTAGAACTAAAATTGGAGTCTATTAGTAAACATTTGAAATTTTCTAAAGTATGATCAGGTTGATTAAAATGGGCTGCAATTGGGGAGTATACATTTTTTTGTCGTATATTTAGTTTGTGATTATTGAAGCGAAATTTAAAGCTATTACCGGATTCGCCAATATATCCACTGTTGGGGCAAATTGAGCAGAAGAGAAAGTATATGATGTTTTTGCTGTCACAAGTAAGGTTTGGTGGGTGTAATTTTATTTTGGTGTTGGGTACAGAGAATGTTTTGTCTGTTATTAAATGTTTACAAATTAAACAGCGAGGCTTCCCACATTTTAAATTCCCTGATAGGTTTGTATTATTTAAATATTTGTTAGAAGTGAGGATAGTTGATAGGTTGGGTGTTTGTTTCTTTGCATTTATGGGTGGTTTATCGAAAATGTCTTTGATGTTTTTGTTTGATTGGAGGTTCCTGTAATCATTTTTTAAATTTTTGATAAGTGTGTAGGAATATTGATTATGGTTAAAAACCATGGGAATTCGGTTGTCATCTTTTCGTTTTTTGTATGTGAGAAGTGTGCTACGATCTATGTGGATGGCTTTATGTAGTGCTTCCTTTATTATTTTTATTGGATATTTACATTTTAGAAACTGTTTTGTTAGGTTGTTAATGTTTAGAAAATTTGGATGGTCTGAGCATATGCGTTTTATTCTAATAAATGAGCTGTATACGATAGATTTTTTTTAATTTGAGGGGATGACAGCTGTTAAAGTGTAGAAATTTATGTTGGTTTGTGGGTTTGTTGTATAGACTGGTGGAAAGTGTATGTTTATTTAATTTTACCATGACGTCTAAGAAAGGGACGGATGTGTATGAGTACTCCATGGTAAATTTGATTGTATTGTGGAAGTTGTTGCAGAAAGTAAAGAAGTTTTTTAATTTTTCTAATCCATGAGTCCATATTAAGAAAATATCATCAATGTATCTAAAATAATGTGATGGTTTGTATTGTGAACTGTCTAGTATCTTTTTTTCTAAAATATGCATAAAGATATTGGCATAACTAGGTGCCATTTTCGTGCCCATTGCTGTGCCACTAATCTGTAAATAGTGTTTGTTGTTGAATTTAAAATTATTGTGTGTTAAGATGAAATTTATTAATTGGCATAAATCTGTGATTTGGTTGTTAGGTAATTTGCTTTTAAGGAACTCATGGCAAGCTGATACTCCTTCAACATGTGGAATGTTCGTGTACAGAGACGTAACATCCATCGTTACTATGATATTATCACCTAGGACTAAATTAATGCTTTGTAACTTGTTGAGAAAGTCAGTAGTGTCTCTAATATAACTAGGTATGTCAGGTAATAAAGGTTTTAGGATATTGTCTATGTATCCAGATATAAGTTCTGTGAGGGTACCAATGCCTGATATTATGGGTCTGCCAGGTGGTGTGATTTTAAGTTCTTTTGAAATTTTGTAGATTTCTTCATTATTTGCTTGTTTAGTATGATGTGGGTTGGATGAAGAGGTGTTAGGGTGTTTTTCTGAAATGATTTTGGGGAGTTTATGTAGTTTTGGGATAGTATAGAATGTTGCTGTTTTGGGGTTCTCAGGAATAAAAGATTTTATTTTATTTTTTATGTTGTGATTCAGGTTCTGAATGAGAAGTGATAATTCTTTTTTGTAAGTGCTAGTCGGATCTAGAGGTAAGGGTACATAGAACTTGTTATTTTGAAGTTGTGATTCTGCTTCTTTAATATAGTTATTAGTGTCTAAGATGGTTATAGCTCCACCCTTATCGGCTGGTACGATAATTATGTTTCGGTTTTTCTTAAGTGTATAGATGGCTTGGTGTTCTACTTTAGATAGGTTGTGTATTTTTGTTTGGTGTCCTTTATTTTTTAAGAAGTTATCCATGTGTTGTATGACTTTGTTGGCATATTGATCCAAGTGTTGGTTGCGTCCGCTTGGTGGAGTCCATAGGGTATTATTTTTCTTAAGAGGAAATTTGGAGTATGATTGTTTATCGCTGTTGTCATTAGAAGTGGATCTGTTGTCTGAGAAATATTCTTTTAGTCTCAGTCTACGAAGGTACTTTTCCATATCGTAGCAGAGGTTTAGATATATATATATATATATATATATAGTGTTATTCATTTGTTTTTTTTGTTAAGTTGTTTATTTAATTTCCTACTCTCAGCAAAGAAATTGTACATATAAGACTAATTAGGATTTCATAGAGTTTTTGAGATATTCTGGTGGTTGTCATAATAATATGGTGTTTTGATGCAACAGATATTGTATAGTTTGTTAGGGTCAGTGGTTGTGGCTAGCTAAGTTTTTAAGATAAAACAGATGAAGACCAGCATTCCCCCATCACCACTTTTGTCCTTGTGCCACATTTTTGTATTTACATACACTATCTCTAATATATAGCACTTTTCTAAGTATAGTATATTTTAAAACTATATTTTATCATTCATATATATATATAGTGATTATTTTTTATAGATTTGTTTCAACATCTCTAGTATTGTTTACTTCAGATGCATATTGAAAAAGTAATATTATCTTTGCTTTTAAATAATATGAAAAATAAATGATTTTTTTTTTTTGGGCTTTCAGGTTTCCATGTTTTGTACATATGAAGGTACAGCTCAGCAAAAAATACTTTGACATGACAGAAAAAATTTCCTTTCTGCAATAAGTCAAATGCTATTAAATATCTGATGTGCAGTGCAAAGAATATTTTGTAAACAGACACATGGAATCTCCCTTAAGAACTGGAACTGGAGTAAGTTTATTTCACTGTGAAATATGTGACAAGTCTTTCTTTGAAAGAAGCAAGTTGAAACGTCATGTGAAAACTCACACTGGAGAAAAACCATTTAATTGTCAAGTATGTGGCAGAGCTTTTCCAGAAAATGGTGATTTGGAAAAGCACATGCGGATACACACTGGTGTGACACCATTTAATTGCCAAGTGTGTGGAAAAGACTTTTCTGACAGGAGTAATTTAAATCGTCATTTAAGAACTCATACAGGAGAGAAAGCATTTCCTTGTGAAGTATGTAGTAGAGCTTTTTCTAGAAATGATATTCTGAAACGTCATATGAGAACACATACTGGAGAGACTTTATTTGATTGTGAAGTTTGTGGCAAAGCTTTTTCAGAAAAATGTAATTTGAAACGGCACATCAGAATTCACACTGGAGAGACTCCTTACCCCTGTAAATTATGTAACAAAGCTTTCTCTCATCAAATTAGTTTAAAAATTCACATGAAAACACATAATAAATAAACTTCTTTTGCATTGTAAAAAAAATCACAAAGCTTTTATTTTAAAATCTGATCAAGAACTATGCTTTAAAAATGTACAGGAAATGTTTTACTTCAAAGTTTGTATTAAATTTCTTTTGAAGTGATTTTTGGACCAAAATCATAGTAAATATAAAATTGTTAATTTTAAAATCTATCAGAAAACTTTTTTAGTTGTCAGTGCTGATATATTTTGAGAATCATTTAGACCATATTTTCATGTAAAATACATCCTGTTTTTAAATATTCTATTTTATTTAAAGTTATAGTTGTCAAAAATAATCTTGATTCCTACCAAATTAGTTCTGAGCAAAAGTCAGAATTTAAAAAATCATTTTTTCTATACCATGTCTCTTTTGGACATGGGCAATCATGGCCCTCCACAGATTTTTCTTATTATGTCTTAAGATGTCGGCAATCATGGCCTTCCACAGATTCCTTTTCTTTATTATCCCTGAATTATCATAACTTCTTGAAAGCTGAGGGGATGCCAGTTGACTTCTCCACAGTTTGAATTCAGTGTTTTCTTTTTGAGACTGATTGCCACCCAAAGCTAGAGAAGTCAGTCTACACTGCTATTTAACCCATAGTTGGGGGCAGAGACAAATCTGTGCCTTTCCAAAGTGCATTTAAAGCAAAAGTAAATTCAACAGACTGGAATTTGATACATACATCTAATTGCTTTATATATGATCATAATCTGAAATGTTATCGAAACAAAAAGTAATGATTAAACTATAGATCAAGCTTTATTTACTTACTATTTTACCTGTCCAAGCAAAAAATGTCAGTTTATTTGATAGCATAAAAAGTGCAGAACCCCTATTTTTACAGTATTTAGCCACATACTTTACAAAACGTTACAAAAGCACTATAGTTCTAGCAAAAGGAATATGATTATATAAAATGCAATTGAAACACGATTTGAATACACCCATCCCTTTATCTGTTACTAGCAGGATAGCCCGGCATTGCTCGGGTGTAATGAAAGCTTTAAAACTAATTCATGATCCTGGAGCTCACACTCAGCCTAAAGAATATATTTGTGTGAAGATTGGTGAGAATCAGATAAAAATTGTGGATTTGTATAAAGGACATACAGACAGATAAACAGACACACACACAAACATCTTGCATTTTATATATATATATATATAATCGATTTTCTGCACTATTATAAGAACTGCAACCTTGAAACTTCTGAATATCGTTTCTTATGTCTTTGTCTATGAGTGTATCAAATTTGATTAAAACCGGACAACTTCTTCTATAACCTGATTTTTTCAATTATCGATATTTATCAGGGATACCTCGACACAAAACCTAGCTAAGAAGACTTGCAGATGCTTATAATACAACTGTGTAAATTTTCAAGAAAATCGGTTTAGCCGTTTCGAAGTCTATAGGTAATGGACACACACACACACAAAGTTCCATTTATAAATAAGTTTAGATTGTGTTTTATTCACTTAGGACAGACACATTTCTCTGCCACTTTAATATTACATTTCCCAAGTTAGTATTTTACCATTACTGTAGTTTCCATCTGGTTAATGATAGGAGTATATTCAGGCATATTCAGGGATGATGGTTGAGCTGGTAGCAAAGAAAATCACTAGTACTTTGATATATTTCTTTTACAATAATGGTAATAATAATAATATTGTTGTTTGAGTAAATAATTTTATGGAGTTGATTGACTCTTAACTCAAAGGGGTTAAGAGTTGGCAATTTTTGTTGAAGTATTCAGAAGTTGGGGGTTTCGACAATGATGAGAATACCCATTTGGTGAACGGAAGGAGCTGCAGAGTGACTGTCATTTGTGAAAAACTTTCAGAATTTGGTACGGCTTTGTAGAATTATAAAGTTGACTTGATATTCTGGAGAGTTTCTGAATCAAGAGTGATGGTCTTTGACGTTGTTTCATTGAACAGATTACGTGCGGCGAGGATACTCTATATCCATATACTATGACGGACATGGTCAACAGATGCCATGAGGATACTCTATATCCAGGAACATTGTTAACATTACCTTCAATCCCTTACTTTTTGACCATCATGGACTGTTGTTACTAAATAATATACATTTGGGAGATTGATTCTCTATTATAATCACTAAAACTAATCCCTGCACTTTATCCATAAATTATGGCAAATTTTACCAACAGTGACAATATTAAGTAAATAGCACTGGATACTGGGGATAAAAAATAATCTAATTGAGGGCTCAACCTCATATTTCAGATGCAGAGTGTTATTGAGCTTGTTCTTTGTTTTAAAAAAAAAAATTAATATATTTGCTTCTAAACATGGTAATTTTAGGATATGTGAATTTTCCACCCTCTCACCTAAAAATATATGTTCAGTACTTCCCAAATGTATGTTGTGGTACAGCGGATATCGGCTCGGAACGAGAAACCAGGGAGCCGAGTTCGAATTCCAGTTGAATCCATTGTATTCACTTACGCGCAAATACTCGTGGGAAAGGTATTAATCCGTCTCTTCCTTCCAGTTATGGGTTAAATAGCAGGACAGATTGGGTTCTATAGCCTTGGTCGGCAACCAGTCTACCGTAGAGAGCAATGGCAACCTACTGCGGGATAATCTTCTGCCCAGTCAGTCATGTCTCTTTCGAGACATGATCGCCCAAGCCTGTATCACGTATGGCACTTAACTGACTGACTTCCCAAATATTAAACTAAAAGTAAAATTAAATATAACTGGTTTCCTCTTCTCCAAAATTTTTCAATCCCTTCATGTCTCACATACACAATTCACTATATATACAACTCATTAAAATAGTAGCACTTGGTCTGAAGATTGTATTGAAGTGTGAAACTAATAGTCATCATGCAGTGTTGATTCCTATTTACAAATTATATATATATATATATATATATATATATATATATTAGTCATCCACATACAAGCTTATTTCGCTGTGTCACAGCTCATTAGTATCGCTAGACACATCTACTTGCTTTTGGACGGGGGTCGAAACTCGACTGATTTAGTGTCAGTTGGAGTCACTACCCACTAAGCCATAAGCATATGGAATCAGAGAAGGGAAATTTTAACGTGTTGTATGTAAGCAGTATATACGCATGCCAGTCACTGAAAGAACTCGATTCATTTCTGAAGAGTAATGCTTATATCACAGAAGTGGGAACTGTTTTTAAAATTTTCTTCTCTAGAGAGCTCAATCATATAATAATCAACAAGTTATTGGTTAGAATCAAATTAGTTATACATTCAAAAAAGCATTAGATGATCAATTAATATAAAATGCCTGAAGATACTGAAACATTGAAACCAAGGTAACATAATTGGCTGACCTTCCAAATTAGTGTGTGTGTGTGTGTGTGTGTGTCAATAAAAAGATGAGAAAAAAACTATTTTTAGCCAACATGTTTCATCCTCTGAGAGACTTTATCAAACCAAATGTAAGATTTATTATCTTGCACGTGTTTATATACAAAGGCAAGGATTACATTGATTTATCAAGCTTTTTGAATTTAAGAACGTCCATGAATGTCCGTCATATAGTTGAAAGGTCATCATAACATGCGGAAGACACAAAGTGTCATAATTCAAAGTCTGGTATGACAAAAGTTAGTATTGTTCAAGAAATTTTTTTTTTTTTTTCAATGAATAGTGCTTAAATTTTGATAAGATTATAGTTTGGAATGGATGTTTGTGCTGTAGATCTTCAATAATATGACGTAATGGATTTAACTATATATATATACTAGCAGTATAGCCCAGTGTTGCTCGGGTGTAATGAAAGCTTTAAAACTAATCTATCATCCTGGAGCTCAGACTCTTTGGACGTTGGTACGAAAGACTAAAAAGCAATAGTTGTTTCCAGTTAAAGCGAAACCGTAGACTGAAAGAAAAATGAATGGATGTAAGTCAAATTTTGATTTCCTCGTATCAATATAAAATTTTCTGCACTATTGTAAGAACTGCAATCTTGAAACTTCTGAATATCATTTCTTATGTCTTTGTCTATGAGTGTATTAAATTTGATTAAAATCAGACCACTCCTTCTATAACCCAATTTTTTTCCATTATCAATTTTCGATATTTATCGGGGGTACCTCAACACAAAACCTAGCTAAGAACACTTGCAGACGCTTATAGTACAACTGTGTAAATTTTCAAGAAAATTGGTTCAGCCGTTTCAGAGTCTATAGGTAACGGACACACACAGACAAAGTTTCATTTATAAATAAGTTTAGATTTAGATTAGATTAGATTTAGATATAGATAAAATACTCTGCCAGAACTACAAGAAATATCTCGAGAAATGAGCAGTGGAACAAGAACTATAGAGTGAAACTGTAGAGCAAAATTTTCAGTTTAAAATTCACCTGATGAAAATTGGAAGGCCCAACAGCTGAAATGTGATAATAATAACAAAGATGAAGACAATAGTCTGCATGTAAATAATTATAAATACTTTGATATTCAACACTCTTTCCTTATAATGATTTATTGAGCACAACTTAGATGTGGCACAAGCCTGATACTATAGGTCACCTTCAAATGTTTTTATAGTGAATACTTGTATTTTTATTTATTTTAAACAGTGTATATTACGCCTGTCGATGTATGCATTCAAGAAATCTTAAGAAAAATTGCTCTCCACTGTTTGATACAATGTGCTTTACCACTCAGTTTTCAGCAGTAATGTTTATGGGTTGTCACCCTGTTATATCTGTTCATACAATTGAATATTGAACCAGGGTTACCACCCTGTCATATGCCATCATGAAGTAAAATGATGAACCAGGTTTACCATTCCATTGTATATCTTGATGCAGTAAAGTCTTAGACCAAAATTTACCAATATTTACAGTTCTTTGTAGAACATTGAACAAAAATATCCATTTATTTATTTCTGCTCTTCCAATAAAAAAGGCAATATATTTTTTTTAATTTTTTCAACTCAAGCAAGGCAACAAAGCCATTCCACTCGGATGCAGGGGGTTACTGGATGTGAAAGAATGTAAGAAGCAAGAACAAAAGAACGGAAATGAAGACAGAAGATAATGATTGATATAGCATTTAAATCTTTGAACTTGATGGAAAACAAGATGCCAGAAGAGTTTCACAAGCAAGAAGTAGAATAGAGAAGGAACTGTTGGCATAGAACGTGCAGCTACATTTAGCCTTTTCAATTGTAAAATGTTTACATCTTGCCATCAATCAAGCACTCTGCTTAAATTTGTAGAGGAAAATTTATCAGAACAATTACCATGAAAGTATTTATAGAAAAGGCATAGGAATATAACAATATTTTTGAGTGGATCGAAGATAATTAATTTTATTAATTATTAACTGTAACCGGAAAATCTTCTAATTGCTATTATAGATCAGAAGAGAACATACTAAGAGAAATTTTCTTTATTCTCCGAATATGAGCAAAGGAAAACAGAAGTGATTAATTTTATTAATTAATTATTAACTATAACTGGAAAATCTTCTAATTACTATTATAAGTCCGGAAAATATACAAAAAGACATTATCTTTATTCTCCGAAGAATAGGAGCGGAGGAAAAAACAAAACGAAACAGAAAGAATGACAGGTGGTATTTCTCTGTTATTGTAAACCCGGAAAGAAAAAGAAAAGACTAGATATACTTTAATGTCAGGAAAAGTGCCACAAACAATGGATGTTGATTTTGGCCCTCCCAAGAAAGCTAGGGAAGCTACGTTACAATGGTGGGAAATATTGATGCAGGGCTTAAGCATTAAAATGAACAGTTGATTTACTGACGTTAAGAAGAATAATGAATGATAATAATGACAATGAAACACACAGGTAATTTTGACAAAACAAGATAAGGAATTTATTCATGAATTTACACACTTCAAGTACTGTCAGTAACTTTTTTCAAAAAAATAAATCAGAAATTTTTTAAATCCATAGTTTTAACAAATTGTCACAAAGAGGAAATGAAATGACACAAAATAATATTAAACATTTTTAGAAACAAAAAGTAAGAAAGTCCATTGCTCATTCTTTTTTTTTTTTCAATTGGAGTAGATAGACTAAACTATCGCCCGATTCACACTCCACCCACGTCTATTGAACAGGTGAAGAGGCTCATCCCTTGTTCCCTGTTTAGGATGTGGTTTCCAGCTTTCTCTTTTCCAATCTTTTCTTTCCTACGTAGCCCCCTGCGCTTCAGTGGCATTACCGCCTTGCTCGGGGTAATATGATTTAAAAAAAAAAATTCAAAAATAAACAAAAAGAATTAAAAATAGTTAACTTTCTTGGATTGTTGAGAGAAAATTTCTTAAAGTGTTGCATAGGCCAATGATATATAATTGGCAAGTAATTTTACACTATTATTCAGATTAAAGAGAGATAACTCATGACTTTGCACAAGGAATGAGAATGATATTCTTCTATGTGCCCTGTCCCTTCAGGACGTAGGTGATCATGGCTTTCCATGTTTCCCTATCCCTGGTGGCTCTGAGCACGGCTTCTCCTGTTATACCATGCAATCCTCATTCCGTCATCCACCTGATTAGGTCCTTCAAATATGTTATCCGTTGCTTTCCCGTCTCTTTTTCCCTCTATCTGGCCTGTTAGTATCAGATTCTCCAAGCCCTCCTTCCTCATTGCGTGTCCCATGAACTTCAGCTGTTTCTTCCTGAAACAGTTTCTTTTTTGTTTCCATCATTTCCAAGACCTCATCATTGCTCACATGCTCGATCCATGATATTCGCAGCAGCCTTCTGTAGAACCACATTTCAGTTACTTACCCCAGTGATAAAGGGTTTGGTTTGAAATTCCTAGCACCTGAAGAAGGCTGGAACGTACAACAGCCGAAACGTCGTAAAAATAGCAACAAAGATTTGGACAATAGTTTGAATGACATAAATAGTGTAATTTTACACTGACGAAAACTTTAATGCTAGTCACGAGGAACTGAAACAAAATCTTTCACATGACTGATTAATTTTTCTCCACATTTTATATCAAAAGGAATTTTGTGTAGGCTCGTGACTTCCTTTCTTTCTTCACCTGTCCTTTGAATTAGAAACTGAGGCCAAGTCTGCTATTATTCTTGATAAAAATGAATCACCAATAGTACCGAGATATTCTAAACTGAATAATCAGTTATGAGATCTCCATCTTTTGTTGTGGATATTGGCTCCAAACAAGAAATCAAAGAGCCAAGTTCAAATTCCAGCTGAATTACTTACATTCACTTACATGCAAATAGCCTTGATAAAGGTATAAATTCATCTCTTCTCCCTCCAGCTATGGGTTAAATAGCTGGATAGATTAGGTTCTATAGTCTTGATTGCCAACCAGTTTACCACAGAAAGTAATGGCAACCTATTTCAGGAAAATCATTTGCCCAGTCAGTCGTGTCTCTTTCGAGACATGATCACCCAAGCATGTATCACATATGGCACTTAACTGACTGACTGATCTTCTGTGCACTCCATCTCTTCAGTATTCAGGTGATAATGTCTCTTCACAAATTCCTATCTATGTTGGTCTTAGCCATTTTTATTCCTTTGCTGAGTCCACCATTCATTAACACAAGCTCATCAAGTAAATGGCTTGCTACCTTCCCTTATTTCACTTGCCTTCAATATTCCCTGTGAGGATCGTTTTCCAAGCTTTCTTTCCTCATTAGGTGCCCAAGGAATTTTAGCTGCCTTTTTCCAGTTTAGAGTAGAACATTTTCTGTTGCCATCTTCTTTAAGATTTCGTTGTTGCTCAGTCCATGGAATTTTCAGCATCCTTCTGCAGAACTATGGATGTGCATTGTGGTGCAGTGGATATCAGCTCTGAATAAGAAATCGGAGAGCTGAGTTCAAATTCCAGTTGAATTCGTTGCATTCACTTACGTGCAAATACCATTGAGAAAGGTGTTAAACCATACAGATTGGGTTCTGTTCAATCCTCACTGGGTACCCCATACTTTTGGCCTTGTGCCACATCTAAGCTGTGCTTAGAAAATTACCATACAGATTGGGTTCTATAGCCTTGGTTGAAAAGGCAGTGTACCTCACCCTGAAGATAAAGAGGTTTGCATAGGGACAACACCCCTACCTGTAAAAAACGAAAAAGTGACAGAAGCATTGATGACCTCCTTGTCAATGGTGAGGGGTCGTCAATGGCCTATGCTCCACTAGGAGCAATGGGGTTTAGGTTTCTGCAGAACCACATTTCTGCTGCCTCAAGTTTTTTCCTCATTCTTGGGTGGGGGAGGAGATTGTCCAACATTCATTGCCATATAAGAGGATGTATTTCACATAAAAATCCAGCACTTTTCTTTGTTTCTAATGAAATTTCTTCGTTTTGTAACAGCTTTTGGAATGCTATCGCTAGTTCAACGCATGTTCAGATCTTGGCGTTGCATTTTGCATTCTCTGTTAAAATGCTTCCCATATATTTAATCTTCTGCACCTGCTTTATGTTTATATCTCTAATTTTTAACTCACATCATTGGCTTTTTTCTTCTGATGATGATAGTCCTGGGTATGACAATAAACTACATTTGGCAGCAAGGTCTGATTGTGATATTGGAGGTTTTGAGGAGTGTGAAATCACCTCTTAATTGCTGTTGTTTCTAGGTTCATCCTGATCAAGGGTGGTAGCACCTGTTAGGGTCCCAACTACAGACAAATACTGAACCCTCCTCACCCAAAAAAAAAAAAAAAAAAAACACTAAGTATAAAAATACATTTTTATATAAAATATCAGTAATATATATATTAGAAAAAATTTTAGATATTCTACAATTCCATGGGTAATACGTATTTCACAGCAAACTAGCTGCCCATCAGACCCAAATGATACAATAGTTAATATTCAAAATAATCCCTTACATGCCCATACCGAGAATAGACATTTGTAACAGTAAACATTTCCTCACTCATTCAAAAAACACCAAAGAGGGAAGAAAAAAAAAGAAAAAAAAATATATATTATATATATATATATATATATATATATATATATAGAAAATTAATAAACGGAAAGAAGAGAAAGAAAAAAAAAGTAAAGAAAGGGAGAATGAACAGTATAAAGAGAAAGGAAGTTGAAGTTAATGTCTTAGATCGACACCAGTGTCTATTGCAATTTATCTGCTTTCTTAGAAAAACATGACATGGAAATTTAACATTAAAATTCAATTTCAAATATAATGGGATGTATCTACAATAAAAAATAAATTGTAAATCATACTTTTTAATACAAATTAAAATATAACCTCTAGTTGTATTAAATTATAAATATAGTTAAAATAATTAAAAAAATAAATTAAAAATTTTATCAGAAAATGATAAATAAAATATTAAAAGACAATCTTTAAAAAAATAAATAATAATATATATACATATCACATTTTATCATTAATAATAAAAAGAAAAAAGATTTTAAATAAAATAAAATAATAATAAAAATAATAAATATATAAAATTTTAACACTATTAATAATATTAAAAAAACAATATAATATACACACACGCACATATATATATATATATGTGTGTGTATATGCACACACACATATATCATCATACATCTAAAAAACAAATATATACATATCCCATATATATTTATCCTTAATATATATATATATACATACATATACACACACATCTAATCTAAACTTATTTATAAATGGAACTTAATCTCTGTGTGTGTGTGTGTGTGTGTGTGTGTGTGTGTATCCATTACCTATAGACTCCGAAGCGGCTGAATCAGTTTTCTTGAAAATTTACACAGTTGTACTATAAGTGTTTGCGAGTGTTCTTAGCTAGGTTTTGTGTCGAGGTACCCCCGATAAATATCAAAAATCGAAAAAAAATTGGGTTATAGAAGGAGTGGTCCGATTTTAATCGAATTTGATACACTCATAGACAGAGACATAAGAAACGATATTCAGAAGTTTCAAGGTTACAGTTCTTACAATAGTGCAAAAATCGATTATATATATATATATATATATATATATATATATATAAAAGGCATGATGTTTGTGTGAGTATCTGTTTATCTGCCTGTATTTTCTTCAGCCCTTTTATTTTAGTTTTTGTTTCAGGTTTGGCTCTAAGTAGGTATAATTGTAGTTCTTAGTCTCAGCCATGATACCATTTACTCAGAGGACTTAGCTTTCAAAATTCAGTTTACGACGAAAAAACTTATTTGATATCGATACCAGGAAATCAAAATTTGACTTACATCCATTCATTTTTCTTTCAGTCTACGGTTTCGCTTTAACTGGAAACAACTATTGCTTTTTAGTCTTTCGTACCAAAGAGTCTGAGCTCCAGGACTATGGATTAGTTTTAAAGCTTCCATTACACCAGAGCAATGCCGGGCTATACTGCTAGTACACAAATATATGCACATATACATGTACATATTCATACACACATACAATATTACAATCTAAAATATTATAAAAACATTACAATAATATATGCATAAACATAATAACTATAAAAATATTTGGGGGTAAAATGTTTCCAACGGTAAATTCCAGATTTTTTCCAAAAGAAACCACCTTTTTAAGTTAATTTAAATTATAATTTTGATCCAGCTAAATTATTTTATACTTATTTTTATGCCTGCATTTAAATATCAATTCATTATGTTGATTAAGGAGTTTCTTTAGATTACTGTGTTTGATAATAATCAATTTCTCCTCCAGGCATAAATTACACCTGTCCCTGAAGTTGTTGGGAGTTTTAGCATATTTTATTATCCTCCATTTTACCAGTGGGGTAAATCCTTCATACTTTATATCCCAGTAGCATTTAGACTTCTTTTGGAGACCCTAGCCTGCTCCCAAAGGAGAGATAGTGCTTGGCCTCCTGGAGTTTTAGCTTAATACTACAGGGTGTCCCTAAAGTCTGGACACATAGGAAATCTCATTAACTATATTTTTTTACCACCACAGATTAAGCATGGTTTTGTCGAAAGAAGAAAGAATTTACTTCCATTTTGTTAGGGTCTGCTAAAGATGGTGTACTCGATGAAAATTACAGATGCAACACACTAGACCGAATGCATGACGAGTGAGTGTGTTAAAATTGATGGCAATGTGGAGTTATTGCATCAAGTTAAGGTGAATCTTACAAAGTGCATCAAACTTTGCATTACAAATTATAGAAATCATGTTAAAGATTTTATTTGTTAACATTCCAATTTAATAAAATGTTGGAAATTTCATTTCTTGAAAATGTGCGTTTTTGTCTGTGTTCAAACTTCAGGGACACCCTGTATTTTGAAACTTTCTTGGTGAAGAGAAGTCTTGATAGGCATGTGACATTTCGATTGTGAGGAAAGAGGATGTAGAGTGAAAAATTAGTCATCACCCATAAGGTTGCATAAATGATTTTGAATTTTGTCAAAGTTGGAGTGTTTGAATGGGCAGCCATGTTGAATATTCCTAGAAGACCCCATGAAGAATACAGTGACCAAAATAGCTTGATGAAAACAATAAAGATAAAGATACTAGTTCAAGTAAATCTGTATATACAGGTTTCAAGAGTTTGAAGTTTTCCTATTCTAACTTTCCAATGAATCTCAATTCTTAAGTTAATGATTAAATAAACTCCTCACAAGTTCTGTTACTACAAAATACCCAACGAAATTTCCCTTTTACACCCTTAAATATCTGAGCTTAACAACTTCAACAAAACATTATAATAACAATCATAACTATGAATGGAGGTCATTACTTACAGAAGTAAGAGGGTACAAATGAAAAGATTAAAAATTAACAAGGTTTACCATTTCTATGAAAAGAAAATTAAGTGCTTGGTAGAAATATTGATTCTAGTTTCTTAACTGAAACTAGATATTGCAATAACAATCATGTTTGAATGCAGATCATTATTTAGAGAAGAAAGAGCGTACAAATGAAAACATTTGAAAGTTACAAAATATTCACTAAAGCAGACTCTAAACACATGAGAGTGTTATCATCTTGTCTACCGTCCATTCTTTTTCCTAAAACCAAA
Source organism: Ascarosepion bandense (assembly GCA_037127315.1). Lineage (NCBI taxonomy): Eukaryota > Metazoa > Mollusca > Cephalopoda > Sepiida > Sepiidae > Ascarosepion > Ascarosepion bandense. The sequence goes on from JBBBDQ010001767.1 coordinate 3,275,510, forward strand.
CAGTGCCTTCAATATGTTTTCGCCCACCTATTCTCAGACAAAAGAAATAGTTCCTTCCTTGCAAGTTGCAAATATCCAGTATTTTAGCTATTTTTTTTTTTTAATCATATCACCCTGAGCAAGGCGGTAATGCCACTGATGTGCAGGGGACTACATAAGAGTGACAAGATTGGAAAAGAGAAAACCAGAAACCTCATTCTAAGCAGGGAACAAGGGACGAACCTCTACACCTGTTCAATAGACGTGGGTGGAGTGTAAACCGGGCGATAGTTTAGTCTATCTACTCCAATGGAAAAAAAAAAAAAAAAAAATGAAAAAGAGTGAAAAGATTGGAAAATAGAAAACCGGAAACCACATCCTGAGCAGGGAATGAGCCTCAACAACTTTAACAAAATATTGCAATGTTAATCCAGGTTGTTATCTTAAGAAGTGGGTACAAATGAAAAGGTGCAAAAATCAGCAAGATTTTCCGTTTTATTGACGCAATCAATGAAATTAAGCAATGTCAAGCCTGGTCAGTATCAAGATGAGTGACCACTTGCAAATACACTAGCTGCTGTATGATTGGATGTACAGGTGGTGTAATGGATAATAGCTTGGAATAGTTAATCGCTGAGCCAAGTTCCAATTCCAGTTGGGTTCATTATATTCACTTAAATGCAAATAACTTTAAATAAGCTATGAATCCACCACTTCTCCCTCCACTATGGGTTAATTAGTAAAACTTGTCTCATTAAACCATTATTATCTAAAAAAAAAAAAGAAAGAAAATTCTTACTGTCTAAATTTATTTTGTCTTTAAATAACCTGCAAAGAGTTGATAAGCTGTAAAAAATAAAATAAATTGCTTTCTTTTCTTTATTATTATACTTTCTTTTTCTTACTACACTAAACAGTGTGTAAATAGTTTCTTACTTACTAAACAATATGTCCGACATAAATCTTTTTTTTTCTTTCATCTCACAATCAAAATAGAATGAGCCATTAGTTGTCCGAGGTAGTGGCAGGGTATATAATTTTGTTATTTGATTGTGATAAATATGGATAAATACACACAGAATAATACAGGTTGTCAAAAAGACATTTTTTTTTCACCACTTTTTTAAACTATCTTCTCCCCTCAGCAATGTTTATTGTTTTAAAAAGCAATAATTAGAACTGGAATTAAACCTAAACATGAAAGTGAATTTATATTATTTTTTTGTTCTTGAGAATTTATAAAAATATTAAGCACAATATTTACAACATTCAAAAACCTAATACAATTAGAACTAATGCAATGCAATATTTATCATTTACCAATTTATAAAGAAATAAATATAAAAATAATTTCTTATTCATAAATTTATAAACATTTAATAAATTATTAAAATATGTAAATCAACTATGTCTATTTTGCAAAGCTGACAGAAAGAAAACTACAAGACCTCCTGAAAAAAAGAATGAAGAAAGTCAAAAGAAACAAACTAAAAGAATGAAGAAAGTCAAAAGAAACAATGAAGAAAGTCAAAAGAAACAATGAAGAAAGTCAAAAGAAACAATGAAGAAAGTCAAAAGAAACAATGAAGAAAGTCAAAAGAAACAATGAAGAAAGTCAAAAGAAACAATGAAGAAAGTCAAAAGAAACAATGAAGAAAGTCAAAAGAAACAATGAAGAAAGTCAAAAGAAACAATGAAGAAAGTCAAAAGAAACAATGAAGAAAGTCAAAAGAAACAATGAAGAAAGTCAAAAGAAACAATGAAGAAAGTCAAAAGAAACAATGAAGAAAGTCAAAAGAAACAATGAAGAAAGTCAAAAGAAAGGACTACAAATAAACAACAAGAAAACCGAATGTCTGGCCATCAGCAAACGGAGGAGCCCAAAATGCCAATTACATGTTGCGGATACTAAAATCAAGCGAGTACAAAAATTTAAGTACTTGGGAAGTGTTTAGCAGAAGACAGAAATTGTAACACTGAGATCTGAAGGCAAATTGGAATGGCCAAGAACGCTGAGCGGAGTATTAAGAGACAGGAAAATTTCACTAGAAACAAAGAAGGGAGTTCTGGATTGCTATGTGATGTCTGTCCTTCAATATGGCAGTGAATTCTGGACAATATTATCAAAGATGAAGGAAAATCTTGAAGGAACTGAAATGTGGTTCTACAGAAGGATGCTGAGGATATTATGGATTAAGCATGTGAGCAATGATGAGTTTTTAGAAAGGCTGAAAACATCAGAAAAAAAAGCTGAAATTCTTGGGACATGTGATGAAGAAGGAAAGCTTGGAGAATCTGATACTCACAGGTCAGAGGGAAAGAGAGACAGAGGAAAGCAGTGGATAACATATTTGAAGGGCCTGAGCAGGTGGATGGCAGAGCAGGGTTTGGTTGGGGTAACAGGAGAAAGCATGCCAAGAGCTACCAGGGATAAGGAGATGTGGAAAGCCATGATTGCCTACATCTTGAAGGGACATGGCACATAGAAGAAGAAGAATCAACTATAAGGAAATCCTTATTTTATAATGTTCAAATACTTTGGTAATTAGCCAACGTTCTTGCCAATCATTCCAATAAACAATTGGACACTTTGATGTGGTGTAATAGTTACCAAATGTGTCTCCCTAAAATAATTATGACCGAGTAGTAAGTTTGATACTCACTGGGTGGTCAATACTTTTGGCTTTGTGCCACATCTAAACTATGCTTAGAAAATCATTCACTCCCCCACCGGTAGTATTTCTCTTTTGGGAAGGGGTGGGGTTTATTATATTGCACCTGAGGTATCCCAAAAATGTAAAGTGCCGAGGGGTCTAGGGGCAATTGTTCCATGATATTGCCATTAAACCCACTTTAAACTGACCTTGTGTCATACTCATTAAGAATGTGAGTGCATTGAAAAATACTCATTCCAATAAACAATATAATGAATAAATGATATTTATCACAGATTCCAATCTTGAGTAAGAATCACTACAAAACACTTTCTCCAATTTATAGGCAGAAGCATACAAACACTTGACTTTCAATCTCAGTCACTCTCCATCTTGCCTTGAGGTCAGAATACTACATTCACTTCTCTGAACTTGCACTTGTGTGTCAACACCAATTCTTAGTTTGTGAATTTTTTTGCTATATATATATATTTTATAATTTTATTGCCACTGTTTTTCATAGGGTTACATAGGAGGAAAGTTATGAGAAAGAGTGACAGGTTACAGCAGGTGTCAGGAAGAGGGTAAGAAAAGGATGAGAATACTGACAAGAGCAGAATGGACAGAGAAAGAAGCATGAGAGAGGATGCAGGTTAGTGAGATTGGAGATGACTATTGACTATATATTTAAGTTCTTGGAGATTATAGCTGTCGGGAAAGCAAGTAAATGGAAGGGAATTCCACAGGCGGAAAGTGCAAGAAAAGAAGCTGCTGGAGTAGAATTTGTGTTTACAATTTATTGGTTTCACAGTAAAAGGGTGGGACCTAGTTGCTAATCTTGTGGCTCAAGTAAATTTATATATAGGGGGCACCAGTGAGCTAAGTTCATCGGAGCAGAAGCCATGAAAGTATTTGTAGAAGAGACACAGGGAAGCCACTGTTGTATTACTGTTGTATGTGCGTTATGGTGTTACTTTTTAACCATATTACTGTCGTATGTTTGTTGTAGTGCACAAATCGACACAACGACAAATCAGGGTGTCAAGTTCAAATTCCAGTTGAATGCCTTGCATTCACTTACGCACAAATACCCTTGGGAAAGGTATTAATCCGTTTCTTCTCTCCAGTTATGGGTTAAATAATAGGACAGATTGAGTTCTATAGCATTGGTCGGCAACCAGTCTACCGCAGAAAGCAATGGCAACCTACTGCGGGATAATCTTCTGTCCAGTTAGTCATGTCTCTTTTCGAGACATGATTGCCTAAACGTGTATCATGTACGGTACTTAACTGACTGACTGTTGTAACACTGTAAGTGTTCCTTATGCACACATGTTAAATCAAGTATCGACGGACCCCAAATTTGAACCCCGGAAGATATTTGGAAAATATCTCTGTGTGTATATTTTTTGTTGTCTTTGAGGAAGAAAAAAAATAAGCGTTGAGGTGACCAAGAGATAGAAAAAAACGAAACACAAGGTGTTCGCGAAATGAGATCGACTGATATAACAATCGAAAATAGACCAGCTGGCCCTGGAAGGGAGGGAATCCTGTTTCTTTCCTCCGTGGTTATTCGTTTCTCTCCCTTTCTCTCTCTCAGAGAAGGAAATAAAGGATTGACTGAAAAATGGAAATTATCAGTTGATTTTGGAAAAAACCACCCATGTAAGGATGGAATTATAATTAACGCTGACAGGTGAATGTATAAAGTCAACAGAACTGTGTCTCCTAACTCCCAGAATGGCGAAAACCATAAGCAGGTGATTTGAACCAGATGCACAAAATTGATGTTAGGTTTTTAATGGAGAAATATTCCGATCACTTACCACCCCACGATATATTGAAATGGTTTACAACAAAAAGACAAAGAAAGAGAGAGAGAAAAAAAAGAGAAGTTCAGAGAGGGAGAGAGAGAGAAAAAAAAGAGAAGTTCAGAGAGGGAGAGAGAGAGAAAAAAAGAGAAGTTCAGAGAGGGAGAGAGAGAGAAAAAAAGAGAAGTTCAGAGAGGGAGAGAGAGAGAAAAAAAGAGAAGTTCAGAGAGGGAGAGAGAGAGAAAAAAAGAGAAGTTCAGAGAGGGAGAGAGAGAGAAAAAAAGAGAAGTTCAGAGAGGGAGAGAGAGAGAAAAAAGAGAAGTTCAGAGAGGAAGAGAGAGAGAAAAAAAGAGAAGTTCAGAGAGGGAGAGAGAAAAAAAGAGAGAAGTTCAGAGAGGGAGAGAGAAAAAAAGTGAAGTTCAGGGGGAGGGGGAGAGAAAAAAAGAAAAAAAGTGAGGGGGAGAGAGAAAAAGAGAAGTTCAGAGGGGGAGAGAGAAAAAGAGAAGTTCATAGAAAGGGAGAGAGAAAAAGAGAAGTTCATAGAAAGGGAGAGAGAAAAAGAGAAGTTCATAGAAAGGGAGAGAGAAAAAGAGAAGTTCATAGAAAGGGAGAGAGAAAAAGAGAAGTTCATAGAAAGGGAGAGAGAAAAAGAGAAGTTCATAGAAAGGGAGAGAGAAAAAGAGAAGTTCATAGAAAGGGAGAGAGAAAAAGAGAAGTTCATAGAAAGGGAGAGAGAAAAAGAGAAGTTCATAGAAAGGGAGAGAGAAAAAGAGAAGTTCATAGAAAGGGAGAGAGAAAAAGAGAAGTTCATAGAAAGGGAGAGAGAAAAAGAGAAGTTCATAGAAAGGGAGAGAGAAAAAGAGAAGTTCATAGAAAGGGAGAGAGAAAAAGAGAAGTTCATAGAAAGGGAGAGAGAAAAAGAGAAGTTCAGAGAGAGGGAGAGAGAAAAAGAGAAGTTCAGAGAGAGGGAGAGAGAAAAACAGAAGTTTAGAGAGAGGGAGAGAAAAAACAGAAGTTTAGAGAGAGGGAGAGAGAAAAGGAGAAGTTTAGAGAGAGGGAGAGAGAAAAGGAGAAGTTTAGAGAGAGGGAGAGAGAAAAGGAGAAGTTTAGAGAGAGGGAGAGAGAAAAAGAGAAGTTCACAGAGAGGGAAAGAGAAAAAGAGAAGTTCACAGAGGGAGAGAGAAAAAGAGAAGTTCAGAGAGGGAGAGAGAAAAAGAGAAGTTCAGAGAGGGAGAGAGAAAAAGAGAAGTTCAGAGAGGGAGAGAGAAAAAGAGAAGTTTAGAGAGGGAAAGAGAAAAAGAGAAGTTTAGAGAGGGAAAGAGAAAAAGAGAAGTTTAGAGAGGGAGAGAGAGAAATTTTGAGAGGTAAAAAAGAGAAGTTCAGAGAGAGAGAGAAAGAGATAAGGGTTTTAAAGAAAAGCCCAAATGCCTTATTTGAATTTGAATTCTTTATTTTTTTTATAATTTTTTTTTTTTATAAATTTTATCGAGACACATGAATAAGTAAAAAGATGAAAATGAAGTTTTATTTATTTGGGGAATTATTGTAAATTGAGATTAAAAAAAAAGAAAAAAGAAAAAAAAAGGCAAAGTTAACTTTTACATTATTTACATTTGGGTTCTAATATTCTCATCTTAGTAGTTATCATATTTTGGCCACTGTGTTATCCAGTCTTCGATGTCAATCTGCAAATCCTTTATTCAATCTACAGAAACAGACCATATTTTTTTGTTCTTTTTAACATACACTGCCCAGCCCAGGGATTGAACACACAATTACAGTTCCACCAAATACACTACTTAATGTGTACCATATTTACAAGATTTTTCAGGAGGGAATTGGCGTATGACAATTTCCATGAAAGATGTTTACTTTACCTGTACAGGTGAAGTACTCATCAAAAACATCCTCATAGCCTTTGTCTCTCCACCACTGGCACAGTTGCCGATTCCAGGTGCAGGGTAGAACATAAAACAATTCCTCGTGTTCCAAGGACAGCAAAGTAAAAAAATCCTGGTCGCCAAGATGGCCCTGAAATTTGTACTTGATCGTCAAATTACGTACAACATCAGGGTCAAGAAAAGAATTGTACAATTCAGATTTCCGCATACGATCAATGTTCAGCAGTAACACTCCACTATTGAAACCTGTGAGACCGTCTGGAGGAGGACCTCCAACCCTAGTGCCCGGGTTTTCGCTACGGTATATGTGGAAAATATGTCGGTAGACGGGCTGCATCTCATGGGCAATTCCGATTATGTTAGTGTCAGTGAAGTGATCAAAATGTCCAAACAACTGGGCAATGTCAGCTTCAAATTTTAGATCAACGTCTAACATGATGAGTTTTTGCAAATTGGATGGCATAAGTCGATGGATGGCCAATGACAGGAAAAACAGTGACTGGCTGTAGTAGGTACCTTGTTTGGAGCTGAAAAACTTCTGCATGCCATAGATAATATCAAAGAGGAGGGAAGTCAGACTATCTACATCCAAAGCTACAAACTGAAAAAATAAAATAAAATAAATAAAATAAAAAGATAGAAAAGTAATAGCGGTCTTTACAGTTTCCTTATAAGGAAACTGTCAGAAGTCATCAACTGAACAGCCAATGTTACTGTCAGTTGAAATTCATAAAAATATGTCTATCAAAACAATTTTACACATTTGTAATTTTTTAAAAGAACATGCAGATGTTAGCAGAGTATTGTTTACTGTGGGTTTTTTTTTTTTTTTTACACATTTAACCCCAAGGCAATAAAGTCACTAAGACACAAGAGGTTGCTGAGTATTAGAGAATATGAGGCAAAAAAAAAAAAAGAAGAAAGAACAATAAAGACAGAAGAACTAAGACAAAAGATAACAATTCACATTGCATTTAAATTTTTGAAGATCAAAGTTGACTCAGAAGCAAGAAGCCAGAAGAGAGCTCTATAAGCGAGAAGTGCGATAAAAGAAACTGTTAGTATAGAACTTATGGTTGTATCTAGCCATTTTAATTGTAAAATGATGAAACCTTTCTGCCAATTTAGTACTACATTTAAATTCATAAAGTCTAGGTATCAAGATCAGAATTAACTGAGAAGCAAGAAGTGCAATAAAAAGAACTGTTAACATAGAACTAACAGCATGTACGAATGATAGACTTATAAATATGTAAGATAGATTCTGGAGAGAAACATTGCAGATTCCTCTTTGGAGTTTATCAAGAATCTCTAAATATATAAGAGTAGTACCAGAGCATATATAGCAGCAATATTCAAAGTATGGATGGTAGACTTATAAATATCTAAAATAGATTCTGGAGAGAAAAACTGTCTTGCATGACTCAGTGAAACATCTTTCTTAACTGCAGACTTAGCAATTGATGCAATATCATTCCATGTCATGTCAGCAGAAAATGCTAGTCCAAGAAAGCCTAAGGAGTCACTCTCCTGGAGGTTAACATCAGCCATGCAAAAAGGTTTCTCCAAGACGATTAAAAAGATTAAAAAAGACAGTAGTTTCACTTTGAAGACGATATATATTTAAACAAATTACCATTAACACACCAAGAATAATACACTTTAAAAAAGGGATCATATTCTATTAATAAAACGGGATACAAAAGTATCACAACGCTTAAAATTAAAGGCGCCTTTTAACCAACTCTTCTTTAGCACAAAAATTGTTGGTAATTTAAGTAAATAAATAAGAAAAATTGTTTATTAGCAACTGAAGTTAAAACGTAAACTAATTAAAGGATAAGGGGAGTGAAAAAAATGTCTCTTGTTAGGTAATGGCTTCTCCTAAAAGAGTTAATTTGTGTTTGCAGGTCTTTGCATATGAATAATAACAGACTCCAGTATATCCAAGTGAAGTCTGTTCCATGCCATGTGCAATACAGAGGAAAATTTAGGAGAATTACTTGTCCTGCAAGCAGCACAATTTAATAAATGCTCGCCAATTGTGGAGGCATGAGTCTGCAAATACCTGGATGTCACCGGCTCAATTCTACACACATGGCCCAGGATATATTCTAACCTCCAATTATAAAAACATACAATTCCCATATACCTAGAAGCCATCAATAGATCTAAAATGTCTTACCACTCGACTATGGAAGATTTCATGGTTCAACAAAGTTGAACTAAGCCACAAATACATAACTTCCTGATTCCTCAAAACATTCTTACAGTCGATCAAAAGCAACAACGCATCAAGGATTCAGAGCATTGTTTGCAAATGTTTCAGAACACAAGAAGAAGAGCATTTTGCATTAATATGTGACAATGGATGAAACATAGATCTACCACTTCACTCTGGTGTCAAATCAACAGTCAGATGAGTGGACAGGAGCAGGTGAAAGTCGTCCAAAGTGACCAAAGATGCAAACATCAGCAAGCAAGGTTTTGACCTCTGTATTTCAAGATGTGCAAGGTATTTTGTTCATTGATTACCTTAAGAAAGGAAGAACCATCACTAGTAAATATTATATAGCATTATTTATGCATTTGAAGAAAAAGATTACAAAAATACGGCCACAAATGAAGAAGAAAAAGTGATCTTTCACTAAGACAACACACCGTGTCACAAGTCAATCACAACAATGACAAAACTACATGAATTGCACTTCGAATTGCTTCCGCATCCAACCTATTCTCCAGATCTAACCCCCAGAGACTACTGGCTGTTTGCAGACCTCAAAAGAATGCTCCAAGGAAAGATTTGGCTCCAATGAAGAAGTGATATCAGAAACTGAGGCTTATTTTGAGACCAAAGACAAATTGTTTTACAAAAAAGGCATCGAATTGGTAGAGAAGCATTTGAATCAGTGTATCACCCTAGAAGGAGACTATGTTGAATGGATAAAGTCAAATTTTGCCTAAAAGTTGTTGTTTTATTAGTTAGGCCCGGGATTTATTGAGTGATGTATTACAGATTGTAATACAGTTTGCAGTGCGGTTCAATCAGTTGATAGCCAATGTTTGTAGATGAAATCAAATTTTTATTTAGAATTTCTTCAACATATAAAACGAAATCCTCCATCAAACTACAAGTTTAGCAGTCACCCAAGTAGCAGTTAGATGTTGCTTCATTGCATGTAACAATAGCTATGAATTGGTGATAATTTGTTAAATGACATTGTTCATCTTAAGTCAGTGTACTACAATGAGCTCCTACAATCATCAGATTCATCTTTTGATGTATTGTACAAACATTGATGCAGTATGTTCCAGCACTACCTGCTAAGATACATTCTTTTGGTCTGAGCTCAGCTTGGATTTTTTTATTTGAATAATTGGTGTGCCTCTTTCAGACTACAAGATATTTTTGTTCTTGAATTCTTCTACAATGTTTTAAGACTGTCTTAAAGTCATTTTTCCAGGCATCACTGTTGCCTGATAAAACTTTTGCCTTGACAAATCACGTAGTAATTGCACAAAGGAAGTAAATAGGCTGAAATAAGCATCCTATGCCTTAAAAAAAAAAAAAAAATTCTATACCCCCCCCCCCCCAAAAGGAGAAAAAAACACGCAACTTTCAGCGGAAATTGAGTTCCGAAACAAAACAAGTTGCGTAGTAATTGCACAAAGAAAGTAAATAGGCCGAAAATTAGCTTACTACGCCTAAAGTCATTCAGCATTGAATGACATATTTCAAAGGTGGTTGCGGGGTGAGATAAACAGTGAGAAGAAGTTCGATTTTTTTTTTCTGGTCGTTAACATCAATAAAGGTGGGTTTCTTCAATAAAACCGATTCGAGTTAGCATACATATTTGCACGTAAATAAGGATGTTTTGAAAATATTTGAAGGGGTAAAAAGGCCTTCGTGGACTAAATCAAAAATTTACAAAAATACTTAATCTGGAAAAATTAATGTTTCTAAAAAGAGTTTTCTCTATTTATTTATTTTTAACAAGTGGACCATAAAAAGTGCTGTTTCTCGTAAAAAAAAAAATTATCATTTTAGGCTTCCGTATATTTAATTTTTAATTATGGCCGTTGTACGAACGGAAAAAAAAAGATTTTCTGTTTATTTCGATCAATAAAGGCAGAATGTGTAGGGCTGAGTTTAAACTTGTTTATTGTAAATCGAACCCCCGCTTAAAAACTTTAGATTAAATTAAATTTTAAAAAATAACGTCATATTCATAAAATTTTTAAAAATAACGTCATATTCATTCATTCAAAAAAAAAAAAAAAAAAAATGCATAATTTTTTTTTTTTTTTTAAAGTTAAATTTAAAAAAAGAAAACCGAGTCATTTAAACTTTTTTAAAAACTTTAATTTTATATCCCTGCAATGAAGTTTGATTTGTTGATTTACGTCTGTAATTAGTACTGACAAAAAGAGAAAAAAATGTTACCTCGTATTTGACTTTGTTTGGGACTGTTTCAGCCGCAGTTTTTATGATCGAACCGGCAATTTCTTGGCTGTAATCGTCGCCGATTACTAAAAATATCAAATCGGTCGACGCGTGGGTAAGCATGGAGGTAACGCACAATTCAAATTTAGAACGAAGGCTGGGATTCTGTTTCACATTAGTGAATGTCAGTAACACAGGCAGTTTTGTATCCCATTGTTTAGAATCGTCCCGAAGAGTCTTAGAGGCCCCAGTTCGGTAGTTGACAGCCTGTGGCTTATTGATGTCGTCCCCACGTTTGTTGCCATGTTGCTTTTTTTGTTGCTCAACAAGATGAATTAACGAGAAAGAAACAAGAAAAAAACAAATCCAACAGATGTTATCGCAAGTAGAATGATTTTGAATTTATTCTCAGATTGTTCACGGGTCCGTGTGGTGCTATCTGGGGTCGATGAGGATCTTACATGAGTTGCTTGGTCAAGTTTTTCAAGTGGCTCGCTCGAGGCAGGTGGTCGCCGTCTCTCCGCCATTGCAGTTTTGTTTGTTTTTTGTTTATTTTTATTCAAAGATCATAGGTGCTCGCTTACTTTTTAGACTGTTAGTTGCGTACCAGAAAAAAAAATCTTTTATAAGAGCGAGAACATTGATAAAATTAAAATGACAATGAAAAATAAACTGAAACAAAAAAAATTTCTAAAATGTAAAAAAAAACTTATTCTGGGTGTCTAGCAAAAGAACAAAAATCACTTAATTTTCTTTAAGTTAAAATTAAAATTAAAATTTTTCTGTTTAAATTGTTTTGATCTTCTTTTCTGTTAATTTACTCCGAAATAAAAAAAAGAATTCGTATTTACTAAAAAAAAAAAAAAAAAATTAACACCAAATTCTCTCAAAGAAGCGTGCCCTTCCATTGCACTCTTGTTGGGTTGACCTTTTACGATCACCCTAAATGTGAGCAACTCAAATGTGCTATTTCTAAGTATGAGAATCTATGTTTGCACTCACCCCAATAAACAAGCCATAAACAAAGGTTTTAGCTTCTTTTAAATTGTAAAAAAAAATGTATGGTTAGGTCTTGAAGGCTAACATAATGCATTTAGTAAAATAAAGGAAGGTAAAGAAGTTTTTGGGTATTATCTATTTATTATATATTAATATTTCGAGATCAAAATCTCATCTTCAGAATGGCAGAGGAGCCTGTGTCTGTCCGAGTGGAGTAAGTCCGTGCCATTCAAGGAATGGTCATTCCTGGCTGCTGCTGCTGCTATTAATTGTAGTGTGTGTGTGTGTGTGTGTGTGTGTGTGTGTGTGATTAACAGTTGGGACCTTTTTCTGGTCTGATGATATCAGTCTGCTTTAATATGTGGTTTATCTAAATATGTATGACCTGACCTTTAGTTTGACTTTTGCCAAAGGTTGAAGAGGATTTGTTTTATTACTATTGTTTTATCTATCTGCTTTATCTGGTGGTGTGTGCATGTCCATGACTGTGTCATGTGTGCGTGTTTATGTGCATATACTTCTTGTAATTTATTTTACTTTATTTTGTATGTGTGTGTGTGTATATGTTCCAGTGTATAGTGTGTTATAGGTATCTCCACTACTTTGCGGGGGGAGGAACAGCATAGTGTAATGTAAAAGATTTCTTTGTAAGTACTTTGAATATCATCCACACTTACAAAATGTGAATACCTCCCTGATTTTTGTTAAGTTTTAATTCTGGGGGTTGCAGTTGTTGCAAGGCAAACTAAACAAATTATCATTTAAAATTCATATTTTCAAATGCGTGCCAAAAATTACATAAAACAATAAACAAATTTTGATTTAAAATTTATAATTTTAAAAGCATGCTAAAAATTTAACATAAAAGTAATTGATTTATGTTTTATAATTTCTTGGGTGAATTATTGTTTGCGAAACATAAATTTAAATTATTTAGGGTGAATTAACAGAAAAGATATCATTTTAACTTTTATACAAGCAAGAACATTGATAAAATTAATATATATATATATATATATATATATATATATATATATATATATATAGTCATCCACAGACAGATCTGTTTCGCTATATCACAGCTCATCAGTACAGTTAGACATCTGATAGCTTTTTACCCAGGATTGAAACCCGACCGAATTGGTGTCAGTCAATGATTCTACCTTTGAGCAATGGGCACTCGGTAGAAGGAGGCAAACTTTTAGCGTGTGATATATCATGCTTACACACGCCAATAGCTGAGAGTGTTCTAATTCATTACTGAATGAACAATGCATTCATATATATATATATATATATATATATATATATATATATATATATATTAGTTTTGTGTATGTCTTCATAATATAAAACTCTCTTTGAGAACAAAATATGTTTGTCCATCTTTTTCCTTTCAATAATTCTGTTCTGTCACATCCATGAACTGTGGTGTTATTATATCATGGATATAATAATACCCATGATGGGAGAATATTTCTTCTCTAGCTCTATCCCATTACAAAACGAAAAATGTAATATAATGTTTAGGTTGATGTGTCTACACATGTGCATGAAGGAGATGGGCTGCTGAGAATTTTAAATTTGAATTAAAAATTCTTTTTTATTAAATATATGTTTGAAGTATGTAGTTTTGCTGATTTTATTTAGTTTCTTTTTTTTCCTTATGTTTTTATCAATTTTGTTATTAATCTTTAGCACTCTCTGTTATTAATATTATTTCTCTTTCCACTGCATTTTTTAAGGCCTCTCAATTGCAATATCCTGTTAATTTCACTCAAAATTGTTTTTGTGGCCATAGCAGGATATGGCAACACAACTATGTAATTCAAATACACTACTTTTCAGGGATCAGAGTCACCTTCAGCAGCAGGATAAACTTTATGTACAGAGAATGAAGTCAGATATAGAGTGATAGAGGTTAAATATCCCACACTGCAATCATAAAAAATTTGTTAAGAAAAATGAAATGTTGTAAGAACCTGGACATAAATTTACTGTGGATGATTTAACGATTAAAGAAATTTCCATACATTTTTGTTTATCGATAAAGTCCTAAAGAGCAAAAGCAAGCTTCACATGAAAACCTTTTCCACTGACATAGATTTCCCTGGAAAAAAAAAAACTCAATACAATAATAATTTTTAATAAAACAAATAATACTGAATTGTATGAAAAACTAATTAATAAAATTAGAACGTTACAAACAGTTTCTTTGTCAAAGAAACCACCAAAAGGAAGCCAAGATGGTTTACAAAAAAATGGATATGAATAATAATCAACTTGTAAAGATTTAAAACATGCAGCTCAGCTTTGATGTTGTAAAAAATCAGCCAAATTTAAATTGCAAAAAGGTGTGATTTGACTGGATAGTAATTTTTTAAAATAAAGGGTGCAGTTCAAAATATCATCGTTTATCACCTGAAGAAGGCTGGAGTGTGCAATGGCCAAAACATTGTGGATATGACAATAAAGATGAGGGTAACAGTCTGAACAATATAAATACTACTAAATAAAGTTTGCAGTTCAAAATTCCAATGTGTATCATCTGAAGAAGGCCAGAGCATACAACGGCTGAAATATAGTGAATATGACAATAAAGATGAGGGTAACAGTCTTAGCAATGTAAATAGTTCTAATACTTCATCTCAGAAATATAGACTAGTATGGCAATCCTTGAATTTTTCAACTCAGAGTAAAAAATATGCATAACCAAAGGATTTCAGTTTTATGATTAAGTTGGTTGTTGGTTGTTTTGTTTTTATGACATATCAGCCTCAGCGGGTCATTTATTGCCAACTAAATTTTATTTATTTATTGCTAGTAATACCTTTTTTTTTTCAACAATTTATTGTTGTTTTTTTTATATAAGTTTTGTGTCTAGTAATACTTCTTTCTTTTTGAGTATCAAGATTCATTGGGATTTGTTTTTTAAGGGCAGAGTCCCCAAGTCCTACCTTGTTATTTAACCTATAACTGGAGGGAAGGGACAGATTAATACCTTTCCCATGGGTACCAGTGCTTAAGTGAATGCAGGGTATTCAACTGGAATTCGAACTCGGCTCACCAATTTCTCTTTCCGAGCCGATATCCACTGCACTACAATGCACATCCGCCACTAAATGCTTACAGCACCTGGTATTCCCAAGCAGTCACCCATCTAAGTACTGACCAGGCTGATTAAGTTGGAGTCATTTGTTTGTTTTATAAAAGGGAAAATTTTCACTGTGATATCAGAAAGGACCTGACCTGAGAATGAAGTACTGGTGATCTAGATATAAAAGGAATGACCATCTCAGCATATAAAGTTCACTACTCTTGCTGCTAAGAAAGGAATAGACGATACTAAGATGAAAGGCTGTCATTAGGGAGAAAGGATTGACAATTTGGAGAATTTAAAATCCACTCCTCCTATTACTACTGGAAAAGATTTAACCACCTGACTGGTGACCTGAGATGATAAAAGACTACTTTTGCTACTACTGTGGTTGAAGAAGAAGCAGAATCTTTTAAATTCAACATACAAATGTCTTTTTCTAGAATTTTGAATTTATCTCATTCAAATGTCTTTTCTAAACCAGTGTGAGTTTATCTCATATTTGCGAATGCATGTTCCAAAAACCTTATAAGCAATTAATTTATATGAACTGTTAACCTGAAAGAAAGTTGTTCAGATATCTTTGTTGTTAAGAAAAAAAATGGTTTTCATGAATTGCTGTTTTCTAAGAGAAAACAGATTTGTATTTTGAAGAACTTGATAGATTTAGAAAAAAATTGCACAAGGCCTATATCTGTTTCTTTACAAATTTCACTTTGAGTAAAATTCTGGTCTGTTTTGTTAGCACCTTTAAAAGTACTTATTAAAAGAGGGTTAAGGGATTTGATATTCATCCGTCCCCTCTCTCATTCTCATTCTCATTCTTTTTTTTTCAGCTGGCAACCTGAGTTCAAGTTCCAGACTAGTTAGTCTGTTACACTGCCTGTCACACTAATACCAATCTGTCTCTTCTTCCAGCTATGGATTCAGTAGCAGAGTAGCACTGAGTGGCAACAAGACAAACAAAGAAAAATTCCCAAATTGAAAACTGTGGAGACTGCCATGACTATATCTGACTACCAGGCACAGGTCCAGGCCAATCCGTGCAATCATAGTGAAAATTTTGGCAAGGAAAAATGTCTTCGTCAGAAATCAAACTAAACAATTCACAAAGGAAGAAAGAAAGAAAAAGGAAGAAAACATCCGAATGAATGCAGTAAAATAGCTTACAACAGAGCCATCCCGCTGGGATATAGATGAATCCCAGCTTTTAAATCAGTAGTCATAACAATGGCTTCCCAGATCAGAAGTAACTTCAATGGTATGTAAGACTTTTCTTTTTGTTCCTCCACGTGTAGACACTTGTATCTGACTACCGGACACACCGGGCACGGGTTCAGACCGATCCGTGCAATCATAGTGAAAATCCGGGCAAGGAAAAATGTCTTCGTCAGAAATCAAACTAAACAATTCATGAAGAAAGAAAGAAAGAAAGAAAGAAAGACAGAAAGAAAGAAAGAAAGACAGAAAGAAAGAAAGAAAGAAAACATCCAAATGAACACAGTAAAAATCTGTTTGTTTATTTATTAATTTTGGGAGAAAAGATTGGTTATACTCAGAAAGTCCGAACCCGATTTCCTGCTTTCGTTCAAGTTCTGTGCCTAATTTCCATTGGAATAGCCAAAAAATCCTCAAAAATCATAGTTTCTGGAAATGGATGACACTGATGACATCATCACATTGTCAACTAATAAATCCGGGCAATTTTCTCTGTGCCTGGTGTTTTTTTAGCATCAGTTACAGCCCTGGAGACTGCAATAGGAAACCACTCCACAATCTTTCTCAAGAATACAGATCATAAGTTGCCGATCATCAGAAGGTTGGTTGTCAGTTGGAATGAGTGGATTAGTATAGAAGAGTGGAATCATAAAATATACATTTTTCATGTTAAAATAGAAATTTATTAAAGAGAGAGACTAACATAAATTGTAGGAGTTAATGTGCAATTAGAAACATTATTAAGAGATTGAGAGTAGAGTTTATACAAAATGTTCGTAGTAGTAATTGTTGAAAGAGATAAGGAGAAAGAGAAAGAGGACAATGTCTGGGGGGGTCACTTGAAGTTTGAAGTTACATTTTAGATGTGTGTCTCTCTTTCGCTGCTCCCATCTCTTAGTCTCTGAGTTGCAAAGTCATTTTATATGTCCTTTTGAATTTTGCACTGGATCGCTAAGTCCTTTCAAGTCTTACAAGTCGCTTCCATTGGTCAAAAATCATTTTAACACCTACTTGCGAAATCTGGTTTCCATGAGATGGTCAATTCTTTTTCTATTTGGGAAAACCATGATTTCACACATAGTTGTGAATTTTTGTAAAAGTGAAGAAGAATGAAGATTGTTGATTTTAATTAATTTCTTATCTGCTACAATACCACCTCACTTTTTGTCGTCAAGCATCAGGTTTTTAGCTAATTTAAGGGCACCTGCAACAGAGTGACCGTTAAAACAGAAAATTAAAATTTTCGGCGCACACAGTTGATCTCTTCTTTGTGGTGAGTTCTGTCAATCCTCTAACCATTTGAAATTTTAATGTTGATCTTGTATACCCATTTCAAGTTTATAGAAAAAAAAAAAGAAATTCAGATACGTCAGTTTTACGTCTATACGTCATAAGGTGTGTAATAGTACAAATACGTAATTTTTCTTCGTATTTTATATATAAAGTGGATTTAATTTTTTTTTTAGTGAAATAAATGAACCAAGTGCGCTACCCCCCACCCCAAAGTTTATTAAAAAAAAATTTTTCTTTCTCATTTGAATTTTTATTTTTCGGAGATTTAAAAAGTTCAGGTCTTTTTTTTACAATTTTAAAGTAAAACTCAAATTATCTTTTGTTTGCTGCTTATTTTCCAGCATTAAAATAAATACACACAGACAAACATTAATGACGTAATTTTTTTTTACCGTTTGAAATTCAACTGATAATCTTATTTTTAGCCACAGAATGTGTAACTGAGCATCACAGGTCCTCCGCAGAATTTTTTTTTTTTTCGGAAGAGAAGTCGTTTGAAAATGCCGTTATCTGATGAATTAAAACTAAAAAGATAAATTCAAGTCAAGTAATAAAAAAATACCCATATTATATATATTGTATATAAATTGTTTATGTTAAAATGACTTCAGACATGAATATTTACTGAGTTACTTGGCTTTTGTTTTCAGCCAATCAAAAGTTGCCATTACATTTTGCTCTTAACTGATATAAATTTTAAAGCGCGGTGGTTATAACATGAAGTTATCAATAAGAGACAAGAAAAATAAACAGGAAACCTGAAAAATAAAAAAATAAATAGGAAAAGAAGAAAGGGATTTTATTTTCCTGATAACATAAGAAAATTACTAAGACGTCATATTTTTATATGCTAATCGGTAAGTGATATTTTACTTTTTAGAAAATTAGTTCTTTAAATATTCATTTTTACTCAATTCAATTTTACTCACACTGTCATTTTGATTTTTAGTGTTTTTTATTTTATAAAAAAATTGTTTATAATTTGAAATTGAATTTGTTTTCACACTAAAACGGATTTTAATTAATACGAATGTTATCTACGACGTGAATTTTTTAAAAAATGTCTTAGGAGTTCTTAAATTAATTATTTTTCGTAACTTACATGAGTCTTTCTTAAGTTTTAAAAAATTAATAATCGGGATTGTTTTAATTAAAATTTAAAAGAAAGAAAAAAAACTAACTTTTCTAATTAAATGTTAGCTCCCCATCACTTTAAGAGTAAACAAGAAAAACAAATTTAATTGTAAAAAAATTTTAAATCCTTTATTAACTTTTTTTTAGAGAACTTCTTCGATAAGAAGGTATTGTTTTTATTCGTGAGTAAGCCTTTCTGTAGTTGCAAAAGAAAAAAACGACTTTTTCACACTAAACAATAAACATGGACTCACTTCCCTTAAATAAAAAAAAAAAAAAAGTTAACCAGCCTCATATTCCGTTCCCTCTTTTGGATTTGAAAGGCCACTCCTTCTGCTGAACTAACTTCTTAAATCTTGTGTCTGGAAAAAAAAATCATTGTTATTCTCAAGAAATGGTTAATAATACAAAACCGATTTCAGCTTTACCTTTAATCGAAATTTCAAAAAAAGCCGAAAAAAAAATCAATCTCCGAAATATCAAGAATAGCGTCCGAAATTCAGTAATTTGTTTAACAATTATATTTTTTTAAAATTTCGATTCCTAAAAATAATATAAACATATTGTATTTTTATTTATTTTTATGTAAAATTTCGAATCTTTTCTGTTAATTCACCATAAAATAAAAAGTAGAAATATTTACTGTATTTATTTATTTAAAAAAATTATCCCAGAGCGAGGCCCTTGCACTCTGATTGAGTTGACCTTTTAGGGGTCGCCCAAAATGTGGGAGACTCAGGTGTGCTATTTTTAAAGTGTTGAGTTAGTATTTTTTCGCGCTCACCCAGAAAGTTGTTTTTTTTTGGGGGGGGGGGGGTTAAATCTGAAGAAGATGATCACCTACTTTTTAAATATCAGATAGTTTTTAGGAAAAGACTAAGAGTTTAACGTCGGGAACATTGGTAAAACTTAAAATGACAATAAAACGAAACGATAACAATTCTTGCGGCTCAATGAGAAATCGAAGAACTAAGTTCGAATTCCATTTGAATTCATTGCATTCACTTACATGTAAATCCGTCTCTTCTCTCTCCATTGATTGGTTAGTCATTCATGTGTCTTTCAAGACCTGATCACCCAAGTGTGTTTCACATATGGCACTTAACTGATCTGGATGAAAGGATTTAATAGCAGGACAGATTGGGTTCTATATCCTTAGCTGGCAACCACTTTTTCCACAGAAAGTAGTGGCAACCTACTGTGGGGAAAATCTGCTCAATCAGTCATGTCTCTTTTTTTGAGACATGATCGCCCAAGCTTGTATCATGTATAGCACTGACCTCCACTTATTTTTGATACTAAAGTTTTAAAATGAATTTTTAAAAATGAAAAAAGGTCAGTTGAAGCTTTCATTTTAGCTTTAATTGAAAGATGATTTAACTTTATTTCCAGTAAGTAAAATATTCTGGTGTATTTCAAACAGAAATTTTCTTGATTGGAATCTCAACTTTTGAGTATTTTCATTTAAAACATTAAAAACAGCCTCTTTTTTTTTTTTTTTTTTTGACAGATTAACAAGTTTGTAAACAAGTTAATTCTCAGTTTTACAAATCTTCCTAAAATGAAATATACATCCGTGACATGTTATTTTAGGAAATTTAAAGTTAAATTAATGATTTGGAGCAAATATCACTTGGTTACAACATGAAATGTAGTATACAGTCATTTCTAAATCACAAAGGTCTAGTTTTTCTGACGTCTTAATTGATAACTGACAACTAGATGTGCTGGAAAATTGTAAATGTGTAAATTTTCAAGAAAATCTGTTTAGCCTTTTTGGAGTCTATAGGTAATGGATACACACACACACACACACACACACACACACACACACACACACACAAAGTTCCATTTATAAATAAGTTTAGATCTATTTCTTATATTATAAATGTCAACAAAAATATGGTTATTTTCCACCAAATTGATCAACATGTCTCCACAAATAACAAAAAATCTGATTTTATGATCATAGTCCTTCTGTGAATATTAATCATCCTTCAAAGAGCTTTCTAAAGATACACAACGTGACCATGTTAGGAGATGTTAGCATGTAGTGGCAAATCGCCAAATCCGCCATTTTGGATTTGGCCTAAGTCTGTAAGATCTTTGTAACTCAGTCCACACTCAAGTCTACCACAAAATTTTGTACATATCTTGCCATAAAGCAATTGTTGTCAATTGTTGTCAAATTTTAAAAAAATGTTTTTTTGGAAATTCTTATTTGACAAAACTAAATAAATCACCTTTTTAGATCTATCCAGGTACTTTAAAATGGTATATAATTTAGCTTTGTAAGTTTAAAAAAAAAAAAAAGATATTAATATTTAAACTTTGACTATTTTTCAAAATTCCCCTTTTGGCTTATATCTCAGATACACTTTGACCTAGAGATGTACAATAGGTACCATTCAATTTCTATCATGAAGCTCTATAAGTACATAAAATTAAAAAACAAATTGTCGTTGATGCTGAGACTCTTGCTTATTTTACACAGAATGACTCATATACGTAATGTAACACATGCATACTGCCTTTTTTTATTTTTTGTGTAGTATAATATTGATTTTTGGCAGTTATATATGTATATATATATATATATATATCATCCACATACAAGCCTGTTTCGCTGTATCACACCATATAAGTTTGGCTAGATTAACCGTTTGCTTCAAGCTGGGCTCAAAATCCTAAGACGGAGATCTTACCCATAAGCTATCGGCACACATTAGAGAGAGCAGACTTCACAGCATGTTATTTGCAGAATGTAAACAGCCAGTAACCAGCAAAATTACATCAATAAATGTAACTGCAGAAACAAATAAAATTGCCCACTTAAAAATTAATGTTCAACTAATAAGAAAATTTACAAAGCTGTCATAACTAATAACATTAACACAGACAAATTTACATAAGTGCTATGAAAAAAACTTTTAAAGAAAATATAACTACACAATGTCATTTGAAAGCGAAAAATATACACAAACAATACCACATCTGTCAAAATGAGAACAATATCCTCACCAAAATCAAGTGGTAAGTTATAAAAAGAGCAGTCCTATACTGCTTTAACAGTAAAATTTGTAAATTATGCTTAGAGGTTAAATTTGTAATAATTAATTTTAAAAGCCAAAATAAACTCTTAAACAAGAAAACTGAAATAATAGGTAAATGTAGGCCTATAAATAAATACTTACTTTAACTAAGCACTAATTAAAAATAAACAAATAAGATATATAAACTTATTAAAAAAGTAGTTATTCATAAACAAATATTAAACAAAAACACCTGTGTGTGATTGCACACACACACAAGGAAAACATTCTCTAAACCCAACCAAATTACACTAAAAAAATAAGCACTAGTTTATTATTACCAAAGCTCAGACACAAGTGTACATGCCTGTGTATGCATATTTATATGTGACACGCATATACCTATATATGTGCAAGCATGAATATATAGACATATACACATAGATTCAAACAATAAAAAAAATCTAATTATAAAACTATCGCCCGGTTCACACTCCACCCACATCTATTGAACAGGTGAAGAGGCTCATCCCCTGCTCCCTGTTTAGGATGTGGTTTCTGGTTTTCTCTTTTCCAATCTTTTTACTCTTAAGTAGCCCCCTGCACATCAGTGGCATTACTGCCTTGCTTGGGGTGATATAATTAAAAAAAAAAAAATCTAACCTCCTACAATCAGTACTTATAACACACACACACACACACACACATATCTGTAGATAAGCCTGTTTTACTGTATCACAGCTCTTCACACACACACATATATATAAATTTTGTTTTAATGTTATTTTTTTAATGGATACTCATATTTAAGTGAAGAGTCTGTTTTTATAAATTAAACAGTACATTATAATTTCCGCTGGCTTAAATTGTTTAAGAAATCTTATTTTGAAAATATCTATCTTCTGGCAGAAATTGAACCTGCATACTCCCAGTACCAGAAAGATGCTGTCATTAGATCAGATGTGTCATACCACTAGACTATGGAAGATTAATGCCAGTTTCGTAAATTTCCGTATTATTTTGTAATATATGTATATACACACATACACACACACTTTTTTTTAAAACTGTTTTCTTTCCAGATGTCATCTTATTGGATGTGGTTGGCTTCTGGTGACAGCAATGTTTAGTAATTTTGTAGTGGAACATGATTTCCAGGATAATCCCTTTGATGATGGGGTCCTGTGTAATTCTCCTACACCACTAGCTACATCTACAGCCAAGTAAGTCAGTCACAGACTTCATTTCTTTTAAAATCTCTCTCTCTATTCCCTCCCTGATTCTTTTTTGGCCTAGATGTCTCATCAGATTTCAACTACAAATAATCGGGGGGGGGGGGGCTTGGTGTTAGACTGCATGATGTTTCCCTGGCTACCTGTATTGAAAGCAGCATCCCAGGTTAGTACCCCATCCGCAGGGGCTGTGCATCTGTATGCACTAGCAACCCTTAAGTGTCAAAACAGTTGTTAAAAATATTTACTTTGACATGTTTAAACAACTACCTACTGTTTTAACCCACCTACCTAGCAACCTTTTTCAACTGTTGACATGTCTATCAGCACACTTATCACTACTCAACTCGTACACCACACTTCACTGGCTCCGAGCTCTCTCTTCTCTTTTTTTCCTCTCAACTGCAAGTCATTAACTCTGCTAGCTTAACACCAACCTTACAGTCGATCAGCTTTGTTTTTCCTTCTCAGTTGGAGTTTGTAGTCTCAATTGGGTTAATTTGAATTTATCAAAATTTTACAATATTAGAATTAACAGCAAAATGTAGCATGAGCTTTTTATATACATTGTGTACTTGTGGTGCAATGAATATTGCCTTAGGATGAGAAATCGTAGAGCCAAATTAGAATTCCAGTTGAATTCATTGCATTCACCTACACGCAAATACCCTTGGTAAGGGTATTAATCCATCTCTTTTTTCCTCTATCTATGGGTTGAATAGCAGAGCGGATTGGTTTCTCTAGCCTTGGTTGGCAACCAGTCTACTGCAAAATGAAATCTCAACCTATTGCAGGAAAATCTTCTGTTTAGTCAGTCATGAATTGAAAGAGACATAATCCCACTAACGTGTATCATGCATGGGACTTAAATGACTGATTGAGTACAGACAGATAGAACTCACCACACCCCTCCAGTATTCTCTGTACATTCGAAACCTCGGCGCAGTTTGCAGCGAAATTCATAATCTTGTCAAATAGCTGAATTCTTGATGCTTTGCCAGGGCTAATAAGGGTGTTTTTATTGTGACACCAACACTAGATGGGTTGCCTCCAGGCCCCATCCTGTGATTTAACCCATAACTGGAGGGAAGGGACAGATTAATACCTTTCCCAAGGGTACCAGTGCTGAAGTGAATGCAGACCCACGTCTTTTGAACAGGTGAAGAGGCTCATCCCTTGTTCCCTGTTTAGGATGTGGTTTCCGGCTTTCTTTTTTCCAATCTTCTTACTCTTTTCTTTTTCCTTTTTTTTTTTTTTTTCTTAATTGGAGTAGATAGACTAAACTATCGCCTGGTTCACACTCCACCCATGTCTTTTGAACAGGTGAAGAGGCTCATCCCTTGTTCCCTGTTTAGAATGTGGTTTCCGGCTTTCTCTTTTCCAATCTTTTTACTCTTAAGTAGCCCCCTGTGCATCAGTGGCCTTACCGCCTTGCTTGGGGTGATATGATTAAAAAAAAAGGGGGGTACTCAACTGGAATTTGAACTTGGCTCACCGATTTCTCTTTCCAAGCCGATATCCACTGCACCACAACGCACAGACAAGACTGCACAACTTCTGCCAAAGACCATATAATCTCTGCTGAAGATTACACAATCCCCATCCACAGTTATGGTGAATGTTTGTTTCCTTCATCCAGGTGCTCATTGAAATTCAGGCTGGAAAAAGAACCCCTTCAGTGAAAGGCACAACACTTGATAACTCTAACAAGAGGTTTACTGAATATAAAGAAAAATTGGTTGAATAAAATGTCTCTTAGCTACTGCAAATCGAGATAATCTACTGCAGAAGTGGTGATTTTTGAGATTCTGGTTGCGACTGCCAAAGTGGTGTCCAGTCTATTCTTTGGTTATTTGTGCTTCTGTGTTTAAGCACCAGTCTGGAAATTGCAGGTGTGCATTTTAGTGACAACTGTCATACAAGCAATTTCAGGCTAGACCGATCTACTAAAATACTAGTATGCCCGGTTTTCTAATGGGTTCTCTACACACAAAAAAAATGACTACCAAATGAACGTGTGTTATTCTTCTTTTGATCCTGATTGATACTGATTCCCGTATATGTTTGCCTCTTTCCTTCCCCCAACAAATATTACTATTGATAATTATGAATTATGCCCCTTTGATTTCATCTTGCATTTTAATATTTTCTTAATTTTACTTTTCAAATTTTAATTTTTTTATTTCCATGTAGTCTTTGTCTATTTAAATTTTACACTTTTTATTATAAAATAGTACTCTAGCCTTATATGATTTTGGTTCCCATGAACGTCAAGCAAACTTAAATCCAAATGTATTAAACAATAAGTTTGTAATATGCACTTGATTGCATGTTGCATGAAACTCCAAGTTGTGGCATCTACATAGGAAAATATGTATACTTGTGAATATATATAAAATAGCTCTGTCCATACTACATTGAGTACTGTTTTATTAACACCTGAATAATAATATACAGTGGAACCCCTACTGCCATCAAAAACTAGTCGCATACAACAGGTGATCGCTCACTGAAGGCTCATAGTCATGACCTATTTACACCAGGAACGTATATTCCATTCATCAGAATGTACATAGAATTTTACCGTGTAATCTGGTAATAAATAAATGAGAACATAAGAAAATGGCCTAACTTTAAAGAAATTTATTCAGCATAATTCATTTTGAAATTTTAAACATATTTATTCACAAAAAATATTTATTAAGTGGACTTATAGTAAGTGTATGGTCTCAGTTTTTTCTTAGAAGTGAGTGATAGCAAAAGAGAATCTGCGATAATACATGGAAAAAAAAAAAAAACCTACAAAAAACTGACAGCGGTGGGTGGCGGGAGAGAAAGATAGAGATAGGTATACCTGTATAGAAAGAGAGTAGATAGATACACACACAAAAAAAAATAATAAAGGAACGAAAGAGATAGACATTTGAGGAAGGGACATAACTGAGATTTTTTTTTTTTTTTCCCCAAATCCCTGAATTTATCCAAGTCAGTACAGAGACTGTGATAAATCCCTTGAACATATCAAATGCAATACATGTTGTACAGTTGTACAAAACAGCCAATGTTTGACAAAAGGTGAACTCAGGCAATATACATTTCAACAAGAAATAAGAGGTTGATACAACACTACAATAACAAAACAATGAGGAAGTGTTCCTGGCTTAGATCAAATCAAAATGAAATAGATTATTCATTTAGTTTCTCCTAATTTAGAAGTTCAACCAAAATGGATTTTTTTTTTTTAGCTTTGCTTGATCAGTAATTTTCACTTGTTGATGTTAGTAGCTGGTTGCATTTTGGAGGTGGTCACTCACTAAGGGTCAATTAACATTATCAAATCATCTGTGCATAGAAAAATGGTCATTAACAACTGGTGGTTGCTGACGAAGAGGGTTGCATACGGCAGGTTCCACTGTACATGCATACTCTCATATGTATATTTATTAATTCACGTAACTATATATATATATATATATATATATATATATATATATATATGTCATCTACATACAAGCCTGTTTCGCTGTATCACAGCTCATCAGTGTGGCCAAACACATCCACTTGCTTCTGAGATATATATATATATATATATATATATATATATATATATATATATATATATATATAACGTAGCTCACTTGGTATACTATTCAGGTAAATTCCGATAAAGACGAACTCAAAAGAACTCAATGTTAAATTCATTTATTTAATTTAAGAGTAATATTTGATTATAATTTATATTTTTTAGTAATTTTAATTATTTTAACTGAATTTTTAAATTAATAATAAGAGTAGTTATTTTTTCAAATTGTATTAAAATTATGATGTACAATTTATTTTTGTACTGTAGATATATTATATTTGAAACTAGATTTCTGTGTTAAATTTTCCACGTCATGTTCTTCTAAGAAAGCAGATGGGCATTAGAGATGCTATTTCCATACATGGAGTCAATGTTTATTTCTCTGGATACTGTTTATTTTCTTTTTATTGTATTTCTTTGCCCTCTTTTTTTTTCTCTTTTTCTTTTCTCTTCATTTTTTCTGTTTTTTCTCTTCTTTGTCTTCTTTCCATTAATCAATCATCTACTTTTTCTTTATCCTTGCTTTTTTCTATTCTTTGGGGTTCTTTTTGAATGAGCGAGAAATTTTTCATAAATAAATAATATATATTCATATATAAATATTATATATATATATATATATATATATATATATATATATATATATACACACTACATAGCAAAATTAACACTACCGACAACTCAATAGTAAAAAATAAATCCAAATATTGCCCTAACAAAAACTATAATTCTAACGAAATGAATGCATTCTTTGAAAGAATCTGGGATACAGGCTTTAACAACGAACACAACACCCATACGAATCTCACACACAAACAAAGACTAGCACTAGAAAACATCCACAATAACAATGACATAATAATAAAGGAAGCAGATAAGGGTGGGGCTGTAGTTGTCATGGACAAAAACTATTACCAAACAAACATTCTAAACATGCTAGGAGACGAAAACAACTACAAAGAAATCAACCAAAAATACAGATACAAAAGTTACATCAAAAATAAAAAAGCTCTGCCTTACACACAATAGAATGTTAATGAAAAAAGAAAAAGCTTTCCTTACAGAATTCATTTCAAAAACTAATAATTTTTACGGACTTCCAAAGGTACACAAATCAAACAAAATAAAGACAGCTATCCAGGAACAAAACTCGGACTACATCCACACCCCAAACCCTAAAGACCTCAAATTCAGACCAATTGTAGCGGGACCAGTCTGCCCAACAAGCAGACTGAGCAATCTAATAGACAAATTATTACAACCTTACACCATTAAAATAAAAAGTTACATCAGAGATAGCATACATTTCTTAAATTTCCTACCAAAAGAAGTAAACCCTAATACACTCTTAGCAACTTTTGATGTTAACAGCCTGTACAGTAACATACCCCACGAACTAGGAAAACAAGCAATTTCATTTTGGATAGAAAAACACCCAGAAATACTTCCCACACGCTTCTCAAAGGAATTCATTCTACAAAGTATAGACCTAATTTTACATAACAATTCCTTTCAATTTGACAACAAGAATTATATACAAATGATAGGCACCGCGATGGGAACAAAAATGGCACCTACATACGCAACACTCACCCTAGCATATCTAGAAGAAGACCTATACACCCAAATAGGACATAAATATGGGGAAAATATAAAAACAGAATTCACAAAATCGTGGAAAAGATTCCTGGATGACTGTTTTATCCTTTGGAAACCATCATGGGGAGATATTAACAAACTATACAACACACTGCAACAACTACACCCCAAAATTAAGTTCACACTAGAATATAGCTATAAAGAATTAGCTTTTCTAGACATACTAATAATAAAAAACGAGAGCAACCACATCATCACAGACATTTACCACAAACCCACAGACACCCAACAATACCTCCACTTCAGGAGTCACCATCCAAAAAGTTGCCTAAAATCCATCCCCTATTCCCTAGCACGACAAATTTGCTCGATAGTGAGTGACGAAACCCTACGCAAAATATGCCTAGAGGAATTACGAAAAACATTAAAAATGAAAGGATATCCCACACCACTAATAGACAAGGGTTTCCAACTAGCAAAAAAGATACCATTAAAATCACTCCGGAACACGAAAAAACAACAGGAAAAAATAGAAAAAAACGAAAACATACTAGCATACATCTCCACTCACAACAAAAACAATCCGGAATTATTCACTAGGATTAAAATCCACATAGAATTACTAAACAACAATGAAAAAATAAAAGAAATCTTAGAAACAACCAAAATAATCAATAGCAAACGCCAGCCCAAAAATTTAAAAGACATCCTCACCTCATCAAAATTTGAACAACAACACACAATACAGGGGGTCACAAAATGCAACAAAAAAAGATGTGGGATTTGCAAAATAATAATAGAAGGAAAATATTTCCAGTTCAAAAACGCAGCTACATTCGAAATAAAATCGTGTCTAAGCTGCAACTCGAAAAATGTAATTTATGCTCTAAAATGCGACAGATACACAAAAATATACATAGGAGCGACACAATGCTTAAATCATCATATCTCACTTCATAAGAGCAATATCAGATTATCACATAACAGGAAATTATATGTCTCTAATCATCTACATGAATGCAGTAATGGCCTATTTTCAGTCCAACCAATCTACCAAAATATTAATTATGAGATTCTGCTAATGCAGGAAGAAAGATTCATAAAAAAAATACAAACCTTCGCTCAACAAAACAACATAAAAAACAAACACATTGAAAAACATACAGAAACATGCATACATATACTCATAGATAAAAAAAATACACACACCAATCTCAAAAACAAATCCAATTCATACTAAATAAATAAAAACACCCATAGACACACAGTCACAGAATACAATCCAACTAACACACGCTGAAAAACACACAGAAACACACATACATATACACACAATAAAAAACATGCATACATATATAAAAAACACATACATAATATGCATACATATACACACAATAAAAAGCATGCATACATATACACACAATAAAAAGCATGCATACATATACACACAATAAAAAGCATGCATACATATACACACAATAAAAAGCATGCATACATATACACACAATAAAAAAGCATGCATACATATACACACAATAAAAAAGCATGCATACATATACACACAATAAAAAAGCATGCATACATATACACACAATAAAAAAGCATGCATACATATACACACAATAAAAAAGCATGCATACATATACACACAATAAAAAACATGCATACATATACACACAATAAAAAACATGCATACATATACACACAATAAAAAACATGCATACATATACACACAATAAAAAACATACATACATATAAAAAACACACAATAAAAAAAAACACCCACACACACAAACACACAAAATATCACCAAACCCATAAGATAATAAAGAGGCGCCAGAATGCCTTAAAACAACACTTTACCCTTTCATCTGTTTGTTTATTTAACTGGTCAACCCATTAGGACACATGCTGACAGAGAAAAGAGACGATTCAAACAGCATTGAACTCGCATTATTCTAATTTAATTTATTTTATTATATACTTTTTTATTTTCTTACTGTCCTTTTTTGTATATATATATTTTTTACTGTTCTTATTTTTCACGTACTTTCTATTAACTTTAAACAGAATGATCAGATACTCAGAGAAACCCAAACATAAAACAACGAATTTGTTCACCTGAAGAGTCAATTTTAGACTCGAAACACGTGTAGCGCAAACCATGACAAATTAATACTCCATAAGTTGTATGAATACCAAACAATAAATATATATTTTAAAGAAAACATTCACGGCTTCTCACACTTTTTATATATATATATATATATATATATATAATTTTTTTTTTTTTTTTTTTTTTTTTCTTGGACCCAAGCAATTCAGATGATATATTATGTCTCTTATTTACTGGAAGTGGTGGGGAGAGTTGAGTCTGGGTTTTGTTCAATCTTATTGAATTTTGTCTAGTTAAATTTGGGTTTGATTCTCCTTGGAACTGTTCTTAATTTAATTTTATTATTTTAAAACCATTTTTAATGCATTTCATCTATAATTTTCTTAACCACTCAACCCACTTTCCTCGGAATTTCAACCATTATCATCCAATTAGCAGTCCCATCAAATCACCATCCTCTAATTTCATGTATCATGTACCCTGTTACATTTTCATCAAAAGCAGAATTTTATTTCACAAGGACAAAATCTACATTCATGAAATGCTTGATATTTTTTTTTTTTTTTTTTTTTTTCTATAATAGGGGAGTTTAAAATATAATCTCTACCTGATGTCATAAGATAGCAAAGAAGTATCTTTCATTTCAAGTTTGGCCAACTCAGGATTAAAAAAAATGTTCTTAGACTATTCTTAGATGGTGTATCAAATCTTAATGGAACTTTATCTCTGTTCCCTATTTGATTCATTGGAAAACTAGCTTCCTTTTGTGCATTTAAAAAAAAAAAAAAAGACATCTTAATATTTTTTTCTCGTCATAATCATCTGGCATTTTCTGTGCAGCAGTATTTTTAGCACTTTAAATGTTATTAAAGATAAATATATACTCTAGTAGGATTGAAACCTGCATTCATCTGGCCAGAGAAAAACCATCATTAGATCCTGAATACTTTCTACACTTCAGCTATGTAGAAATTTTGCCAATGTCTGAACAGTGCTTTCAAGAGAAATCCTTCTCGTCATAGATACCTCAAAGTTTCATATCTACACATAAACAAAACAATATTATGAAGAAGTAATGAATTTCTATTGATAAATCTGACAGATTTTTATCACTTTAAATAGTCTCAAACATTTTTTTAAATTATAGTAACTAGTCATTGTGTTGCTCTGTTCGCTTGGGCTTCAGAATACACTGACTGCACCTCAGCAGAAGTGTACACACCCACCCACCATAAAGCATCATGGGTTTGATGATAAACTGCATCCGGCAGCAAGGTCTCTAATTGAGAGGTTTTGAGGAGTATAGAGCCACCTCTTAATTGCTATTGTTTCCTGGTCTGCTCTGACCTGGGGTGGTAGCACTTGTGAGGGTCCCAGGTATGGGCAAATAGTTAACCCCCCCCCCCCCCAAACTGAAGTCAAAACATGATGGAAGTATAAAAATAGATTTTTGTAGTGAACATTCCAGCAATATTTTTTGCGGGGGAGAAGAAAATATTACCAGCAATATATTTATGAAGAAAAAAATTAGCAGCAATATATTTATGAAGAAATAATTTATATACCAGTAATTCATCTGACTTAACAAAACCCTCTTTACAAGAATATGTCAATGAAATGAGATCTACAAACTGATTTCTTACAAAGAATACATATTGTATTCGTAGGAATCTATTGTAAAAATCTTGTCAGCATTGAATGACCCATAAAACAAACCAAACTTTCTTTCTTCCAGGATCTTTTCAAAAATACTAAACCAGAAGATCTCTATTTTTTTTTTTTTTTGTTAAAGAAAAAACATTTAATCAAAATCTGATTAAATCAACCTTCTCACTATAATTAAACGTTTTAAAAAAATATACCCTAAAACCCACCTTTTTTTGGCATTAAATAACCCACAGAGGTTGATATGCCATTAAACAAAATTCAAACACATTATGTTCACTTAAATTTTCTTATGACATTTTTTTATAAATTTATGAACTAAAAAAAATGTTCTCATAGTTATTTAAGGTGATTCATTCACTTACATTCAAATATCCTTGGGAAAGGTATTAATCCATCCCTTCCCTTTAGTTATGGGTTAAATAATAGAACAGATTGGGTTCTCTAGCCTTGGCTGGCAACCAGTCTACAACAGAAAGCGATGGCACCCTACTGTGAGATAACCTTCTGTCCAGTCAGTCCTATCTCTTTCGAGACCTGATCACCCAAAGCGTGTATCACATATGGAACTTAACTGACTGACTGGTATAGCAAAAGATGCCTTCCAAAAGCTGAGCAAAGTACAGGTTGAGCATCCTTTATTTAAAACTAGCAGTATAGCCCGGTGTTGCTCGGGTGTGATGAAAGCTTTAAAACTAATCCATGATCCTGGAGATCAGACTCAGCCTAAAGAATATTTGTGTGAAGTTTGGTAAGAATTGTATAAAAATTGTGGATTTGTATAAAGGACATACAGACAGACACACACACAAAGATCTTGCTATTTTTTTATATATATATATATATATATATATAAAATCGATTTTCTGCACTATTGTAAGAACTGCAACCTTGAAACTTCTTAATATCGTTTTTTATGTCTTTGTATCAAATTTGATTAAAATCGGACCACTCCTTCTATAACCCGATTGTTTTCAATATTTATCGGGGGTACTTTGACACAAAATCTAGTTAAGAACACTCACAGACGCTTATAGTACAACTGTGTTAATTTTCAAGAAAATTGGTTCAGCTGTTTCGGAGTCTATAGGTAACGGACACACACACAAAGTTCCATTTATAAATAAGTTTAGATTAGATTCTTGGGACTGAAAGTACTTCGGTTTTCAAATTGTTTTGGATTTTGGAATATTAAATTGTAGATAGCATCTGCACAGGCAGCTTGAAAATGGAACCCAAGCATACAGTTGCTTTCTCATCGATGCAATGTGGCTTCCCTGTGTTTCTTCTACAAATACTTTCACAGCTTTTACTCCGATGAACATAGCTCACTGGTACCCCCTGTATATGAATTTCCTTGAGCCACAAGATTAGCAACTAGGTCCCACCCTTTTAATGTGAAACCGATAAATTGTAAATGCAAATTCTACTCCAGCAGCTTCTTTTCTCACACTTCCCACTTGTGGAATTCCTTTTCGCTTACTTGCTTTCCAGACAGCTACAGTCTTCAAGAATTTAAATGTAAAGTCAGTAGTCATCTCCTATCTCACTAACTTGCATCCTCTCTCTTATGCTCCTTTCTCCATCCACTCCCCTCTCATCAGTATTCTTATCTTTCTCTTACCCTCTTCCTGACACCCCCTGTAACCTGTCACTCTTTCTCATAACTTTCGTCCTACATTGGGGTGACATGATTATAAAAAAAATATAAACATATCCCTTTACATTTCCTAAAACAGCTTATACATACTCTGAAGGTAGTTTTATATAAAATTTAATAAATTTCGGGTGCCTGCAGGTTTTCTATTTGTAAACGAGTTATTACGTGACTATGTTTCTACCATGAGTGGTATCTTCAGGCAATTTTTCAATAACTGATTTTGCAGTTTACCGTTTTTTTTTTTTTTTTTTTTTTTGGAACACTCACGTGGCAGGGAACTTGCAATTTTTAAAATTACAAGGAATTATAACGTTTTCATCCATGGTTGTATGAACCTAAGAGGTATTTTTTAGTATGGTTACACTTAATTTCCATTCTTTCATTCAATAGTTCGTTTTTGTTTGAGAACAGCATAATCTCTAACTTTTCTTCTTGACACAGTCTACATATTTCACCACCATTAATACAAATGTGCACTGGTGTAATCTTATTATGACCAGAAACTAAGTAATTAAACAAAATATATATATATATATATATATATATATATATATATATTCTAAACATATGCTGTTAAATATAAGAGACAATGAATGTCTATTATGTTTAATCATGAGCCGTTCTAAACGTCGTATTTTTGCTTTAATTTCAGTTGAAAATAAAGACAAAAATTCTCCAACATTTGGATAATTATTTATTGGTTTTCTTCTAAGCTTTCGGCTCACATGAGTCATCTTCAGAGAGGTTGTTTAAACTGAAATATTATAACATCCACCATCACCAATTTTATTTTGTGTTGACATAAAACTCCGCTTGGCAATGGCAATAGTTACCAAAAATAATAAACGCAGTTCTTAAATTTGCGATGCGGTTTCATGACGTCACACCGCGTGATAGCGCAAAATGACAACAAAACCATGTAGTCAAATGCAACGTAATATGTTATTTTCGGTTTTAAAGTTGATTAAATAGTGATTAGAGAGGATAGAGTTGAAGAAGAATAAGTGTCTGACGTACTATTGTTTGTAGGTGTAATTATGCTTGTATCTGTGACTTTACTAAAGTAGAAGTTATAAAACTAACGTCAAGTTTTGTTGAACCTAGTAAGGTTACAAGGGGAACTGAAGACATGATTCTGTTAACCCTAGCAAGGTTACAAAACCTAGTCAGTTTGTTTATCAGATATCCAAGCTTCTTCAAAATAATTGATTTTTTTTTTTTTTTTTTACAGAAAGAAGTTGAACACTCTGCCTTGCACATCTTATACCCAGGCAGCTGTTACTGCTGCTAACAAGACAGGTAGTACTACTGGTGACCATCAGCATACAGAGAAAATTCTACAGATGGCTTCAGCTGATCAAAGCACTGGCAGTGTTTTCAAACATCCTGGGTAAGTATTTTCCTCAACACTGAAATGCTGTGTTATCTTTAGGTGTTTCATATTGTTGGTATCTTTTACATGTATTTAGTTTTTGATATTCTCTCTCCCTCTTTTTCGCTGTACGCATATATTTATTAACAGTATTTATTTCCGCCTAGTTCTATCAAGATTATTTTTTTGTAAGCTTTCTGCTTTGCATTGGAAAGATACAAGTTTTCCACCAACTGCCCAACGATCACCCCATGACAACAGGCTCTATCCTTTTGTGTGACTCCCTTCTGCTTTGAAACCTTTCTGCCTTGAAATATGATTACTTTCTGCTCTCATTTGTTGGACCACTTCTTCATATAGTAAATAAAGAGGCTCCAGATGAACCTTAACTTTAAAATGTACGGAACATAAACCCATGCCATTGTCTATATTATAATAAAGATCATTGTGTGTGCATATTTATTTCCCTCCTGTCACACTCATGGAGAGAGAGAGAGACAATATAGAGGCAGTATTGGCTCAGTTCATTCTCTTTACTGCCAATTATTAAACCTCATGCCATGTTTGTTTGCTTTTTAACAGCATATTATTTTTTTCTTTTGTTTTGTTTTGTTTTTTGCAATAATTGTAGTCAAGTAGGGAAGAAAATATATATATCCTCTCTATTATAATAAACATCATTTTGTGTGTGTGTATATTTCTCTAATGTCATGCTCAGGGTTTTTTTTTTTTTTTGTCTTAATGTATGATACTCGGTAGTAGGTACATCAATATATTTGTTGTCATTTTAGGTGGCATATCAATATATGTGCATTGTGGTGCAGTGGATATTGGCTTGGAACGAGAAATTGGCAAGCCGAGTTCAAATTCCAGTTGAATTCCTTGCATTCGCTTACGCACAAATACCCTTGGGAAAGGTATTAATCCGTCTCTTCCCTCCAATTATGGGTTAAATAACAGGACTGATTGGGTCCTATATCCTTGGCTAGCAACCAGTCTACCGCAGAAAGCAATGCCAACCTACTTTGGGATAATCGTCTGCCTGGTCAGTCTGCCTGGTCATGTCTCTTTCGAGACATGATCACCCAAGCCTGTATCATGTATGGCACTTAACTGACTAATCAATATAAATATTTTGCCATAATTTTTGACAGCACAGGCCCACTCATAAATAAAATAATACATAGTTTTTTGAATTCCAGAAAATGTATCTGCGACAATCCACCCTGAAATACTGCTAATTCTAAAAATAGAATTTTGAGACAAAATACTTTCATGGTAATTGTTTATATGAACATTCCTATGGTACCTAGACTTTATATATTCAAGTGCAGTACTAGATTGACAACAAAGTGTCATCATTTTACTGTTGAATTGGCTAGATGTAACTTTAGTTCTATGCTATGTTTTTCCTAACACTTCTTGCTTTCTAGCCAACTTTAATCTTCAAAAATTTAAATGCAATGTCAAATTGTTATCTTCTGCCTTAATTTCTGTTCTTTTATTGTTCCCTCTCCTCAATAATATGTCTTTCTTTTAAAATACCCTTCCCAAAAAATTTGTGTAATGGACAAAACTAGACAATTATATTGTTTACACTTAATTAGTAATTTTGATTAATTTTTTTTTTTAATTTTAATTATTTTACACTAAGACAAACTTTCATAGATACTTTCAAATTTTGCGTTAGATGTGGTTTCCCTCTGTCTTTTCTACAAATATTTTTTGATGACAGGCTTCTTTCCATAAATTTGCTTGTACTACTAGATTGGCAGCTAGGTCCCACCCTTTTACTGTCAAAATAGTAAAATGTAACTGGCACTTCTACTTTCAGTTTCCTTTTTTTTTGCACTTTCCACCTGTGGAACTCCTTTCTATATACTTGCTTCTCTGATAGCTACAATCTCCAAAAGTTTAAGTGCAATGTTAATTGCCACCTTCTGCTTCCCATAAATGCCATCCTCCTCCCATCCTTTCCTCAGCATCCCCTGTACCTTGTTTTTTCTCTCACTGTAACTCTCTGTGCACTTAAGGTGGTACATGCCTTGCTTGGGGTGAAATGATTATTAAAAGAAGAAAAAATTGTGTTTGATAAGTTTTTATACCACGGTTTCTTCATAGGACTTTTTTATATGTTTTGAAAAGTGGTGAGAAGTGTATATTTTATGTATAAATTTGACAAATTTTAAGACAAGTGAAATAAAAATCTTGAGTTGTCTACTCAAGTTAGTGGATGCGCAATGATGTAATGTATAGCGGGTGATGGAATCAGAAATCAGCGAGCCAAGTTTGAATTCCAGTCAGTTTCATTGCATTCAGTCAGTTAAGTGCCATACATGATACATACTTGGGCGATCATGTCTCGAAAGAGACATGACTGACTGGGCAGAAGATTATCCCGCACTAGGTTGCCATTGCTTTCTGCAGTAGACTGGTTGCCATCCAAGGCTATAAAACCCAATCTATCCTGTTATTTAACCCATTACTGGAGGGAAATGACAGATTAATACCTTTCCCAAGGGTATTTGCGCATAAGTGAATGCAAGGAATTCCACTGGAATTTGAACTCGGCTCCCCGATTTCTCCTTCCGAGTCGATATCCACTGCACCACAACGCAACTTACTTAAAAAATACTCTTGGGGAAAGGCATGAATCCATTTCCTCTTTTCCTCTTTTAAGCTATAGATAAATAGCAGCACAGACTGGGCCCTGGTTGGTAACCAGTTTAGGAGAAGTGAAACTGAATTTAAATAGGTCTAGCAAAAGCTGGTCTTTATCTTGCCCAAGACACATGCAACTGCAACACCTGTGATGCCTTTCTGTCTCATGGGTCTAGAGTTAGTGTCACAAATTAACCCCCTTGATAATCATATATATTCTAGTAGGATTGTATTTGAATAATATGGTAGATACATTTTTATGTATTAAGATCTGGTTTGCAGTTATTTTCATTGAAATTGAATGTAGTAGAATATCCAAAACAATTCAGCCAGGAAAAGGATCAAGTATATCATATGAAAAGAATTTGTTTCTTATCTTGTTCATGTGTATATTCATACAATCACCAAAGTTAAACAATGTCAAGTCTGGTCAGTACCTAGATGGGTGACCATTTGGGAATACTAGGTACTGTAAGCCTGTGTGTGTGAGAATGTAATAGATAATAGCTTGTAATTGTTAATCAGAGAGCCAAGTCCAAATTCTAGTTTGGTCTGTTATATTCTCTTCTATGCAAATACCCTTCTCCCCCAGCTATGGGTTAATTAGTAAGACTTATATCACTAAACCATTATTATCTCAAAAAATAAAACATTTTTATAATTTAAAAATATTTTTTGGCTTTAGGTCACTTGCAAAGGGTTGATAAGATGCAAAAACAATCATAGCATACAAAAATAAGATACAAAAAAAACGAAGCCTGGATTTAGTGATTTTAATATTTGAGACTTGACATGAATCTTGATTTTATTTTTAGGGTTTTCCTTCCTGGTGGTACCAGTGCTCGACAAACAACTGGCAAGCGACAAAGTGAGGCCTGTCAAAAGCAGAAATCTTCAGGGTGAGTTATCCGACACTGTATTCTTCAATTTGTTTCATCCCAAACAGAGGAACTCTTGTATCTGATCTATGACTAAAGATACTGCAGAAATGCTCAATTCTTTGTTACTATGAAGCATCAATATACACTACAGAAGTTGCAGCCATTGAGATGGTAATAGATATTATGTCAAAAACCAAAAATAAATTTTATAATCTTCTCGGACTCACTATCAGTAATATCTTCATTAAAAAATAAAAAAACTAGAGAAACCCGTTAATAGAGAACCTCCTACTAAAGCTTTACACCTCAAACAAAAATATTGTCTTTTGCTGGATTCCTAGTCACATAGGAATCAAAAAAAAAAAAAAGGAGACCAGGCGGACAAGGCAACAAAATCCTCATTAAAACTAAAAATAGATTAAGACATGGAAATACCACACGCTGATATGACCCCCCCCCCCCCAAAAAAAAAAAGAGAGCTACTCTATGAAAAATGGCAACAACGTTGGAACAATAACATCAATACCAAGCTCTTCCAAATCAAGCCAACTTTAGGCGAGTGGAAGCCAGATCCAGAAAATCAAGAAGAGAACAAGTGGTAATAT
The DNA here is from genome assembly GCA_037127315.1 of Ascarosepion bandense. Lineage (NCBI taxonomy): Eukaryota > Metazoa > Mollusca > Cephalopoda > Sepiida > Sepiidae > Ascarosepion > Ascarosepion bandense. Next base: position 3,314,446 of record JBBBDQ010001767.1, read on the forward strand.
CTAGATTACACATCGGTCACACAAACTTCACTCACTCATTTATATTTAAACAAGAACAACCACCACAATGCTTAACATGCCAGACAACTTACACAGTCAAACACATACTGGTAGAATGTCAAGCTCTTGCCACTGCCAGAAAGCATTACCTTGAAAGTAATAATATGAAAGATGTTTTTTGAGAATACCCACACAGATGATGTCATTGCTTTCTTGAAAGAAACAAGATTTTACACTAAAATATAATCTCTTATCCCAACTCTGACTACTCCACCAAAGTACCATTTGAATGTAGTAACTCTGATATAGCAACTCTAAGACAACAATTATGTCATAATTACCTCGATGAGCACAACAACTTGACATGTAAAATAACTTTGATGTTTATAACAACCTTGATGTGTACAACAGCTTACAGGTACATAACAACTCAGGAGAAAAACTTTAGAAAGCAAATCATATCAAAAAAAATCTTTTTCAGCATTAAATGACCCAACGAAGCTCAATATGCTGGTTAAACAAACATACTATCCTATCCTTGTTACTACTCCAGAAAGTATTTGGCTCCTCCTGCCATCCTTCATCTTTACAAAATTCAAGTCAGGCTGAAAATGGATTAGTATTGCTGACCAATCCTCTCTTTCCAGCCATGACAGTTGAAAAGCATTTATGCAACCTTGTGGGTGATGAATTATTTTCAACCACACGGTCTCTTTCTCATTAGTGCAAAGTTGCAAGCCTCTTATTACTCTTTTGACTCGAAAGTTCCGATGAACGTTTCTTGATTCCACTCATTAAATCTTTACAGCTAGGATTTACCCTGCCACATACAGTGTTTCATTCAGTCCACGTCTTCCCAAGAACGGATGTTTCCTTGATCACTACAATCTTAACCTCTTCTATAGTCAATGTTATCTATCTTGCATATCCTCATAATCTGTACTTACATGCATATAACCTCACTAAGTGACTCATTAGCTTAAGTGGCTCTTGAGCCAGGTAGTTGGTGGCTATTTTTTCTTACTGCTATATGCTTTAAATGAAGCTGCTTATTGCTTTTTTTTTTTAATCACTATTTTTTATGAAATACAGTGAGCACATCTGAATGCACTCATATCTTTGTCATCCAATGTCTTCCTGATTATACTTCTGCAGTGCTTTCTCTTTTATAATATTTTATGTTTTCTAATTCTTTCACACACAGTAACCCCTTGTGTTTTAGTGGCTTTACTTGCTTGATTGTGGTGATTTTTATTTAAAGAAGTTTTTGTTTCTTTCTTTTCTAGAAATGCTGAAAATTTACCTCCCCTGACAGGAAATGCAGTTACAAAACTGGACACTTCAGTTATGTCAGAAAAATCCCTGGTCTCAAATGCTTCTTCAATGGGCTTGCTTCCTGAGGACCTCTTGAATAGTATGTATGCTTTCATTCATGTAAACTAAAAAATAAACAATGTTTATATCTGAAAATAAAGAATAAACAATTCAGTGACAATTGGACAAGTTTTGTCAAATTGATGATATAACATGAAGGTGCAAGTTGCCAAAAGTTTGATTGGTTCTGGGTATGATGATAAGCTACATCTGGCCTTTTGAGAGCATGGGACCACATCTTAATTGCTATTGTTCCCAGGTCTACCTTGATCCAGGGTGGTAGCACCTGTTAGTGTTTCAGCTATGGGCAAATAGTGTAAGAGGTGTTCTAAGTATAACGTTAAACTGCTTAGTCTTTAGCATTGGATAGCAGCTTAGAAGGAAATCTCTGAATTAAAAACCTCTACACCTACTCTGTGTAGAATAATGTAAACTGAACTCTTTAACCTTGGTAGGCCATCTTTATAAAGATGGTTGGTGTTAGTAAGGGCATACAGCTGTAAAACTTTCATGATGGTTTAATTATATATGATAAGCAGGGTCTATGTTTTACATGGTCTATCTATCAAAGACGATTTAAGGAAGTTGAGATTACAGCCAGGACTTAGATAAAATCAAGCAGCCTACCCGGTTCTCACTCCACTCACATCTATTGAACAGGTTAAGAGGCTCATCCCTTGTTCCCTGTTTAGGATGTGGTTTCCGGCTTTCTCTTTTCCAATCTTCTCAGTTTTTTTTTTTTTTTTTTTTCCAATTGGAGTAGATAGATCTATCTATTGCCCGGTTCACACTCCACCCATGTCTATTGAACAGGTTAAGAGGCTCATCCCTTGTTCCCTGTTTAGAATGTGGTTTCCGGCTTTCTCTTTTCCAATCTTTTCACTATTATGTAGCCCCTGGCACATCAGTGGCGTTACCGCCTTGCTCGGGGTGATACAATTAAAAAAAAAAAAGAGCCATCAAAAACCCCCTTTTCTCCAAGCCTTGCTAGCATGGAAATGGATATTAAATGATGATGATGTTCAAGTTTCCAGAAAATCTTCAATGAAAATCTGATATAATTTGACACACATGGTGTACATGAAACAGTTGACTTTTGGAATGTTTCAGCTTATGAAACTGCTTTAACTACGACAATGGCACCCTCTCTGGTTTTAACTAACTAGACAATGCTTCCCACCTCCCACTTGTGCTCATGAAGAAGTAAAAGGTAAAACTAAATGACATGTCAAATGAAAACCCAATTCCTCTTTGGTTATTTATTTACTGGCCAAGTTTTAAGTTTGTCTATTTTTTTCTTTTTGTTTTGATCAAGTGGATGGTTGCCTTTGAAGATACTACTTCACAAACTTTACTGTCAGTCATAAAAAAAACACTTGACACTCAGGTAACATTATTTAAGGCTCATTTTGTGTGTGCTCGGCTGGTTGTGTGGGGCACCTATTGTACATTGTAGTGAGGCCAAAAAAAGGAAATTGACCTGTGCAATGCCAGGTATCATTGCTAGTATTAAATAATAAAATCTGTCTGAAGTTTTGTCTTTCTGTTCTGATACTGAAAAGTTTTGATAGTATTTTACAGAATATGATATATACATTTTTATATATTAATTTCATTTAGTCTCTATGCTTTTTTTTGCTTTTTTTTTTGTATCAATTTAATTATTATTCATCCCACATTGTGATGATAGAAGATCTACCAAGAAACGTTGAATGTGGTAAGGACTTGGATGTGAATTTACTATGGATGACATCATGCACCATCATTTACTGGAGGGCACAGAATCCCCAGTATGTACCAGCTGTCAAAATTGATTAAGTGTCAAGCAAATACCTTTAGAGTGTACAAACTTAGAGTGCAAAAAAAGTATTACCAAACAAGTAGTTTGAAAAAACTATTTATGGAAACAAGATCAAGCAGGATACTCGAATTCTTAAAAGAAATCAGAATGTAGTAAAAAATACGACTGGTTGAATACTGTTTTACACACACATAGATATATGTATTTCTACCAACTTACTATATATTCCAGAACTTGGTTCTACCGAATGTGCGTTTGCAAATCTTGTATATGTAATACATATACATATAATGTATGTAGGCTGGGTTTGGCTCCAGATAACCCGTAGTGGTTGGTATGCTATAAAATCTAAACAGCCAAATTACATTTTTATAAAATATTCTATTAATTTAAAATGTGTTAAATATATAAATTTGTTAAATGTATGAATTTGTCTAAATATATAAGTCTGTTATATATATTAATTTGTTAAATATACAAACTTCTTGAAATTAACTTTTTGTTCGATTTTTAATAATTCGATTCAGCGTTAAATGATCCAAGATGGGTTGATACGCCATAAAACAAACAAACAAAACTGTGGATGATTTTTATTGATTCCTTGGTAGATCTATTATCAAGTTTCTGCCTTTTGAGTACAAATCCATATATGGTCAGGCACCCCTGCTGTTCATCTCAGTGTTCTCGACAGGCTCCAAAGGAGAATCAGTAATGTGATAGGTACCGACTTGGCGGCTCGACTACAGCCACTTCCTCACCGACGAGATGTGGCCTCCTTTGTCTGTTTTATAAATACTTTCATGGCTTCTGCTCCAATGAACTTAAGTCACTGGTGCCTCTGCAACAGGTGTTTACTCGTGCAACCAGATTGGCAACTCGGTCCCACCCATTCACAGTTAGATTAACCAAATGCAGACGACAATTCTACTCCTGCAGCTTCTCTTGCACTTCCCGCCTGTGGAACTCACTTCCATATTTTTGATTTCCTGATGGCTACAACCTCCGGGAATTTAAATGCAATGTCAATACTCATCTATTAACCACTTGACTCTAGTTCTTTCACCACCCCATATATCCTTTCCTTTCTCTCCACCTTTGCAACTGTCATCACACCTGTATTCCCATCCTTCTCTTGCTCCTTTCTACACTCATAGAAAAAGACATAAGAAATGATATTCAGTAGTTTCATGGTTGCAGTTCTTACAATAGTGCAGAAAATTTGATATCGATACCAGGAAATCAAAATTTGACTTACATCCATTCATTTTTCTTTCAGTCTACGGTTTCACTTTAACTGGAAACGACTATTGCTTTTTAGTCTTTCGTGCCAACGTCCAAAGAGTCTGAGCTCCAGGACCATGGATTAGTTTTAAAGCTTTCATTACACCCGAGCAACACCGGGCTATGATGCTAGTTGTACAATAATAACATATATAAAGAGTTCTACACAGACAGGTATAAACATGCAAAAGGTTGCTACATGTTCAGATAAGTGAAGCTAAAACAGAGTGAAAAAGGTTTTAACTGTTACATGCAAGTGATATCGTTGAGGATAAGATAAGTGAGATGAGAAAAATATGAGCCACATGGTTGGTCCCATGCTTTTACAGTACCAGTTCTGGTAATCACTAAGGACTAACAGGAAGTAGTAAAAAACAGTGACCCATTGTTATGGTGAAACATACCTATTTTATAGTGAATAGACTCTCCCACCTAATTTAAGTAGGAGTAGTAAGAGGAATGAGGGTCACTCAATGTTGGGCGATAGTAGTCAACATTTAGTCGAATACGAAAGTAGTCAGCGACCTGGCAAGATTACACTGCGTTATACGTATTATCTCAAGTACCTAATGTTTTGTAGGTCGAACCTATTAGGACTGATTTTTAGCACAAATACTAGCCTCCACTGCGAAAAAACTCCACAACACACATCTAAAAAGTAACTAAACTTAAATAAAAGGGACAGACAAAGGGAAATTAAAACAATATATTTTTGTACTGTGATAACAGAACAATCTCAATGTGGGATACTTAACAATAAAAGTTTTAAAAACAAATTCAGAAAGAAACTAAATCAAATTGGCTATACTATATACCCAGCCAAATAAATAAATAAAAATGAAACCAGTCATGCCAAGCTCTTTTTATTTTGTTATTAATTTGCCTAACTATTTTATCAAAGATTTTGAATGTTGCTGTGTGATAATGTCAGGAAGCTTTGAATTAACCAAGATTTTTTTTTTTTTTTTTTTTTTTAAGGTGAATCAGGAGAAATGCTGGTGCCACAAGCATCTCACAGTTTTACCAAATCCATGGAACAGTCACCTTCAGATTTATCTGATATAGAACAGACCCGGCGCTGTCCAGTTGAAGAATCTTATAACAAGAGTAGAATACTTGATGGCAGTCACCTTGCCAGCGCACATACATTCCTTAAGTTACAGGGCATGAAAATAGGCGCTGAAGCCAATATAAGCCATCCAAAGATAGTTCTTGGAGAGGAAGAAATCTGCAAGTTAGATAAAGAATTTGGATCTGAAAGGGATGACACCATAATGCTTGATAGCCCAATGACAGAATCTCCTCTGAATACTCCTATGTCTGCCACTCCAGTCAAAATTGCACTGAATGATATTGGTGAGTTAATTGCTTTCCTTGGCATTTTATGCATTTTTATAGTATAAAAAATAAACAGTAGGGACTTGGTTTATCATTCTTAACATCTTGGTAAAAACTTCAGGATAATCATTCCTTCCATTGCCATAGTAACTTCATATCACTCTGGTTAACACCCATCGAGCTCTCTATATGGATTTACCTATTAATAATTTATATTAAGGAAACCTTGTTCGATTATCCTCACCGTTTACGGGCTGACAACTATATATATATATATATATATAATCGTGTGGCTCCAAGCAAAGCATTTTACTGCCACTGTTGTGCAAGGGGTTACATAGGAGGAATGTTATGAGAAAGTTACAGGTAGTGTCAGGAAGTAGGTATGAGAAGGCAGAGAATACTGATGAGAGTGGGGTGGACGGAAAAATGAGAGAGGATGCAAGTTAGTGAGACAGGAGATGACTATTGACTTTACACTTGAATTCTTGTAGATTGTAGCTTTCAGAAAAGCAAACAAGCAGAAGGGAATTATTCCAATTCTGATGTTTGCTTTTTAAAACAATAGACATTGCCAACGAGTGAAGGTAGTTAAAATAATAGTGGTGAAAAACCATCTTTTTGGCATCCCATCTTATTGAAATAAACAGCTCCTTTTCTATATTTGTGTTTTACAGTTGTATTTTTTCTTTTTACAATATATTTTGGGTTCGTTAAATTTGTCTCCTCTGACTCTAGGTACAAATGCAACCAAACTGATTGAAGCACATGAAGACAAGCACTTGGAAGTAAGTATTTCTTTCTATCCCTCACCCATTATTTATTTATAAAGAATTCAATGCCAGTTACTTTGTCTTGTCTAAACCACATTTACCAGTGGAAGGTATGAACATTGCCGCTTTGTGAAAACATTTAGAATTATCATGTACATTTGAACTGATTTCCTTGTCTTTTTTGTCACATTTCAACTATTGTGCTCTTCTGCCTTCATCAGCTACTTATTGATCCAGATGACCTTCAAGAAATTTTGAAGTGAACCCTTTTTTCATCCTGTTTTTATTTTGTGCTACTAAGTTATTGCTTGCCCTGTTTCCACTGAGTCAGTCTGCACTACTCAACCCAGAGATTGAACTCTTACTTACTTACTGTCACCAAATTCACAAACCCATGCTTTAATCCACTAGACTATTGTTCTGCAGGACAATCCAGAGTATAGAACTGTGAGCCTTAAACCTAATCTGCCTGCTGCTACTTGTTATGCTTAACTGCAGTCATTAAGGCCTGTCCCTTTATTTTTTTAACTATTAAAGACTCGCAGTCATTTCTTTTTATTGAGAATAGTCTGAATATAAATACTCTCAATGATAACTCCTCATCCCAGAAATTATTTGGAATTAGTTCCTTTCCAAAGTAGGATAAAAAAAATTGCACTGTATTCTTTAGTGTGACATTATTTGTTAGTCTGGAGGCACTGAGGAGTAACAGATAGCTGCTCAGCCTGAGGGATCAGAGAGACAAGTTCGAATTCCAGTCGATTACATTTACTTACATACTAATACCCATGGGAAAGTTATGAATCTTTTCTCTCCCCAGCTATGGTTAAATAGCAGGTCCTATATCCTGCTGCAGTAAGAACTGGCAGTCTACTGCAGGGAAAATCTCCGCACCACACGTGGTTCTAGGGAAGAAGCCAGCTCAATCCACTTAAGGTGAATGATGCCACAGACAGATTTGTTAGTCTGATATTACATCAAGGTCTCTCATCTGCTTCTATATAGTTTAAGAAAAATAACAGAATAAAGTGATACCCAACAAAGTTGTCCTAAACAAAGAACTGTACTTAATCTATAATAGCAAAAATTTCTGTGTAATTCTTGCAAACTGTAGCACTGTGAAATGGGCTTGAAGATCACCCAGATTCAGATTAAAATACTCATATATGGGATTGTAAATGGCAAGAAACTCTTTAAGAAAATGCCCTCTTAAATATTTCATTATTTTCTGGTATCTCTTATTTAAAGAATGCACAGTTAGACGACTTCAGACATCTTTGAGCCTCTTGTGGCCAGATATCCTTCTTTGCATGTTGACAGCTTTGTTGCCAGATATTAGTGACAGAAATTTACTCCAGCTTACGGCCATATCATGTTGAAGCACAGGTTCCTGTAAGATCGCTGAAGTTAAGCAACATTGAGCCTGATCAGTACCTAGATGAGTGACTGTTTTGGAATACCACATGCTGTAAGTTTGTAAGTTGTCATGGATATGGCTTCGGAATTGTTAATCAGGAAGCCGAGTTTTAATTCTCATTGGGTTCATTATATTCACTTATGTGCAAATATCTTTAGAAAAGGTATGAAGCCATCTCTTCTTCCCCTACAGCTGTGGGTTAAGACATATCCCTAAACCATTTTTATATATATATATATATATATATATATAATTTGCAATGAGTTAAACCATAGGAAAATGAATGAATTAGTTTATGCCGTGTCTCCTGGATTTGTGTTGTGCTGCAGTGGATATTGGCTCGGAATGAGAACTTGAAGAGCATTTTGAACTCCAGCTGAATTCATTGCATTCACATACATGTAAATACCCTTGGGAAAGATATTAATCCATCTCTTCTCCCTCCGGCTATGGGTTAAATAGCAGGATAAATTGGGTTCTATAGCCTTGATTGGCAACCAATCTAGTGCAGAAAGTAATGGCAACCTACTGCTGTGAAAATCTTCTGTCCAGTCAGTCATGTCTCTTTCAAGACATGATCGCCAAAGCATGCATCATGTATGGCACTTAACTGACTGACTCCAGGTACTATTGGCATTTTATATTTTCATTTCAAATTGCTTTACCAAATGATCCAGAAACTATATTTCTATATTTGGCAATATCTGGTTTCTTGCAAAATTTTGGTAAAAATGAAATTGCCCTCAACTTAACTTTTACTTGAATGTTTTATAAATACGTAGTAGGTATTTAAAAAAAAAATTTTTTTAAAGTTCAAGGAAAATAGAATATCTGGAGGAAGAAAACCAGAAAGGACATTAGTAACGGTTGCAGACTTTATTTTATCACCAGTATATGGTGACCTGGCTGTAATTATAAAATACATCTAAATCATATTTTAAACATGTAATAATACTACTCTGTCAGGAAGCATCTAATTGTTTGAAAATAATGTGTGTGTGTGTGTGTGTGTGTGTATAAGTACAGAGTTTGACTTGTCATGACGGTGTCCTCACAAAACTCTGAAGTTGGCATGAATCTGCTCAGTTAAAGAGAAAAACATTTTATACTTATCAATGCTTTATTTCCACCCCGATATTGAGCACTTTACGATAAAAACTTGCTTGCTAAAATACATTTTATCAGTAAAACCACTGAAAAAACAACTACCTTGGCACTAAATAATATTACAATTTTACACACACACACACACGTAATCTTTATCTTTTGTGCCTGTCATAACTAGTTGATATGACTTCTGGAGTTACAAAGAAAAAAATATTTGGCAGCATTTTTCAAAAATATATTCTTTTGCGAAAAATATGAGGAAAAAAATAATGTAACCCACCACATGAGCCTGTGTTGAGTTTGGGATGTGGCAGTCAATGTGTTAACGAAAAAAATGTTAATTTTTCTCAGGATTTTTGTGTGTGTGTGTGCGTGTATATATATATATATATAATTTCTGGCAAATGACTTGATCACAAGTGCAGATACATTTAAGTATTCCAGCTCTCACTCTCCTCCTCTCTCTCTCTCTCACTTTAAAAAACCTGTGAAAGTAAGTTCAATCCTTACTAAAAGCTTCTTAAATGTATTGTAGCAATGAAGCACCTGGTTAAGACTTAAAGCAATAGCACATTGATTGTTACTCGCTAGCAGGTAACCTAATGTAATTGTTGTTCAATTTATTTTTTATATTGTTGTTTGCACAATTCAAAACCTTAGAGGATTATTGAATGAGGTTTTTAAAAGTAAATAGCAATTGACCTGAAACCTGAAGGGTTTAACATTATAGTGACTGGGGAGGGGGACATCCTCTCAGGAGTGTGTTCCACAAAGTAGTGGTTCCTGGGAAGAAGTTGTCCAGTTGGAACTTCCATGTTACCAATGGAATATGAATGTAGATGATCTGACTTTGTATGTTACTAAAATTTTTGAGTTCAATAAATAGTCTTTTAATAATCTCTTATTTCTGTATCCCAAATTTAATTTTTATTCATGCCTGATTTCAGGAATTGTCTTACTGTAGTTCTCTTGGGATATCTCATGACAATCAGTCTTTTAGTCTGGAGAAGATGCTGCGTGGCAATAAACCTGAAGAAAAAGTAAGCAATTTTTTTTTTATTTTAGTCTGCGATTTTGGTCCTTACAAAAGATCAGTGTCAAACTTGTACAAATTTCAAGATGCATCTTGAGAATTTAATAAAATTACAGGTGATCATAGCTCTTCACAATTTACTTTCCTTTGTAGCTCTTAATAAATTTTGTCTTTTTGTTATCTCTCCTAATCCCTGTTGCACCATCCATTTGAAAGCATTAGGAATTATTAAAAAGCAACGACCTGGAGTGCTGTATGAGTTGAAGCCGATAGACGTCAAACATTGTCGTGTCACATATGAACAGCTGCTTCAATGGCAGGAAAGGTTTTTGCATTGTCATGACCAGTGATGAAAAGTGAATACACTGATAACCCTAAGCATAGAAGATTGTGGAGTAAGCCTGGACATGCATTAACGGCAAAGCTGAAGTTTGAAGATTCTGCTCTGCATTTGGTGGGATCAGCTGGGTGTAGTTTATTATAAGCTGTTCAGATGGACCAAAACTGTCACAGGAGATCGCTATCAACTACAATTGATGTTTTTGAGCCAAACATTGAAGAAAAACACACTGTGACCACCCAGGTAAAGTTCACATAAACATATCCATATGCCCCTTACCAGCGCACCAACTCTGTTAGGACCAAAAGTTATTTAGCGCTGATATCTGAACTTGAAAATAATATTAATCTTACTATATCAGCTATCAACATAACTTCTCCTTTCCCTCTTCCAATTTCTGGTCTAGGGTTCATGCCTTCCTGAAGTCAGTTGAATTTGTTAATCATGTGTAATTTTCTGTTTAAATTTTGACCCTAAAAGCACAATATATATATATATATATATATATATAATTTTAATTCAGATACTTCAATCCAAGGGAAAAAAGCAGGAAGGTAAATTCCAAAAAACCCGATCCTAATTAATATTAAAAATTTATTTTAATATTAAAAAATGATACAGGAAGAGAGCTCCATGTAATAAAATATTACAGAGCAAATATATATTAAAAAAGGATTAATTCAAAGATGTTGAATGGCCTTTTCGATATGAAGATCCCCACGGGGGACGACACATCACCTCGGCAACAGAAAAAACCTTTCAGAAACTGGAGAAAAATTAGTCTACTTTTCCTTTTTAAATAGATTGCAAAGAAATTAAAAAATAAATAATAAAATAAAATAAAAATAAAGGGAAAGAAAACGAAAAAGAAAAAGATAGAATAAAATCAAATAAATAAGAAAAGAAAAAAAATTGACATCATCTGGGTTCGCAAAAAAAAGGGAGAATGTAACTAAAAATTAACAGACAGCCGTGTTAAATCGACGTAAGTTTAAGCAACACGGAAAAAAGGTGGCAAGAGAGATAAAAGAAGGAATATTACAGACGCTGGACAAATTCAAAAACCTAATTTCCCCAAAACGTTGAAGTATTAGAAAAAGGCCTATCACCCTTAACTTAAATGATGGTTCCTACCAACCCTTTCTCAAAGAAAATAGTTCTCCCACCTATATAAATAGTTTATCCAACCACCCCAAGAATATTATAAGACAAATACCCAAGATAGTAAATAATAGGGTTAACCAATTATCTTCCAATATAAAAATTTTCAACGCAAGCAAAGAAATTTACGATAAGGCCCTTCAGAAAAGCGGTTTTGTTAATAAGTTAAAGTATGATAAGCCTGCTATAAACCCAGAATCATCAAAAACTAAAAACACCCGAAAATGTAGAAAAAGGAAGATAATTTGGTTTAACCCTCCTTATTGTAAGCTAACTAATATAAATATTGGTAAGTATTTTCTCAGATTAATCGATAAACATTTTAATAATAATAACAATCCCTTAAATAAAATTTTTAATAGATTCACCCTAAAAATTAGTTATTCTTGCACCTCAAATATAGATAATATAATTAATTCCCACAATAAACAAATTTTAATGAACCTAAATAATACGGAAGCTAAATCCGGAATTGTCGACAAATGCAATTGTTATTCTGTGGATTTACATTTGCAAGGCAAATGTAAATCCACCCATGTAATTTATGAAGCCCGCATTTCTCCATCTAATAACAAGGACAATTACCGGACCTATATTGGCATGTCCGCGGGCTCTTTCAAACAGAGGCTTTATAATCACAGGTACTTGTTTTCGAACCCTAAACAGAGATTCCAGACGGCACTATCACGTAGGTTCTGGGAAATGAAGGAGGAAGGGCAGGACCCTATAATCAGCTGGAAATTAATAGGCTCAGCTTGTACTCCTAAAAGTTTTCGTGATAGGTGTCGTCTGTGTTTATTGGAGAAGATTCTGATTTTGAAGTATCCTCATCAGGACTTACTTTTGAACTTTAGGAGGGAATTTATAAACAAGTGCCGCCATAGGGCGGATTTTAAAATTTAACTTCTAATTTTTAATTTTTAAATTCTAAATTTTTCTATAATTTTTTTAATATTTTAAAAAAATTTTTTAATTTTAATTTTAATTTTTTTTTTTTTTTTATGTATATGTGTATGTTTGTGTGTGGATGTGCATATTTGTATATATATGTATATATATATATATATGTATATATGTATGTGGGCTATATATAATTTTGAAAAAATTTTTTTAGCTATTTAAATGCTCCTTTTCATAATATTCATTAATATGTATGTGTGTGAGTGCATATGGAATATATATATATATATATATATATATATATATATATATATATGTGCGTGTATATGTGTGCATGTATGTGTACACATGTATATTATGTGTATATGAATTTTTTGTATATAGGTGTGTACACACATATATGCGCATGTATATGTATATAAGTGTAATAAATTGAATGTATGTGTGTATGTATATATGTATTCTTATTCGTAGAATTGTGTGTGTATATATATATGTATGTATGTGTATATATATGTATGTATGTGTGTACTTCTATAGGTATGTATATAATAATTGTAATTCATTTTTTTTTTTTTTTTTTTTTTTTTTTTTTTACCTAGTGTTGTCTTTATTTAGTTTAATTTCAAATGACCTAATTTTTTTAAAAATAATTTTATTTTAAATCCTATATCTGTTTATTCCCTTTTATTAATAATTATGCCTTTTTAAGTAAAGGCCTTTTTCTAATATTTCAACGTTTTGGGGAAATTAGGTTTTTGAATTTGTCCAGCGTCTGTAATATTTAAAAAAATTTTTTTCTTTAGTTTCTTTCTTTTTCCCTCCCTTCCTTCTTTTATCTCTCTTGCCACCTTTTTTCCGTGTTGCTTAAACTTACGTCGATTTAACACGGCTGTCTGTTAATTTTAGTTACATTCTCCCTTTTTTTTGCGAACCCAGACAATGTCAATTTTTTTTCTTTTCTTATTTATTTGATTTTATTCTATCTTTTTCTTTTTCGTTTTCTTTTTCTTTCCCTTTATTTTTATTTTATTTTATTATTTATTTTTTAATTTCTTTGCAATCTATTTAAAAAGGAAAAGTAGACTAATTTTTCTCCAGTTTCTGAAAGTTTTTTTCTGTTGCTGAGGTGATGTGTCGTCCCCCGTGGGGATCTTCATATCGAAATGGCCATTCAACATCTTTGAATTAATCCTTTTTTAATATATATATATATATATATTTTTATGTATAGTCATGCATACTTTGTGCTGTGCGACCTAAGTCAATTAAGTAGACTGTCATGATATGATCATAGTATAATTCTGCTAGTTCCTCAAGTAGTGGTCCTGGGTATGATGGTAAACTGCATCCGGCAGCAAGGCCGCTAATTGGGAGGTTGTGAGGAGCATGGAACCACCTCTTAATTGCTGTAGTTCCCAGGTCCACCCTGACCCGGAGTTGTAGGAGTTTATCCATAGCTACAACGCTATGGATAAATAGCTAACTCCCAAACTGAGTTCAAAACACTATGAAAGTATAACAATAGACTCTTTATAGAAATATATACATAAAAATAGACTTTTATAGAAAAATTTACAGTTTTTGAAAAAAAAATATTACCAATACATTTTTTTTAAGAAAAAAAATTGCCATAATACATAATTATTACCAGCAATACAATTTTGAATACAAAACTAGAAGTCATCTTCAATTTCTGAAATAAAAATGAAAAGTAAAATAAAATTTTTCATCAAAATCTGGATAAATCAACTTTCTCACTACAACCGCCGAACATTAAAACAATACCTTAAAACCCCACTTTTTTGGCATTAAATAACCCACAGAGGTTGATATGCCGTTAAACAAAACTCAAACTCCTCAAGTAGTAAGTTAGCACATGCCCATAAATTCTTGGTATAACAACAGTGTGTATAGTAATGTACAACTGGCCTCATTTAATGTTAATAGCCATGCCAAATTTTAAGTACTTACTTCAAACATTGTCATTACCGCTGATGAATAATGAACCATTCCGCTTTAGTCATGAGGAAAGACAGAAGAAAAAGATATCAGATGCTGTTCAGTCAATTTTGAAACTTTCATTTGTACCCTCTTACTTCTTTGAATAATGACCTGTATTCAATATTGCAATATTTTGTTGAAGATGAACTTCATTATTTACCAATGTAATAGTTGAATTTCCACAAGTATTTTATTACCATGGAACTCATCATGAGCTAATTAAATCATTAAATTAACAATTGACGCATTAAAAAATAACAAATTCAAAATGGCCTCCACTTGCTTCAACACACGTATGCACCTGCCGGATCATTGACTGGCAGACCCTTTCAAATACTCTCATCTGGTGTTAAAGTTTAGCAGACCCCCCACCCCTGACATATTTATGAAGTGTCTCAGCATTAATGCCTGCAGTATAAACCAATTGTTTTAGGTGGGCTCACATATAAAAATCCAAAGGAGTGAGGTCAGAGTGACATGCAAGGCCATGGAACCGGTTTTCCCTTACTTATCCATCTTCCATGGTAGGTGCCTGACACAGGCTAAAATGTGATAGAGCCCCGTCATGCATGAACTTCATATCATCAGGGATGCATCCTCTAGTAGGTCTGGTAGTGTGTTTAATTTAAAATAATTGTAGATGTCTCCTGCAAGAACATATGGACCTATCAGACAGTCAGTCACCTACAATTCCAGTCCATAAATTAATTGTGAATTAATTTGGTGTCTAGCCTGTATAGTTCTATAGGGATTCAGATCCCACCCCCACACACAAATGCTATACTTTTAGCTATTATCAAGGATGAATTTTATTTTACTTTAAACTGAATATAAGGATTGTTTTATGTATGTATCTAGAGTTATAGGAATCCTTTATTTTCTAAATACAGTCAGGACATTGTGGCCATATTTGTAATTGATATTGTTGAGTGTTGGCCTTTTCTTTTTTATTAATAATGCTTCTATTATGTTGATGCTATTATAATAGCATCATCCACATGTAAAAATTTTGCCCTGTTCTTTCCTTTTTATTATTGTTTTTTGCTATTTATTTACATTTAGCCATCACTACTCACTGTACATTTAGATATACATCATCTGAAACCTGCTATTAAGTATACAAAATGTTTTTGTTGAATGCAACAAAATTTCTGCTATTTTTTCTCACAATTAAAACTTGAAAGATATGTAAATGATTGCTGTAATTAGAAAAAAGAAGTCTTTTGTAAGTGTCATGGTGGCATCACCCATTCAACGGATTGAACTCTTCCATTTACAACATATACTTCCTCTAACAAGAGATAGGTAGAGATAAAGCAGAAATAGACAGTAAGATAGCTAATACTGCTGCTGTACGACCATTGCAAGTCCCGGTTCGAGGTTTGAATTATAGTGTTACTACCTAACCCGGCTATATCGTGTTAAATACACCGGTTCCCGTCCAATCACCGAAGTTAAGCAACATTGATCCTGGTCAGTACTTAAATGGGTGACCATTTGGGAATACCAGGTGCTGTAGACATAAGGGCCAAGAATGGTCCACCGGTCCTCCAGGTTTGTGGGGTTGGGTGCAGGGCTAACATCCTTGCCCCATAAAAAACAGTTTGTTACAGAAACAGCAACAAAAAGTTGCTGCCCTATGCACCATCTGGGTGTGATGGATAAATGATGACCTAATCTGTATTTATCGTTCTACTAACAGAGTTCCTAGTATTGTATTTTGTTGTGTTTAATATATATATATATATATATATATATATATCATTTTCTATTTTGGTTGTTGTTGTATTATTTCTTGCTGGACTCTTAACTGGGTCCAGCAAGAAATAATAAGCAAACATATACATAACTGTTAATGTATCCCCTCCAAAACTTGTTAATGAACCAAGTAAGACATTTTTAGTTTTTGTTCTAGCCTTGGGCAGAAGAATTGAGTCTAACCAGTGAACATGAAATTGACTGGGGGAAGTGCCAGACCTTTTCTTGTGAGTATAATTTTATGATTATTCCAACATCCCCCTCTCTCTATCTTTTTATTTTTTATTTTTTTGTTTTAAAGAAAGAAAATTGTTAAACAATTCACGTTAATTTCTTATCTGTATAAAAAGATGCACTGACCTCAGAAAATGCAATTGCTCTTTCATTCTTGAAATGTTCATTCATTACAAGACGTGTCCTGGATATGATGTTAAACTACAATCTGGTTCCTGGTTTTGCAAATGAACAAGGGATGTTGAGAATTTATTATTTTTTAACCTTGTTTATGCACAAGTGTAGTTGCACCAACATATATTTTGTCCAGTGATGTTCTAAAGGAATGAAACATATCACGAGACAATTTTTTATACTGTCTTTATAAAGTCATCCACATATAAGCCTGTTTCGCTGTGTGACTAGACACATCCACTTGCTTCTGGCCGGGATCAAAACACGACCTATTTGGTGTCAGTCAGAGTCGCTACTTCCTAAGCTATAGGCACATTGAATCAGAGAAGGGGAATTTTAATGTGCTGTATATAAGCAGTGTATACACATGCCAGTAACTGAAAGAACTTAATTCATTCCTGAAGAGTAATGCATATATTGCAGAAGTGGAAACTGCTTTATTTTCTTTTATATAGTTTTGTTTTTTCTTCACTTTCCACTTCCTCTGTATCTCTAATTTTTTTCTTATACTTCTCTCTTTTTGCCTATTCTCTCTATAGTAGGGTTAATTTCTTATGCTTTCTTTTTGGCTTTCTTTACTTTCCTCTTTCTTTTCCTTTTCTTGATTTCTTACTTTCTTTTTTTCTTCTTTCTTTTTTTCTCTTTATCAAACCCTTTTACCTTGTACGGACAATTTTCTAAAAAGTGATGTTTCATAAAATGAAATTTTAAAATAATAGCGTTTATTACCATCATTGTTAACTACCTGATGAGAGATGCTTTCAATGTCAAAATAAAATGTACAATTTTGTAGTAGTTATTTATATGTTCTAATTTAAAAGTTGAATATTAAATATTTATTGCTCTATTTTTATATTGAGCTTATTTTAAATTAATGTTTTTAACATTGCAAATTTATTCTTCAGTCTTTTTATATATATATATATATATATATATATATACACATACATACATATACACACGCACACATATAAAATAGAACATTAAAGTTAACACCAAGCAGCAACAGTCTTTTACGCTTAAACACAATCAGTAGACCATGTGTGTTGTTTTGGTTCTACTATATGCTAGTCAATGGTGCCTTACGAGTAGGTTCTTTTTATTCTAATGGTTATTTGGGTGGGCATTAATGTTTCAAATTATTCTAGGGACTATTGGGTGGAAATAATTGTGGATCTAGATGCAGTTTTATGGCTGTTATATAGAGTTAGCAAACTTTCTTTTTATTCATTATTTCTTATTGGTAGTTCTTCCATTTACTGGTGTACATGTGCATTTGTAGTGTTTCTTTTTTTTTTAACTTATTTATTAATTGGTTCAGGTTAATTTAGTTTACTTAATTACTTAAATTATTTTATTTAGTATTTACTTATATTTTGTCATATTAGTTGCTTGATAAACTTCTATATTTATCTTGATATTGTTTTTCAAAGAATCAAGTGCATTGTAAAATTGTTTTCTTCTTGTTCCTTTTTGACTGCAATTTGAAATCAATTTTTGTTAGACATTGGGCATATAAAGCCAGAGGTTAAACAGTTTAGAGCTGGACAGCTAAAGGCATGAAACCACTTTGTCTGCCTTACTTCCTTAATTCTGAATGCTGCTTTGATGGAACAAATCTTTTGTATTGGAGTCAAGCCATAAACTTTACAAAAAGAATAAACTTTTGAAACCATTTAAAACCATTATGTTTATTTTAGTATCTGTCTGTTGCTTGATTGATGGTGACGTGGGTCGATTGCTTGCTTTTGATAAGCTTTCAGCTCTTTGTTCTCTTCTCATAGGTGATCCTTGTGCTGAAGACAGACCGGTTGAATCCACTAAATTATATGAGGATGACCCTTTTGACAATGATCTTGCCTATCGAACCGAATTTGATGCCAACTTTTCCAATATTCAAAACGATAGTGTCAGTGGTGAGTTTGTTCCATTTGGTAAGTATGTTAACTCCTGTTTTACTGATTTAATTTCCATATTGAGCATTGATAGATAATTTTGCCTCCAAGTTACAATATCAGTATGTTGAATGTTGTGTAGTATCTGTGTGTTGTTTATTTTTTATTTTTATTTTTTTTTAATTAAATATCTCCTGCCTACTAGATAATATATTACTCGTGCAACCAGAATGGCAACTGGGTCCCACTCATTCACAGTTAGGTTAGCCAAATGCAGACGACAATTCTACTCCTGCAGCTTCTTCTCTCGCACTTCCCGCCTGTGGAACTTGCTCCCATATTCTTGCTTTCCTGACGGCTACAACCTCCAGAAATTTAAATGCAATGTCAATACTCATCTACTAACCACTTGACTCTAGCCTTTCCCCCACCCCGTATATCCTTCCCTTTCTCTCCCCCCTTGCAACTGTCGTCACACCTGCATTTTCATCTTTCTATTGCTTCTTTCTAATTAGTTTGTAATCCTCTTCTCCCTCCTCTAATTAATTTTCTTTCAGTTATGTAGCCCCCCGCACATCAGTGGCATTTACGCCTTGCCCGGGGTGAAATGATTAAAAATATATATATATATATATATATATATATAAATCACTTCCATCTCAATCAGCTAGTACTAAATATAATTTCAATATCTGAAACAAACAAGTTTATCTTTTCAGATTCTAAACCAATATTTATATCAATTCAGAATAGAAATCCCCTCATGAATCCCCTCATGATTAAACTCATAAATAAGTTAGATCTCCTCCCCCAAGAACAAAGAAATTACAGGTTGGATATCGAGCAATATCTGCATTCAGGGAAATGAAAAGGTCAGCAAAGTTACTAAATATAGAACTATCAAATACAAGAATCCCATACAATGATCCCAGAACAACCATTAATAAGATTATTAAAGAAAAATGGTAACAGTTACAGAATGACTGTCACGGTAATGAATGACTGTCACGGTAATGAATGACTGTCACGGTAATGAATGACTGTCACGGTAATGAATGACTGTCACGGTAATGAATGACTGTCACGGTAATGAATGACTGTCACGGTAATGAATGACTGTCACGGTAATGAATGACTGTCACGGTAATGAATGACTGTCACGGTAATGAATGACTGTCACGGTAATGAATTACACAATATTCAGCCAATCATTAATAAATGTTTCTCTGACTACCGAAAGATAAAAGAGGAGATGGTTCACCTTTGTCTCTGTTTTGGACATAGACATGTTCTTCAGACATTTACTGAAAAAAAAAATTCTACCAGTATGTGTACGATGCCAGTAGCTGTATATGATCAGGCGCATACTGTTGGAATGTTGCAGCTTCAAGGAAATTTGAAAAAAAAGGATTACAGAATGAAACAAACTTTTTGGCAAAAAGATTGGTCTTTACAATATATATATATATATATATATATATATATATATATATATATATATCCGTGAGGTTGGGGCATCAAGCATTAATGGGTCATAGCCTGTAATTAATCTTTTTTTGGAGTACTCTTATTTATTATCTTTCTTTTTTTCTCTCTCAACCCGCCATTAAGGCAATTTATTTGAGGATCTGTTGTAGCAGTATGATGTTAGAAAAAAAATAAAGTGCGTGTTTTTTGTGGGGTTTTTTGTCATGCAATCCTTTCCATAGTACTGAAAAAGTGACTCTTTTTTTCTTGTCTCTATTCTAAATTATTAAGCATGAATATTTTATAATTTATTTAGACATTTTATTAGGTATCAAAAACAAAATGTTACAATAATTAATGTTCAGGAGAGCATAATAATTGTGCTTCACTCACAAGCTGTTTAACGTATTTGGTTTTCTCTCTGGCATGTCAAGGTAATTTTTTGTCAAAGTTTGGTTTGTCTAATAAATAAAAGGCCTGAACTCACTTGAAAAACGTTTTAATTTCTATGAAGAAATTCATCCACCTTAATTGACAGAAATAAATCCCTATGTATCTATGACTTTATAGTCAAGGATAATGTTTTCTCTTCTTTTCCAGAATTGGCAGCTGCTAAATTAGATGCAGATGAAGCTGAATTCTTTGGAGAAAATGTCAATCCAGATTTTGTAAGCATTTGTTTCTGATCTAATTGCACTGGATCTGTTAGAACAAATGAAAAATAGTTTAGATTCATTTTTTAGTAGAAGTTCAATTTTTTAATTTTTTTTCTTTTACTGTGTTGTTGTTTTTTTTTTCTCTCACTTTGTATATCATTTTAATTACATGTGAAAATGTCTATATTTCTGAGATATGTATTGTAACTATTTACATTGTTCAGACTGTTGCCCTCATTTTTGTCATATTCTCAATATTTTGGCTGTTAAATGCTCCAGCCTTCTTCACATGATATACATTGACTAAAAATATCTACCTTGTGGACTAAATAAAGGGTTTGGTTTGAAAGTACAACGAATATCACTGGAGTGTACATATGTGTGTGTGTATGGGCACATATATAATGTCATCCACATACAGTCCTGTTTCGCTGTATCACAGCTCATCAGTAAGTCTAGAACATCCGGTTGCTTCTCACTAGGATTGACACCTGACCAATCTGACGTTAGTCAGATATTCTACCATTAAGCCATCGGTGCACAGCGGAAAAAGGCAGATTTTAGCATGTTGTCTACACAATGTGAACAAACACCAGTAGCCAAGAGAGTTCAATTCATTGCTGAAGAATGATGAATATCGCAATAAAGATGAGGACAATGTAAATGTCTTAAAATGGTTTATTTTGTTTTGTTTCCCAATTCACTATGGGACAACATCAAAATAAAAATGCACTTTCAATCCATAAATTACATAATTATTAAAGTAAAAATGTGTTGAAAATTTTGCCATCTTCTATGGTAAATTTACATTCAGTATCATACAACGTAGCTTCTTACCCCACAAAGCTACTCCTATGTGATAGAATTGAAATGGTAATTGTAAAAGGCTGAACTAGATATGCAAAGTTAATATTAAAATACATCAGAACTCTAAAGTTTAAATTTAAAGAACTGGTCATGCCTGTATCTTTTGATATAAACTGTAACCAGCATTTGTTTTATTTCCTTCACTAATTTTTTTCCCCCTGCTTTTTATATGCACGCTTTCATATGAGCGTCCATAAAGGCACAATCTTAAGTCCTATGCTTTTTCTGATCTTCATCAATAATCTTCCTGATGTAATTAGTTTCCAAGTAGGAATCTATGCAAATGACACCACCATTTACTCCTGTCGCAATAAGAAATCAGCCAAGGCTGACGATGTAAACCAGGCTGCTACCCTTCAAAAGGAACTCTAATCTGTGATTGAATGGGGTAGGAAGTGGCTAGTAAATTTTAATACCTCCAAAATGAAACTGCTCTCTTTTAACCACTATAGAAAATCATTACCTACCATTAGAATGGATGACACTAGTCTCCTAGAAAGTAACATTCTTCACTTTTTTGTCCTTATTTTCTCAAATGAAATGACTACATCGAATCTATAGCTGCGTCCAGTGCTAAGAAGTCTGGGTCACTGTGTCATGCAAGGAAGTTTTTCTCGTCAGAATATGCTTTGCACATTTATAAATCTTTCATCTGTGCATTGAATACTGTTGCCATATCTAGTCAGGTGCTCCTGCTATTCATCTTGAGATTCTCGACAAAATCAAAGGGAGGATCTGCAATATAACGGATCCTGACTTAGCAGCTCACATTCAGTCACTTTCTCACTGAAGTGATGTGGTTTCCTTCTTTTCTTCTTGTTTGTAGAACTCCCTTTCATTTATACCTATCAGGGAAGCAAGCAAGCAATCTCCAAAAGTTTAAATGCAACAAGCTTTTTTTTCCCTGGTTCTCCACCACATATATTTACTTGTGCTACTCGGTTGCTATCTAGGTCCCACCCATTTACTCTCAAAATAGTTAAATGTAACCACCTCTTTTACTCTAATAGTTTCTTTTCTCACATTCCCAGTTTGGGGGTCCTGGGTATGACGGTAAACTGCATCCGACAGCAAGGCTTCTGATTGGGAGGTTGTGAGGAGCATGGAACCACCTCTTAATTGCTGTTGTTCCCAGGTCCACCCTAACCCTGAGTGGTAGCACCTGTTAGGGTCCCAGCTATGGGCAAATAGTTATCCCCCCAAACTGGTGTCAAAACACTATGAAAGTATAAAAATATACTTTTATAGAAATATATGTTAAAATAGACTTTATAGAAAAATATAAATATACATTTTTGAAGAAAAATAAAATTTTATGCCCATAATACATTTTTTAAGGAAAAAAATATATTACCAGCATTATATTTTTGAATACAAAACTAGATATCTTTAGTTTTCTAAAATACAAAAAAAATAAAAAATAATTTTTTTTTCATCAAAATCTGATTAAACTGAACATTTACTGAACATTAAAAAAAATACCTTAAACCCCACCTTTTTTGCATTAAATAACCCACAGAGGTGTTGATATGCCATTAAACAAAATTCAAACTCCCAGTTTGTGGAAATCCCTTCCATTTGCTTGCTTATCTGTACCTTGTTTGTTCTCACACTGTAACTCCTTTTACACAAGTGGCATTCCTACCTTGCTTGGAGTAAAACGATTATTAAAGAAAAAATCTACAGGTATTTGTTTATATTTCTGAGATAAGGTAGTATTTACAGTATTCAGATGATTATCCTTATCTTTGTTGCCATTTGTACGACATTTCGGATGTTGTATGCTCTGGCCTTCTTCACATGGCTCAGTGGATATAGACATTGGTTAGTTCCTGTGAGTTGACCCAAAGAGTTGTGAGTTCAGTACCAGGCTACAGCAGTGGTGAACAAGTAACTTAAAGGGTTAGAGAGAAATAACTCATGATTTCCAAAAGAGGCATTACTATGCAAGAGATGAGAATGATATACCCCAGTGATTGTAATAAAGGGTTTGGTTCGAAATCCCTAGCACCTGAAGAAGGCTGGAGCATACAACAGCCGAAATATCGTACAAATGGCAACAAAGATGAGGACAATAGTCTGAATAATGTAAATACTGAAAATCTACAGGGTTAGACTGTTCTTGTTTTATTGTTCCAGGAATATCTTCTCTAGTTCTTATTTTCATTTTAGTACTCTCTGCCTAGCTCAGGGATTGAACTGACAATTGCTATGTTGTCAAATTCAAAACCCAACACTTTAATTTACTAGGCTATTGTTCTGAAGTAACTTGGCACCTTAAACATGACCTACAAGCTGAGTAGTACTCATGCTGGTATTATAAAAAACAAATAAACTTGCTGTCATTTGTCTTTCTTTTTTAGTGGTTCCCATATTGTATTTATTTCTCTGCTCGGACACACCTATATCACCCACTCATACTTACTGAAAGGAGAAGTACCAATCTGCATACCATGCCAAGAACCCTACACAGTACACCATATACTGATAAACTGCATAGACCTTGAACAGATCCAACTAAAACATTATCAAGAAAATAATCTAAGGGATATTTTCAACAAGGTTGTTCCTAAAAATATTCTTAGATTCCTAAGAGAGACGAAACTATACAACAAGATATAGTCAAAAAGTTCCTCTGAATCATAAGTAACATTTAATTTCCACATATCATACTACAACTAATGTTTCAGCATTAAATGACCCATAAAGGGTTGATTTGCCATAAAACAAACCAATCAATCACTTTCTGCTCGGCCTACTAAGGAAGTCTTCATGGTCAAGCATATGTGCTGGTTCTTTCATGTCTCTTGCTTTTTTATCTTCTTCCTCCACCCATATTGTATAACCCAGATATAAGAGAGATTTTCTCTGGTCCCAAATTATAGTCTGTGGTAATGTATATAAAATAGACCAAACCCGGGTATAAGAGATATTTATCCAGTCCCGGCAACTCTCTTATATCGGGGTTACACTGTAAATCTTTCATGATTTAAACTGTTTTACTCATAATGTTAGCATTTTAATCTCTATGCACTGTTATGTAAAAAGTTTTTGCACACCATTTTGTTTTAATTGTCTACAGGATGATGTCCTCCAAGTTCCATTAGCTGAGGATGTTGAGGATTGGAGCTATCGCAGCCATATAAGTTTCACAACTCCAACCAACCATGAGAGGATGTCACTTGGAACATATATGCATACTCGGTCTGAATCCATCAAAAATACAAATCAGGTACTCTCTTCACTTTTACCATCAATATAGTTAAATGTAACCTCCTCTGCTACTCTAACAGTTTCTTTTCTCACACTTCCTGTTTGTGGAACTCCCTTTCATTTGCCTTGCTTCCCTGATAGCTACAAAAGTTCAAATGCAACATCAATTGACACAAAACTCCGCTAAGCAACAGCAATAGTTACCAAAAATAACAAACACAGTTCTCAAATTTGCAATGCGGTTCTGTGACGTCACACTGCGTGATAGCATGAAATGACAACAGAACCATATATTCAAATGCAATGTGATGTGTTATGACCAGATTTAAACGTGATTTTCTTAAGTGTGGGTTGTTTAGATTTAATGTAGTTGGTTTCCGATATCTGAAGCTTCTTTTTACTGTGTGTATGAGTGAGGATCATTGTATTATTGACTAAAATCTGTCTGATATTATCTCCATGTTTGTTTTTCTGAGAAATGTTGTTTAATTGTACTCTGATTTCTGGTTAGCGGAGTTTTATGTCAATAAGTATTCAATAAGTAAAAAGTTATACTACAAAAAGAAATTTTTTTTTAAAGATTACAAAAAAGCTACTCAATCATCAATGAATAAAATTTGTTAGATTATGATTAACAAAAACAAAAAGTACATAAGTGTATATAATACACATAATAAATGTTGTAAATTTGCATTGTTTATTGAAAATCCCACTAAAAGTACTGCACTGTATATAACATATTACATCATAATATAGTGAAATTTTTCAGTCTAATTTCCCTTTGAATGAAATGATGGTCTTATTTGATATCAAAATGACTTAGTAATACTCTGCTTCTGCTATGCATCTTGTCAATATACAATTTCTAGAAGCTTCAGTAAACTATAATGTTCATATAGCTGTGTGTAAGGCTTTCCCTGATCACAAATGAAATTTTAATTTTGAAATTTTGAAACATAATCTTGAAACTTGTTTCCTCCAAAAAGTAACAATTTGCAGAAAAAAAATATTTTGTCACTATTTCAAAGCCCAACTTTTAAATAGAGTGCAATGTCACAGTTCCAAAATCAACCTGTATAATTCACTATCCAATTGTATTTATTGAGAAAGTGATGTTAGAATTTGCAACAAAAGTTGTTACTCTGTCAAAATGTGGAGCAAAGGCGGGGGACATTATGACTTATTTTTTTTTTTTTTTTTTTTTTCAGTCATTGTTTAACACTAGTCATGCTGGGACTGAATTACCGATTTTGGAGGAGTTGGAGGAGGAGGATGTCCCTGAAGATATAATGCCTGACAATGAAAAGCATGGGGAAGATGACCAGCCAGGTAAGGGATCAAGCTTTGTTCATGTTAATTCCTTGGTTAATGCTCTAAGATTACTGGCACTCCCAGACTGCAAATTAAAACATCTGTGTGTGTGTGTGTGTTGTATATACTCAATTATAGTTTTTATGCAAAAAAAAAAAAAAAAATAAGGGAGATGCACTTTATACAATGGTCACCTTTTCTTTGTTTGTGTGTGTCTGTTTATCTGTCTGTATGTCCTTCATACAAATCCACAATTTTTATCCGATTCTCACCAAACTTCACACAAATATTCTTTAGTCTGAGCTCCAGGACCATGGATTAGTTTTAAAGCTTTTATGACACCTGAGCAACGCCGGGCTACACTGCTAGTTAGATTATAGAGGTGAAGGCTTGTGCAAAACTGACCGCACTTTTTGGAAGCGCCAAATACATGGAACTGGTGCACAGTATGCCACAAGGTTCCCAAACAACTCTCCACAGTTATTGAATTCAGAGTTGTCTTTCTTCTAGAGCGTTCTTGACCCAAGGCTAAAACCCAATCAGTCTTGCTATTTACCCATAACTTCTGGACAGCACTTGGATGCTTTGAAGCTCTCACATTTCAATTTTATTGTTGGTTGTCATAAAACTTTTAGCATTTCAGGCTCAGATGATGAGATCATTTAAATTTTGCTTGACGATGTGGGTGCCCTGAGGTAATTGAGTAGAGACTAGTTGCGACACATCAGTTATGAGACTTTGTCTTTAGACCCATTAAGACAAGTCTAGCTGTGTTTGGTGTATGGTTAGGTCTTGAAAGCTATTACAATGCATTTAGTAAAATAAAGGAAGGTAAAGAAGTTGTTGGATATTACCTATTTATTACACATTAATATTTCGAGATCAAAATCTCATCTTCAGAATGGTAGGAGAGCTTGTTTTTGAGTTCCTCCATGATTCGTGCATTTCAACGGATGGTCATCCTTCACTGCTACTGCTGTCATTAGATGTAGTGTGTATGTATATATATATATATATATATATATATATATATATATATATATATATGTGTGTGTGTGATTGATAGTTCAGACCATTTTACGGCCTGATGATATCAGTCTGCTTTAATTTATGGTTTCTCTAACTATGCATTGACCCGACCGATAATATGGCTCTAAAACATGAACACACACACACACTACAATTAACGACAGCAGTAGCAGCAAAGGATGATCATTCATTGAAACGCACGGTTCATGGAGGAACTCGAAAAGAAGTTCTCTTACCATTCTGAAGATGAGATTTTGATCTCAGAATATTAATGTATAATAAATAGGTAATACCAACACCTTCTTTACCTTGACTAAATGCATTGTAATAGCCTTTACTTGACTAGACGCATTGTAATAGCCTTTACTTGACTAGACGCATTGTAATAGCCTTTACTTGACTAGACGCATTGTAATAGCCTTTACTTGACTAGACGCATTGTAATAGCCTTCAAGACCTAACCATACACCTAATATACACAATGCTTCAAGCAAATTACAAAACTTTCCTATAGCTGTGTTTATTTTTTGTTGTTTTTTTTTCTAACAAGGCATAATTAGATGTTTGCAATTTAGTATCTATTAAGTGGTATCTAGCAAACACTTGTTGGTTGAACACTGAGTCTTGGAGATCCTGTAAATTGCAGTTTTTTTCTCATTTCAGCCAAAATTTCACCACCTCCAGTCCTGACGCAATCCTTGATAAGCAACAGCCTTATCTCTAACATCTTGGATATGGCCAGCATGTCAATGTCAAATGATGAAATAGCCAGTAAGTTTGTTGCACAGCTAGACAAACGCCAGAGGAGTCGGTCAGGGGCCAAAAGAGATATACCATCCTTAAAGAGCAACATGCAAACTCCAATACCATTCAAACTTGATGCCAGCCAGTCCATTGTCTCTCAGGATAATTCTCAGTCTCGAGTGCCCAGGGACATCTCCATGTCTTCTTCCTCCAGCATGGTCACCAATGGTTCCATCACATCTGCTTCTTGCTCTACACACACACTTACAGACCAGAAGTCTGGTGTTTTGGAAGAGCTTGAAAGCTCTGTGCAGGTGGGTGCACAAAACCAGTCCTATCACAGCCCAGTAGCTACCAAAAACAATCACTTGCCATCTCCAGATGGTGTGCAATTCCGTACGCCTCGTGAAAGCATGTATGTACCACGAGTGTTGAACAAACATGGAAATATGCCCGATGAGTCCAAGTTAAACTGTCATTTAAAATTTGATGATGCTGATACAAGGCCTGTAATCAATAAAGGTCTGAACAGAAAATCTCCAGCGACCACTAGTCCCCAAACAAAAACTGAAGAGGTATCACATGATTTGCAAAAGTTGTCTAGATTATCTCTGAAATCGGCTGGAGGTGATGATCAAAATGGCAAAGATTGCAAAGAACCTGGAATTGAAAATAAGTCTCTAGCTGATTTATCAGCAGTTTTGTCTGCTAGGATGAACATCACTGATGCTCGCAAGATACAGGCCATTCTCATGAATCGAAACCATGAGGGTGACTGTGTTGATATGACTGGTCCATGGCAGACCATGATGGAAGAGCCACTTGGACAGACCCAAATCAATTTTAACGTCTCCACATCGATGCTTCTGGAGGACAAGAGCCCTGCTGCTGGTGTCAAGGACGACGTCAAAGACTTTTTGGATTCTGCTGGCTTTGGGACACTGAAGAGAAAGCCTAAATTTGAGATTGATCGTGTGGTCAAGATTCCAGATTGTACAATAGGGATATCAGAAAAAGCACATGTGACTGTTCGGAACCTGGTTGACTGCTGGCTTGAGTGCCATCTTGATATATTGCATCTATTTGTGAATGGCCGAGAGGTCAATATTCGGACATATAACCCATTTCATATGAAGCAAAAATTCATCTTGGGTCCCAAGGAAATTCACAAATTTGAGGTAAGAATTGTATTTATTTTACTATTCATCTGCCGTTTAAATTCTACTATGCAAAAAATAAACAAAAATTGTGGAGTGTTTCTGAATTTTTGTTAGTTGAATTTTTTGTGTGTGGAAATACTTTGTAATTGAATGCTTGATTAATTTATCTTTATGGCTTACAAACGCTTTGCGGGTTATTCAGATGCAGAAATATTTTTTGACTGTATCTTGTTTATCTAAACTTATTTATAAATGGAACTTTGTTTGTGTGTATGTGTTTGTTTGTGTGTGTGTCCGTTACCTATAGACTCTGAAATGGCTGAACCGATTTTCTTGAAAATTTACACAGTTGTACTATAAGCGTCTGCAAGTGTTCTTAACTAGGTTTTGTGTCGAGGTACCCCCGATAAATATCAAAAATAGATAATCGAAAAAATCAGGTTATAGAAGAAGTGGTCTGGTTTTAATCAAGTTTGATACACTCATAGACAAAGACATGAGAAACGTTATTCAGAAGTTTCAAGGTTGCAGTTCATACAATAGTGCAGAAAATCGATTTTATATATATATATATATATATATATATATATATATATATATATATATAAAAGGCAAGATGTCTGTGTGTGTCTGTTTGTTTATCTGCCTGTATGTCTGTATTTTTTTTTTTTTTTAGCCTTTTATTTTAGTTTTTAGTTCGGGTTTGGCTCTAAGTAGGTATAATTGTAGTTCTTAGTCTCAGCCATGATACCATTTACTCAGAGGACTTATTTACCTTTCAAAGTTCAGTTTACAACAAAAAAAACTTATTTGATATTGATACGAGGAAATCAAAATTTGACTTACATCCATTCATTTTTCTTTCAGTCTACAGTTTCTCTTTAACTGGAAACAACTATTGCTTTTTAGTCTTTCGTTACAACGTCCAAAGAGTTTGAGCTCCAGGACCATGGATTAGTTTTGAAGCTTTCATTACACCCAAGCAGTGCCGGGCTATACTGCTAGTATATATATATATATATATATGTGTGTGCGTGTGTATATGTGTGTGCGTGTGTATATGTGCGTGTGTATATGTGTGTGCGTGTGTATATGTGTGTGTGCGTGTGTGTATATATATGTGTGTGCATATGTGTGTGTGCGTGTGTGTATATATATGTGTGTGCATATATATGTGTGCGTGTGTGTGTATATATATGTGTGTGTGTGCATATATATGTGTGCGTGTGTGTATATATGTGTGTGTGCATATATATGTGTGCGTGTGTGTGTATATATATGTGTGCATATATATGTGTGTGTGCGTGTGTGTATATATATGTGTGTGCATATATGTGTGTGTGCGTGTGTGTATATATGTGTGTGCGTGTGTGTATATATGTGTGTGCGTGTGTGTATATATATATGTGTGTGCATATATGTGTGCGTGTGTGTATATATATGTGTGTGCATATATATGTGTGCGTGTGTGTATATATATGTGTGTGTGCATATATATGTGTGTGTATATATATGTGT